>BMAW01059014.1:706260-843618 GCA_019974015.1 Nephila pilipes | reverse complement strand
TATATATATATATGTGTGTGTGTGTGTGTGTGTGTGTGTATTTTAAACTGCAGCATAACCTTGAGGAGATAAGATAAATATATGTAAACGAGACTTAATATCAAATTCTTCTTTATAACTAATCTTGCTTTTAAAATAAAATTTCACTACATTTTTCATAGATTGAAAAGAAATTTATCTCTATTGATATAGTTTGGCAATATTTGTGTTCTACTTTAATGCCCCATCCTCGCGCAGGAGAAAAAAAATATTTCTTCGAAGAAAGCATCACACACATACGCAAAATCCCCTGATTAACTATTAAATAGTCGGTAGCCTTTTAACTATTTTTTTCTTCTTTTACAACTGTTTTGATTTAGATTAGTGGTTTATTAGCTCAAATTTAATACTTATGTTTATTGTAAAAAGTCACACTGCTACTTGTAGTTAAACGTAACTCCCGGCTATCTTCACAGTTAATCGTAACTTTCTCTCATAATTTAGGCCACTGGCTGCAGAAGTGACTATAGTATTATCTTCATTCATATGTAAAAATGAAACCAAAATTAACTGAAAATAGGGTTAAATTACGCATATTTTAAAACCAATTGGGAGCTGGCTAGTCTTGAAATTTATTTGAAATTTTTTCCCACTTCTGTAAGTTTGATCTTAAAATATTAACAGGAGAAAGTACCAAAAATTTCAATATTATTATAATTTAGAATTTAAAAGACTACCTAAAAGATTTTTATATTCCTGTGGATTTCAAAAAGAGATTATTTGCTCCATAGGCTTTCAAATGATAATAATTCTTAAATACAGAATAGTGTGTTACAAAATATCATATATTACAATTAAAAAAAATGTACATAGTTATTTTTGTTGATGTTTTTATACATCATTATTACGCAGTTTTGTTCGAAAATTATTACAGCAAGAAAAGATAAAAGCATATTAATTTTTATCAACGTCAACCTAGATCAGTTCAACGGATTATTAGACATGGATTAATTGCTTTGATCCATGGTCAACTGATGAGCTGTTACTCTGCTCTTCAAGGACTTAGTAGTCAAATGGGGGTAGTAACGAGTTTTGCTGTTGGCCATGAGCTCAAATCCTGGTCTAATATAAGAAAAGGTTGTGGGATGCTGGAGAATCACGAATTTTTATTCTGAAAACTTTCCACAGCATGGTAGACAAAATAGTTGAGTGAGATACTAGGCTAAGTAGCATCCTCGTCACTTAATTGAAATTCAAAATTACAAGTTATTTCGCCAAAAGCTCGAATAAAAGGAAAAATGCTTAGAATGAAACTCAGGGGACCGAAATATTTTTGTATAAAAAAAAATTACGTGTTACGCGAAGCGAGCAAAGAAAAACTCTCTAAAATTTTCAATGTCCTTAAATTTTAGTAATCCAATTTCTTTTTAAAAAGAAAATTTGTACACATACACATACACACACACACAAATCGTCCTCAGTATTGAGTTATAAATGTCAAACTCTTTACAGATTTTCGTTATAGATCTCCTTCAAATATCATATTATAACTCCATTCCACCCAAAGGTCTTTTAGTTCCATTTTAATTTAATGTGAAATAATTCTCCATTATTGTATAAAACAACCTTTTTTAGATATGAGCCTCGAAGCTAAAATTCATTGGCCAATAAGTTACAGACTTTTGGCAACTGAAATCAAGCATGTTAAGTGTAGGGTGCCATGCGTTAACGGTAAGGAAATCATTATAGTCGCGAGCCTCGTGACTAGCGATGTCCAAGTCAATCCCGAAGTTCAAGGTCTGATTTCAATAAAGAATCATCGTGAGGAATATGGGCGGGGGGGCGACAATGAGATAAATAGAACTTGACTTGAAAGTCCTCAGGTCGTGTGTAGTAGCAGTCAGAAGAAGAATGAGCGCAGTTAATGTCCTCGTCACTTAATGTGTTTTAAATTTATGGGGACCTTCACCAATAGTACTCTTTTTATTCTGTTGTAACATTAATATAACCCAACCAAAGGAACCATATATCTAAATCTACACACAAAAGAATTCTATGATTTCCGCAGAAATAGTAATACACCTCTATTTGTTTTATAAGGATAGAAAAAAGTCCAAAAATAAAATAAAAAGGTATGTAATTTCATATCTAGTCAACGTACGATTTAATATCATTTAAATTCGCTGTTTAATGTTGCTTTAGAGCTACGTAGACTGTTATAACCTAATTTGGATAAAAACTTTAAAGGAAACTTCTTCTTTTTGCATAGGTGTATATACCTCATTTTTTTTATTTTATTGCTTTTAATTTAGGGATACTGGTAAATTTCAAATAATTTTTATTATAAACTAATATAAAATTAGATTTCTATTTTTTATCCCCCCCCTCCCGGTTTACAATGGTTCTTGTCGATAATTTTCTTCCTGAAGCCCTTGCATTAAAATCTGTCATCCTTAATTTTTGATTAATATATCACTCAGTGGATATTTGGTTATGGCTGCCATTTCTGATTATAAAAAGGGATTTTTGACTAAGCGCCAGAACAAAACTTTACAAAGAAAAACAAAGAAAAGTGAGTAATTGATTGGTATGTTGATAAATATACCACGCTGAAAAATTGGTAATAGTTAAAAAAAATTTGAGACATTAAGCACGTTTGTGAGGCTAATGATTGCGAACCTCTTTTTACGTAATTTGGTTTCAAAAAGAGGAAATTGACTTAAAAAGATGAGAAAAGTTATGATTAAAAGTAGTTTTAAAAAAAGAAATGACAAACTATAATGAACACATATATTAGAAAAACATTGTTAAATAAATATTAAAAATGTTTTTAATGATCATTAAACTTAAGCTTTCTTGATTACTAAATGAACTCTGCTAAAACTAACGAGGATATTTAGTATGTCTCCTCAAATTTCTTCCACAGATGATTCTTAATATATTTCGCTGAAAATGAATTTGAATTCTATGCTTCGATAACCGAACCACTGTCAGTAATTAAATGTTAAAACAATTAAAATTTTAAATAAGCCAAAAAATGACAGAGAACTTCAATAGAATTTTATTTATATAAATTACAAAAATGTTAATGTTTTTCACGAAACCCCAATAAGAATCTCATTTTAAGAACAGTAACCCAATTATGAAAACTTAATTTAAATTTCTCCTTCTCTCTTGAAAACACGTCTCTCATAACTCATGAATACTTTTTCATACAAAATGTAAATAGATATACATTTTCATACAAAATATAAATAGACATACGTTTTCATACTAAAAGTAAATAGATATATGTTTTCATACAAAATGTATATAGATATACGTTTTCGAGGGAAATATATTGAAATTAATTCATATGTTTCAAATTTTTATTTATTCAATAAAATTAACTTCTTCTTAAAAATGATTTTAATAATGACTTCAAATTCTCTTATTAAATTATAGATATTTTAACCATAGGAAGGAGATGTATAATTTTGAAAATTCAAGATATTTAGATTTTTAATAGAAAATTCCGAAACGAATATAAATAACATACATACAAAAATTATTTTTGCTTATTGATTGAAGTCTTAAGAATTATTAACATTCTAAATTTAGCATAAGTATTCTTAAAAAATTCAAATAATGGTTTTAAAAAGTTAACAAATGATTAAATTTTATTTGAAAACCCGATTGAGAAAAATTTAAAATATTTTGAGAATACTATTTATAGCTTGTATACAGCTCAATATATTACAATTATCAAGAAAATTATACTTATTTAAGGTAAAATTCATAAAATTTATTTCTCACGAAAGAAAATTTTAAAAGGAGTATGTGCAAGAATAAATTTAGTATCCTTAGTTTTGTATCATTAATTCTTAAAGATATATAACATGCATCAATATTCCATTAGGTAATTTTTAATGATACTTAAAATATTTTATTCTCAGAAGTAAATTAAATCTAAAAAATTAACTTTCAATCTTTTGATCATTAATTCGTACAAACAATGTTTTGATCCAATTATTTTTTAATGCAATTAAACTGAATACTAGCTTTTCTCTTCTTTCTAGAAGACTTAAAAAATTATTTTAGAGCATATTATTTAGCTTAATAATCATTTCATAAGTGGGCATTTTATGAATTCTTTGATATTAATTTTAAGAAAAATCTTTAAACAAATTAAAGCTTTGCCAAAGAATGAAAAATTTTAAGTTCATTTCTCAATTTCCTTAAGGCATTGTTAAGAAAACCAGTTCGATTTCAAAGATTAGAGATATTTATTCTCGAAAAATAAAATATTGCGTTTAAAAGGAAAATAGTAAAACTTTTCTTGTATTATGAGAATAGTATTAAACGTATTAAAAATGAGAAAAATAAGAAATTATTTCTAAAGAACGCGTGAGTAGTTGAATTAATCAACTTTTCAACTATTTAAGTATCAAAATGTGTACTTTTTTAGAAGAACTGAACTGACATACATCAAATTACACCACATTAATATCGATAAAAGTTAAAAATGAATAAAAATTTAAATAGCGGAAAGCTATTTTACACGAAAATCAGTAAATTTTAAATTATTATAATTTTAAAATACATTTTGTTCCGCTTATTTTATATATTTACTTACATTTGAAAATTAATTCAAAATCTTTAAAAAAACATCTTCATTTCAAATGAAGATATTTTTATTTTCTAAAGCATATACCATGAAAAAAGAATTGTTCTATAACAACTTAATATTAACTTATAATGCTAAATATTAAGAAATATTTAACATTTATTTTACTCAAAATGATATGCTACGTAGTAATTACTCGGTGCTTTTTCGATAGGATGTATTTGTACACAAAATATAAAATAAGATTCCATTCAAAGAGTCTTTGGTTGTGCATGAACTGTAAGCCATAACCAAACAATAGTTTGGTATAATCAGGTAATTAAATTTACTTATTGAAATAATACATTTTTTTGAAAGGTAGAAAAAACGATCATGGGTTTTAAAGCATCTTTGGAAGAATAATTTAAAATTGAAATTAATCAAGGAATGTTTCAGTTTTCGGATAGATTCTTAATGAATCTAATATTTATTTAAAAAAACATTAATGATCACATATATATTACTATTGTAGCTGAGGACTTTAACAAAAAACTGCAGCTCAATGTGGAAACAAAGAATAAATTTCAATCACTTTAACTATGGTTTTAAAATATTAATTTGTCAAGGCATTAAGATCACAAAATACAATAATTAATCCAAAAAAATTAGAGGGTTGAATCTAAAAAAAATATAAAAATGAAGTGCTGAGTAGATTTTTCTGATGTAACTGCTCAGAAATATTAATTACCACTATCTATATCAATTTTAAGATACACTAAAAAAGAGAGTGGATGAAATATTTCTAATAGAGATAATAACAGGAGTAGTTCTTCAATGATAAAATAATATTTCTCCTCAAAGAAAAAAATATTACGAATATTTAGAATTTGGAGTTCTCATCGATAAACTTAATTGCCATTAATATAAAGCGTTATTATAAATCAGTTTTAACTAGTTGTTAGGGATTAGTGTGTTTAAGAATTCATTGTTTATTTAAAAAGTACGATAAATAATTATATAATATTTGGGAATACATATGTTCTTTTAAAATATTTTCTGCATGAAAGTACCTATTAATGGTGAGAATGAATATTTAATGTTTTATCTTTTTTTGTTATTTGCTTAGAATACATCCATAAATTATCTTAATATTAATATATCTCGTGAAAAAAACAGTCTATTATTTTTTTTTTCAGATTAACTATATCGTATTAGAAAAAAAATTTATCAATGTAATTTTTTTAAAATCTATTCTTTCTCTTTTTCGGAAAGTTTTAGGTGTATTTGATCAAATAAAAGATTGAAACTGTTGCTGTGAACGAAGAAATCTCACATTTTCATTTATTATTTTTGAAAACAAACAGTATGATGATGTATCATAATAGTTAAAAAAAATTTCCGTCTTAAATGTGCTTCTGAATTTTAAATATTAAAAACTGAAGAGAAGTCAAGTTTTCAAAATTAAATTCAAATCAAGGAAAATATTTTATCAAAATTAAACTACAAGTAAACAAAAATTGTAAGTAAAAATATAATTTGATAAATAATTACATAATAGACGAAACAAATCATTAAAATAACAAAAATTTCATTGATATATGAAAAAATGATTTTTTTCCATCAAAGAGTTATTGAAAAGATATGATATTGTTATATTATATATCCTCTTTCTATACTTTTATATCTTATCTTAAAGTCTAATTCAGTAGCACAAAATTACTCTTATAATTTTGGAAATAATAAAGTTAATGAAAAATCAGGCTTCACGAAAAATGATTTATGATAAAAATATTCATTGTAAGAATGATGAAAGTCAAAATTATGAACTATAATATAGATAGAAGGCCAAGTATTTCTTTAAATTAGGTAAATAATTTGTTTAATTCTTAATTAAATGTAACATTTATATATATATATATATATATATAATGTACCACTGAATTGAATAATAAAAGGATGCACAGGTTAAAACGTAGAATTCAGTAGGTATTTATTGCTTTGTTTCTGAGATTAATTGTGAAAGTATTGTTGTTGTGTAATTGTATTTGTATTTGAATTTGTAAAAGTATTGTGTTTAAATTTGGGTCATGATTAAAAAACTTAAATTTTAAAATTCAAGTACAGGCTAACACAAATTTTTTGCATAACATTTAATTGTCATCAAGAAAAATAAAACCAGAAAAAATTGATATAAGGAAAAGTTACAGCTACAGAAACAAACGAGTTCTAACCTGTGTTCCTTACCTGTGAATTTAATATAACTTCAGTTATCCTAACAACTGATTTATTATTGTTTATCCATTTTATCTCGAACACAAGATGTATATAAGAGTATCTATGTATTTTTGTTGTGTATCGTTTGAAAATTATCTTTTATATAGAAAATAATTACGTCTTATAAACTGCATTATTACTTACTGTAATCTGTCGGCTGTTGTCAACAATGCAGAATCAAGCCCTAAGAAATGTGTAAAAGATAAACATATTTGCTTATGGATATGATAAATACATTGATACAATAATATCTCACTGTTTTTGGTCATTTAATTCGTAGGTAAACCTTGTTTTACTCAGGACTCATGTGAGTAATCACCGAGAAAGAGCAACAATACCCGTTTGTTTTCATGAATATTAAGGAAAATATTTTATCATTGATTTACTGTAAATAAAGGAAATATCCATTCGTAGAATTAAGGAGCAGCTTGCATCTCTCAAGTCACAAGAAATCTATTGTCTGCTCATAGAAAATCTGTGTCTTGAATTTCTCAAACATAATTTTACGCACTATTAAAAATGTAAAAACATTTTTTATTATAGGTATTCCTTTTTATATTTATCTCAGATAGAGTTTTTAACCATGCTCTCGCGTGTATTTCACTTAAGCTAGCCTATTAGAGGCTTTACTGTGACATTATTTCATTTGAGAATCTTTGTGAAGGAAATATGTGAATTAGAATAGATATATTGAAGTGGAGTGAATAAGATTGATGAAATATGTTTTAAAAGTGAAAAGAAGCAGAAGGAGAGAGATTGGAAGATTTGTAATCAATGAGATTAGACTTTCTTATACGCTAAGAAGTAACAGATTTTAGCACTCGACATTTAGAATAGAGTGATCACGTAAGAAAAGATAGTTAATCAGATTCGTCTTTCAAGTTTAATTACTGACTCGGTTATAATTAGACATTTATAAGATGAAAAAATATTGTAATATTAATCTTTAGGTACGGACACATGAAGGGTTCTGCTCTACAGCCATAATAAACACATTAGTTTTTGAATATTCTTAAAAAAAGAAGAAATCAAAGCTAAAGATTTTATTGTCCAATTCTTGCTTGTATGACTTTTATTGAGAAACTAACAACCAAATACTAAATAGAAAAAAGTAGAGAATCACGAGCTCTTATATTCTTTTTTTTTTTTTTTGTTCCATGGTCCTCTTTTTCAGTCAGGTGAACATCGCGAATACTTTTTTAGATACTGAACTATTTTCATCACGAGTTCCTTTAATATATGAGGTGTGTGTGGTGTGTGTGTAATGTATTAAATAAAATTTAGAGGGGAGACCAATAACAATGAAAAATGAGAAAATAACTTAGATGTAGTAATAAATCAGCTTCTTTCTTAGTCCATTATGTGATAATATGCAAATAATAGTTATTATATTCTAAATACTAATTTATAAATACTTTTAAAAAACAAAATTTCATATTAAGTTTTATTTCATAAAAAGGTGCCGTTATGATAACTATTGTTATTTATATCGATTTTATTTTAATTGTAACATTAAAATTTGATATGGTATACAGGATGACAAATAAAGCTATTGCAATTAGCTGCAAATATTTTTAGGGAATAAGGAATAAGCAATGAGGGGAACCAAATATAAGACTTAATTAATTTTCTCATCTACGGTGGATCATGTACGACTTTATTAAAAGCCTTTTTAGGTATCCGTTGGTCCTTGGTGTAAATTCTTTCCTCTGCCCCTCCCTTTTAGGAAAATAATAAATAAATCTTAAGAATAAAAATCAGTATTACTACTTAGGCAGGAATAGTCATTATAATGACCTAATAATCCTAAACATTTTACTCTACAACCTAACTGCAATCTAGAACACACGCACCGGGATGAAACAATCAAAAAAGTGACAATAAATAAACCCCTTAATTTTAATTTCTCCCGAAGCAACTTCCGACCATAGTCAACCCAACCCTCATCGAGGCAGACTGCGATTGCCCATCCTCTGACACTATCTTTCCTCAAACCCGATGACTGTTTCATCGAGACACATTTCCCACAATAAATAAAAGCACGAATCGATTTCGCTGATCTACGGACTTAGAGATAAAGTTCTAGGGATGACATTTCAGTTATTGATTTTTGACACATCCGTTTCTGGCCTACGCCGTCGACATCATGTCTGTATTTTTGTTCTCGTTTCTTCTTTAGAGAATTCCTTCTTTCCTCAAATGCCGATGCATTGATGAAGTCCTTCATCGAAATTCTGTGCCTTTATTAAGTTTCAGCTTAATGTACCATCTCGCTTGCCGAAAAAGAATAGAACTCAATCTTAGATTCGCATGATATGAAAGGAAGAATGTTCTTTTTTTTGTCTTCGAATCAGAGCTGGTAGAAAATTTAATTTCTGGAATGGCATCGATTTCTTTTCAATCACTGTCAATGTTAATCTAAGCGATCTTCGTCTGCAAATTTATATTTGATGCTTAATGAAATGCTCCATTTTAAGCAAACTTAAATTTTAATGATTTTTAATTACTCTTGTTTATTCACTTAGCGGGCAGAAATTTAAAATATTTAATTGCTTAGTTTTGAGAGATTATTCTGTTTTAACCTAATATAATATGTTTCATCCAGATTACATAAATTATTTTATTTTGTTTATGGTGTGTTAGGATGTATTTTAATAGAATTCAACCGTTTGATAAAATCATCTGAGTCATCTATTGTATATTTAAGATTATTTTCAAGATTCTCTTTATTAGATACTGAATTAGGATCAGTAATAAATGGCAATTTAAAACATATACATTTGAAGCATATTAAATTCTTTAATTTTATTTGATTGAAATTATATCATCCAGTATACTAAATATGTCAGTTCAGCTGTAGATCTTCCATTTGATATAGTTAAAAAGAATAGAAATTTTTAAAATAGTTATGCACAGAATTATTACTTGAAATCTTGAAGTATGATCCATCTAAATTGTAATTCAAAATTATTCACATTAACTTAATAAATTTAAGAAATCGATGGGAAAGTGCTTCCTTCTTGGAACCTTTTTTTTTTTATTTATTTTCAGGTGTCATGTAATGAAGAAAGCAACGAATTAAGGCAATTTTCCGTTTCGTATATTTATTTTCTACGGACGGACTCATGAACAGAAATTTCACGCAAATTGTACGTCTTATAGATCCGAAATATGTCTCGTTTTTATTACCCGTCGTGTAGCGGGGTTGATACACGTTAAATCTGCCAAGGCTCCATGTTTTCCCGTGCGAAGGTGTGGAAGTTTGGAAAGGAAGATGCCAGCTCATGTCACTTGACCGAGGACCGTCGTCAATAGTCCACGTGTTGCTTCTACGAGTAAGAGCGACGCTAATAAACTATCGATCAATCAATCTTTTTTCACCATTTTAATTTCTCTAGGAAAATATGTTAAGGAAACTGTTATAGAACAGAAGACAATTAATTTTGTATAATGCAGTCAGAAAGTTCCTAGTGGTTAATTTAAAACATTTAGTAAAGTATTTATTGATTGTTTATTAATATTGCACTTAGAGGAAAGACAAAGGCTATTGGCAGTAGATCTCGTAACTTTGAAACATGATCAATTGATGAGGATGACACCTCATTCTCCAAGCTTCCACACTACGCTGGTGAAAGAATTTGGAGCCTCGACAGATTTCAGTCTTGTTGTACAAAGGATTTTTAGTGGCATCAGGACTCGAACCTACGACTCGACTGAAACAACGCTAACCTGGAGCTAGCGAAAATTCTAAAAATAAAATAGAAAATATTTTCTTTATCATGATATTATAAAATGTTCTACAATTAAAATTTTAAGTATTTAAATGCTTAAAAATTGAAAATTAATTATAAATAAATTAAAACCAACATTAAATTAAAATAGAAAACATACTTATATTAGAATAAAAAAATAATAAAATTTGAGTGTTAAATTAATATCGGAAAGCTTACAACAAAATGGCTCCTTTATTAACGGCACAAAAAGTACATTACGGGAACTTGACGGGATATTAAAATTAATGACTCTTTAAAAAAGTCCAGTTAATTTACACGTGAATTTAATTAAAGCTAAATATTTTAATTAAATTACCGCGTATTTTTTAATTTTTATTTACTGTTAGACTGGCTATATAAGAGATTGTTTGTAAAAGATCTCTTAATTCTGATTTCGTTCAAGTAAAGAGAATGACACAGAGATCTCCCATCCTTTTCGTCCAACTTCCACACCTCTCCCTGCCTTTTTAATGAGCAGAAGTTCTCATTATTTCACAGGATAGTTTTCTGTTCAAAAAGGTCTCTGTTCTGTGATCCATTGGATCCATCAAACTGCTTCTCTAAGCAATTGCGTTATCACAACCTTGCCTAAGATTTTTTAATACGATTTCGAGTAAGCATTCATTTATTACTCGATGTACGTAAATAATTTTGTTTCAGAAATCCTGCTTGGGGAAATAATCAGTATTTTAGCTATGTTTTGACTTGGATCTCGAATTGATTAATTGATCATTTATTAATGTCTAACTTAAAACCAACATGAGGGTTACTGTTAACGAATTTCTCAATTCTGAACCTCGGTCAGGTGACGAGGATGGTACCTGAGCTGGGATGACCCTCTCCAAACTTATACATCTCGTCAACAAGAGAACATGGAGTCTCGACAGATTTAATGTGAATCATCCCACTACATATCGGATATTTTGTGACATCAGGAGCCGAATCCATGAATCGACGGAAACAAAGCCGACTGTTCATAACCACTTGGCTACCGCAGAGGATTTTGAATTTTGAAAGAAAATTGAATAATTTATTAGATGACTTGAAGAACACACACATAGATTTAAAGGATTTTAATTCAATCTTAAACTATATTAAATATTTAATATGACAATAAATAAAGATGTACTTTTTGGCAGATTGAACTTTTAAGACATGTTTGAGATTTTGAAAATTGTAAAGAATAAATATTTTATTTTTGCCACCATATAAGTTTATAGTTTCTTTAAAAAAATAATATCAAAAGTCTTGAAGAAATAAAATGTTGGACCCTATTTTCTTAGCTATGTAGAACCTTATTTGTTGTTCTAAATTTCTTTTCCCATACTTGTACAGATATTAAATAAATAAGTAATTAATTCTTAATTCTTTAAATTAAAAAAAAATGACCTCTTATTTATTAAATAAAAGATTGAATCTTGAACTATTAAATTCTAAATTGTGATTTTTTTCAGTAATTAGAAAATTGTCTTTTCAAGGAAATTATTACCACGTACCAGTTATTCCAATTACCAGCATTCAAGAACAACAACTATAGAGCGATTTTTATTTCAACCCAATAATATGTTCATATTACGTAAGCGTTTGTTTTTCATTCTCTTACATTATTTGCTCTTACGGCATGTAAAGTAATCTTTGAAGAGAGAGATTGGATTTCTTTTACTAAAAATATTTTTATTATTATCTTAAAATTTTTTTCTTCATATTTTCTGCCTTTCAAGAAAATGATAAGTCAACTTAATTTGCTTTTTTGTTTATCCAGTTTTTTTTTCCTCTTTTGATATATGGTTACTTACAAATGCGTAGTTCCTTTGTATAAATGTGAAAGTCCTCGGATCTGAGAATTCTTTCAAAATCGTGATAGGTGTCTGAAATACTTCTAATCACTCTGATTATCTTTTTAAGTTCAGAAATTATTCTTATTCGGTAGAACTTTTTAAAGTTTTTTTTGCATAAATTTTCTTTCTTTTATTCATAGTTTCTACTCCAATACTTTTCCTCGAAACATTTAAAAGAAAGTTTTAATTGACTCATAATTCGTGACCGCGTCAGCCTAGAGGTCATGGTCGTGGACTATCAGTCGGCGTTGTTTTCATCGGTCGTGGGTTTGAGTCCTGAAACCATGAAATATTTGCTGTGTAGGGGTTTGATTCTTATTAAATATGTTCGAGGTACCAAGTCCCCTCGTTGATGTATTGTGGAAATATAGAGAGAGGAGCCAGCTCATATATCGTCCTCGTCAATTGACCGAGGTTCAAAATTACGAGGTACGTCACCAATATCCTGCGTGATTCTTCTCAGTACGATGTTAATAAGCAATTACGTCGTACTGAGTTAACGTCATACTGTCTGATAATAATTCAGACGACAATTACTCGACCTATAGCTCAACATATTAATAAAACTCCTAATTTACAAAACCTCGAATAATATTTGAAATAAGCAAGGATCTGTTACCTACAGATTGTTTTTTAAGTTAAAAATATTTAAATCAAATTATAAGGAAAATCACATTTTGCAATTTACATTCAGAAAAAAACTTTTTTTTTTTTTTTTTTTATATAAATGTGAACTTGAATATTCATTCTTTTAAGATAAAAGTTAAAGACTTTTAAGTTTTTCAAGTATTCAAACAGTCTTACTCTACATAAATAATTCGCAAATAAAAAAAAAAATCTTGTAGAAATTAAAAAGAACTCCCAAAATCATTAAGTTAATCAAATAATTTCACTATAGTCGTGTTTTTGTTTTAAAATAAAAATTTTAAATTTCCTACTCTGTTTTGCAAATCTCTTCAGAAGAAAGTTAAAGTATTTATAGTATGGAACGCGCGCAGAGGTCCACAACCTTTTTTTTCCTCTCCCATACAGTTTGATTGTGCTTTTCATTTATGGATATATCCCTGCTCTCTCTCTCTCACACAGACATAAACCCCTCCCATCTCGGACAAAAGTTCATTTTTCTTAATTAATTCTAAAGTTAACTAAAAAATTAGACGACTGAAATCAATCTAATTGTTATTTGTAGACTTTTAAGTGCAATTCCTGTTTTGCAATTTGTTTCGGTTTCTTATAAAAATTACCTAACATAAGATCAATGATATAAAAATAGTATCGAAATCGTTTTTATTCACAGTACTTTGTGATAAAAGTACATAAGATTAACCTCTTGTTACACAAGTTCTTTTAATGTAACTCTTAATAATTTCAGTGCGATCATTAGCTTGTTCAATGAATCTGGATTTTTGAAACCATATTTAAATGAAAATAAATTCAACTTTAAATCTGGAGTCGCGTTCAAAGTTATTTCAATATCTAATCTTAATATATACATAAAGAAGGAATACAATTTTGTCAAATTATATTTTTTCGTGAAAGGTAATGTGTATTTTGTTACTTTATCAATTATTTCTTCTTTTCTTACTTCCCAGAATTCTACATCGTTACTATATTTAAAATTAGTTGAAAGTTCAATCACTTTTTTTTCTTAAGCGATAGAGAGTTTTTGACCAATTATCTACACTATTCCGTTTACTAAATTACCCAAGCAATAGCTTAAATTTTTAAAGTTAGCTATTATTCAATTTTTTATTATAAAACAATGAGGGACAATAATACATTTTATTCTATTTTGTTGTTATTTCAAGTCATTATTACTACGAATTAAGCATAGCCTCCGGACATTAGAAGAAAATAATTACGGGCACGATTTTAAAATTGAATTTGAATGAGAGTAAGGAACCTGAAACTCTTAATTAGCGTTATATGAAATGGTTTATCAACGTGTTCATTAACTATTATTTAGTTAGTGTTGAACTAATTTCATTGGTTGGTGTTTTGTGAATTTGAACTCATAATTACACAAATTTGGATTAAATTCCCTTAAAAGGCTTTGGAAAATCCTTATTTCATTTTTCTTGTTTATGGATTATTTATTTTTTTGTAACTTGATTGTGATTCAGATGGTAAAGAAAATTCAATTTTCAGAAGATTTCATGTCGTGCAGCTAACTAAGCTAGAAAGAATCCAAATTATGCCTTTACTTTGTCATCAATGGCTCGTAAAAAAGACATGCAGAATGTCAAACTATGTCCAAAAAATTGTTTTGGTGCTTAAGGATACGTTCATAATTAACTTTAAACGAAAAAAATATTTAAAGGCTCTCATAAATGTAATTTTGTGTCAAACTGAAAGGTTATGTTGAAAAAATTAAAATTACTACACTATATTTAACAAAAGAAAAAAAAAATGCCTCAAATTTAATGGCAGCAAATCTCAACGTTAATAGTATATTCTACACTTTTGAGATTGATTAATAAATAATTCACAAATGATTGACTTCAAAAATAAACTATTAGAATAAAAATAATTTTAAAAACTTATAATAAATTCTCTTAATTTTTATTGAATAAACTTTAAGCTATTTAAGTTTAAAATTTATTCAATAAAATTACTATTTGATATACATTTAATGTAATAATCATTCTGATAATGCAATCAGCATCATCAACAATCTTAATATTTCACACCTAAAAATAAATTAAATTTTTTAAAACCATTTAATATCAATTATATATACATCTCAAATTGTAAAAAAAAAACAACTGAAAATCAAGCCTGTCATTTATTTTGACACTGAATTTTCAATTTGAATTTGTGTAGCACAATGAAATGAAAAGAATGTGAAGAATGAACGATTATTAACAAATTGAAAGATAGACGTAAAATTTAATTAGCAAAAATATCATCCAATTAATAGAAAACTTTAAGTTTCCAAACACAAATATGCTTTTTTCATATTTATATTCTCAAGTACTATTTTAAATTATTCCTTTCTTGTTGTGAATAAATGTAATGCATTTCCCGTACACAAAAGCTCAAATTGCGCAATTATGGCATTAATTTGGAATTTGAAGTATTCTACATCTAACAACTATTCGCTTCAAACAATCTAATTCTCTCCTGCTTTTTGGTTCCAATCAGTCTATTCTGGTTAGAAATAAATTATTTGTATCGAAAAGCCTTTCGTCATTAAAGTTTCTCTCCTGCCAATTGCCATTGGTTCAAGCAAATTGTAATCCCACTGGTTATCGGTAATATATGAATAGAAAATTTTGGAATGTTTCAGTGTGTAGAAAATAAATGAAAGCGTGAAAGTATGCTGTTGAAACAAATTATTATTTCAGGTCAAAGCTATTAGAAGCTGTAAAAATGTTTACTAAAATCTGGCTTTTTTTTTTATTCATTACAAGGATTTAGAATACTTATTTGTATATTTTTGATATTTATTTATTATTTTAGAATATAGCATTTATTATATTATATATTTATTTTTTAATTCGTTTCAAATAGAATATAGTTTACACTATTCTATTGAAAAATGTAAATTGCTTTGCTAATGAAGTAATTTCTGGAATTTTATGAATAAGAATTTCGATGGTTACTTAAATGTTTTGTACCACTGATATGGAATTTCGTCCTCTCTTAAACTAGTAACAAATGGAATAAATCTTACATGCCTTTATTTGGAGTAGTTTCTTTTATCTTTCTTAAGAATAAAAACTTACAGTCAAAACTCAAAATACGTCATTCATCTATAAATATCAAAACTTTCAGTTTTGGAGAGGGCTTATAATGGAGACTAAAGGCAAGTTAATTCTTCACAACTTCTGGCTTAATAAGTATGTAACATACCTACTTATATGATGACTGAGTTAAGCTTAAAACAAGGAAATTTATTATTGAGGCAGAAGATTCATTAAATTAAGCAATCTTAAAAACCACGACGCGCTAAAAGGAGTTGTCCGATGGAGACAAAAATTGGCGGATAGAAAAATTATGTACAGAATAGAAAATGATTAAAATTTCAGAAAAAAATGATTGATTTATCTCAGAGCTACATAGTTACAAAGTAACAAGCTTTATAAGTGTTGACCCATCTCTAGCCTGGATGTAAGCTGACACACTACGTTGCATAGAGTGATAAGGCTCCCTAATGGTCTCCTACGGTATTTCTTGCCAAATTTGCTCTAATCATCGAGCTAGGTCATCAACATTCCCTGGTAGATGCAGTCGCCTTCCCATCATATCCCAGACATGCTCGATTGGAGAAAGATATGGCTGGCCAAGGAAGTGTTTGACAAGCTGTAAGACAGTTCATAGCTACTCATGCCGTTTGTGGTCTGGCATTATTTTGCTGAAAAATAAGGCCAGGGTACTGCAAAAGGAACGGTAGTAAAAAAGGTCTCAGAATGTCGTCGACGTACAGCTGAGCTGTATGTGTACCTCTAATGACGACCAAAGGGAGACGGCTGTAGAGGGAAATGGCACTCGAGACTATAACCCTTGGTTGGGGGCCTGTGTGGCGTGGAGTAGTGAAAGCAGGATCGGCACGCTGCCCTGGGTGTCTCCAGACATGTCTTCGATGATCGTCAGGATACAGTTGGAAGCGGGATGCGTCGCTAAACACTATACTTCCCCAATCAGCATCATTCCAACCTGATTGAGCCAAGCACCACTGTAATCTGGCTCGACAATGTGCAGGCGGGAGTGGCAGGTGGCCTAGCGGTCGGTACGAGAGTAGATTTCGCTCAACCAGCCGTCTGTGAATGGTCATGGTGGACACCCGTGTGTTGGTCACACGTCTGATGGTTGATAATGATGAATCAGGCACTGTGACAGCTGATATGATAATCACTCTGTCCTCCCGATATGCTGTGGCCCTACGTCGACTGCTACCATCATGATGCTGAAATCTGCCATTATCTACCCATTCTTGACAGCATCTTCTAATCGCCGCATGGCTACGACCCATATGACGAGCAACTCTCCAATTTGCCCAACCTGCCTTTTTCAATTCAATAATACGATCTCTTTCAAATTCTGACAGATGCTCGTAATGAGCTCGAATTAGGCATCAAGGCATTTTTTTCAGTCGTTGAAAGGTATCATAAATCGTATCCTAATTTTAAGGTATCCTATTTTTTTTTTTTTTTTGTTATAAAGTGTATTATTCTACTAATGCAATTATTTTCGAAAGGGACATATTATTGGAATGTTATGTTAACAAGTTACATTGAATTAACTTTACACAGGAGCTACACAAGCGACTATTGGCAACATATCTCGCGTTTCTGAACCGCGATTAGCTTATTAGAATAGGCACTATGCAAAGTGATATTTCGCACTCATTACTGAAACACGTACTATGCAAGAATTTTTTACATCGTTATATTTGTAGGCAGTTACCTCCATTGTTCTTAACAGTGGTTTTTGGTAAATCGAAATTCGAGCTCAAAACCATTTCTTAAAAAAAGAAGAAGAAAATTGTTTCGAAAGATGCCACATGTAAAACGTGAAGTGCATGAATAGGTTTACAATACTATAAAATGATAGATTTATGACAGGAAAAGCTCAAGATATGAATCATGGTCCAATACAAATAAACTGTACCGTTAAATAATGTTTTAAAAGATACAGTTAATTTACTTAGCTGGTACTGTAGTATAATATTGCTTAATAAAGTCGTTCACTTTGTGAGTGAATTCATTATTCATTTAATCTGATAGCCACTGGTTAGCCGCGATAGTTCAATCGAGGTTAAAAGAAATGTGCATTCTGTAAATAAAAAAAAATGAAATAAAATTTTTTAAATGTCTTCATGAGAGTCTGAAATGTATGCTACCAATAAACAATTGTATCCATAATTGAAACTGAAAAGTTTAAATAATTTATCATGAAGTGTCAAAAAATATGCATATTTTTCTGTTAACTGTTTTATTTTGATAGCTTTTCTCATATCAAGAACTAAATCTTTAGTTATAGTAAAATTTATATTTTAAATAAATGAGCTGGCTAATTAAATATTGTACGGTAATTCTTTCTCTCTTTTCTTCCATATTTGTAAGGAATAGTTCTTAATCGTACCAAACACTTTTATCATGAGAAATATATATAAACGTATGTAATTATATAGGCGGTAGAAAACATAGAAAAGTTTGGTTGTCAATGGATTGGTGGGATGCATTTGTTTTAACAGGCGCTAATTTGAAATGTGAAATAATTTTTTATCCTATCGCCCATTTTGTATAAATGTAGTTCAGAAAAATCAAGGAAAACTCTTTATTAAGAAATTATCAATAAAAGAATGAACATCACTGAATTTATTAGGTAAACTTTATATCAGTAGAGCAAATTTAAAATACGTTCAGTAGCTCTTTTAGTTATTCGATCACTTATCATCTTATTGCAGGGTTTGAAATTTTCCATTTAACTACCTTATCTAAGCATATTCCTTACGTTAAAATTTAAAGAAGCGCGCTAAGATGATTACCAATTAATCTTCGGATACAACTCACCAAGAAACGGTACCTCGCACAGAGATCCCCCTCAATTCCATTACCCTAAGAAGACATCGTCGCATGGGCGAAACCCAAGCCCGTCCGGTTCAATTACCAAGATCAAGTTCTCATCACCCTTACGTTCCTTTGAAGACATCTACCTGATTATCTATTAGACCAAAATTACGCGGACGCACATAAATATTGAATGTTTGCGCTGGGATTCCTTTTGACATCACAGCGACGAAATCCCGTTCGGAAATCCTGTCAAAAGGGTTCGCCAGTCACTCTTTAAAAATCGATAATAGGCAGTGGGGTTGGCAATCAATTGCTGAATCAGTAGTGCATGCCAACATTAGAAGCTGTCTTAGTTCTTAGTCACTCATTAGGCCCATCGTGTTTTCACCCCCCTTCCAGTGTTTTTTTTCCCTCTCCCATCTAGCCATCTGCACTCCCGTACGTAAAGGGATTTGGTGTAGGGATTACATCAAAATGCACCCGTGCACTCAGCTAGAAACAGACACCCACTCTACCCTCCAGTTGCATATGACGCCATGATGTGAGAATGAAACGTGCCTTTTCGTTTATTTTAAACAAGAAATAATGGAGGGACATGTGAATAACAATTGGCTAAGATTTTATACGTATTTAAAAAAATACAGAGCCAAAATTAAATTCATGATATAAATAATAGAGATCAATTGAATCTCTATTTTCATTTCATCCATCATAAACCGTAAAAATACTTTGTTTATTATATACCTTTCGAAATTCCAACAATAAATATCTTACAGTTAGAGAAAAAGCTTAAATTCTTTTAAAAAATGAAGTAAAAAACAAATAAACATACTCTCACTTTGAAAAATATTTATAGGGTGCTATATTTTTCAAATAAATGTTTTTATGTCATCATAAGAATTTTAAATTTAAATTTCCAGCAAAGCTATAAAAGTGATTTATCTTGGCAAGCTTTAATTTAATACGAATAAAATAATTTGAAACTTTTTTTTATTTTTCAAATAGATTAATAACTAAGAAAAACAGATGGAATGGAAAATTATTCACTATGGAGTGAGATACGAATTCTTAAAATAGATTGTGAAAGTACTAAACAAATATGCAGAATCAACGAACTTACGAACCTAATGTGAAGTACACCCATAATTATTTCTGTAAAGAGATGCTCCTACTACCGTGATATATCATTGACATGTTACATAAGATTTCCCTGTAAAACCTAAGTCAGCTATATAGAAGGTTTGAGGTTACAGAGTTCTAGTCGAATTATTGACTCAAAATTTTTCTTTATTTCTTTTCATCACAGAGAATTAAGAGAGATGATGGATATTAGATAAAAAATTGGGTGGGTATCAAAATCTTCAACGGGAGTGGTATAAGAGCTTAATAAAGGAAACATATAGATACAAAATATTACACAGTTTGTTGTCAGTGAGTGCACTGTAAAGCAATGTTAGTACATAAAACAACAAAACTAATTAAATAGAGCTCGGGGGAAAAATCCCTTTTCCAAGAGACATTGAATAAATTTGTAGTACAAATGGCATTTTCTTATGCGTTATACAAAAATAAGTTTAATTATGAATTATCCAAATTTAGTTTTCATCAGAATGAATACTTATTATAGTAAAATTAGATTCATTTTTTTTAAAAAAATGTATTTGGAGATTTTAAGTATTTTAGAATAAAAAAAACTATGATAATATAATTGAGATAATAAAAAAACAAACACAATCAAGATTTTCTTTGTATAAGATGCATCATTTTGATCATTAAGAAATATATTTTATTGATAAAAGGACTTCAGTGTTGCTTGTTGGAATCTGTAAAATTTATTGTTTGCATCCATTTTATTTATTTTACAATGATTTAAAAATTCTATATTAAATAAATAGTGATTCGATAACTCATTGATGTTATTTTACAACAACAAAACTATTTCCCTGAAGTACGAAGTTTATAATACAACACACACATATATATATACATTTGACATTCATGAATCATTCCATGAAAGCAATGTGTTCCTATTTTGCGTGAGGATGGAAATTCTAATTAAATATAAATAAAAAAATCACTGAAGAAAGAAAATAATTTTTATTGCATTATTGAGTTCTTGAACATATAAGAATGTGAAAATGAATGTTAGATTACTCTGTCACGCACATTCTGTTGCTCAATAAATTTTTTGATGAAAAATGATAATGAACATAGTAAGCTACAATCTTGTTTTTTCCGTTTTTTAACAACAATGCTTATGTCAATGCGAAGTACAAGTTTACAAATATATATATATATATATATACACGAATAAATCTTATTTATTGAAGTTCACCTTTTTATTTAGTATCATTTATTTTTTACTGAAAAAAAGCGACAAATTTGGTCAAATTTTTTACACAATTTTAAGAAAAAAATATTCTAAAGTAAGTTAACTATTTTTCAGAATGGCATGAAATTTTCGCAAGTTTTTAACGTAGAGTTTCTTAAAACTGCAAAGAAACATTTCAATAAAGCCTCAAAAGGCAAGAAGACGATCTAATAATAATAAATTATAACTAAAGACAAATCCATACTTAATTTGTCATAAAAATTTTATTTTTCTTTCGCGAGTAAAAAAATGTATTGAAATATTATTTTTTATTTACTATAGAATTTTAAACCTTATTTTTTGTTGAACTGTATTGTATTGTTATTATTATTTTTATTTTAACAGAACAAAAGAATATTTAAAAATAAATTCAGGGGTAGTATAGTATATTGAAAATTAAATTAGTTAATTTTATTTTAAACTTATATTTTTAAATCGTTTTACTATTTAAAAAGACAAGAGTTTATAAACTATAGTTAGGACATTTTTTTTTACCTTGATACAGTTTGGTAGAGCAGTACAATTGTTACAGATATGCCAAATACTGTTCTATAATTCCCCCTCCCCCTCCCATCCCAAACTAACCAATCTCTAAAAATTTTTAAAAGATGCTGACTAAAATAACGGCATAAGTGTTTCCTGGTCATTTTTTCTCTTTTTGATTTTCAGAAACTGTTCTCGTGCAAACTTAATCCGATCCAAAATTTAAAGTGCATTTCCCCCCTGATATACTTGAGCTAAGCAGGTGTTTTAACATTTGCGCGTTTCTCTGCAAATAGATTGCAAGTGCAAAGGAACCGAATTTACAGTATCCGTTGCATTGTATTTGCCTGTTCTTTGCTAAGACACCGAAATTAGAAAACTCGAATTTCATACTAATTCTCAGCGAAACGAATTAGAAATTAATGCACATTTTGAAGAGACAGCAGTACTTTGAATATTATTGTTTCTTACTTATGAAATATAACTGTACACTGGATAAGCATCTTTTACATGACCAAAAAGAAAGAAACCGCGATTGAAATTTTGGAAATGTCTTTTTTTATATATAATGTATTTATTATTTAACAAGATATTTATACATTTTATGTGTATTTTTAATGCAACATATTTTTACAAATGTTTGAATTTTATGTTCAATTGACGATACAGATAATGATACAGATAATGATTTATTAACTGAAATCAGTAATATAATTTCTCAAAACAATGTTTCAATGTGTTACCATTTATAACTAATATCTTTTATAAAATAATCTGCTTCAAGAATCGGAAGAAAAAAAAAACTCTTATCCCTAAATTAACATTTATTTCTTTCATTGATTTAATCACACGTATTAAAAATGGGTGAATTTATTTATTGCACTTACGATAATAGTAACAATTACAGAGGATTACGGGAAAACTTACATGGAAAAAGTAGCGAATGGAAGCTATGGTTTTCCTGAGTAGTCAGTTACAATAAAACATATTCTGCCACAAAAAATCTAAAAGTAATAATCATTTCTTCATGAAAACTTTTTAATAAACTCTCCATTTTTCATATATTTTTTTTATCATTTTTTCTCATACGTGAGTTTAATAGATGTTAGGAGACTCTTATGGTACTAGAACATCTACAGTGTTTTTGTGCTGAAGAATTATGTCACGCATTTATAGTTTCGTTAATTTTCATTGCTTTTTTACGAAAGTTAAACTTAGGAGTTTATCATCCTTGAAAATATCGCATTCGGAATCAATTAAAAAATAAGGTGTAGTAATTTCTAGAATTTTCTTCAAAGGTTTCAATACAATACCTCCAATAATATTAATCTTACGTGGATCCATTTAAAGACATCAAATCACCTGGTCAAACCTTAAAAATTCACTATTATTTATCTCGTGTAGATATATTTTGTAAAATAAAAATCGTGCTAAACCTTACCTAGAACATTGTTCCCTTTTAAATATGAAATGCTTACATTTAGAACTTTCAAAACTTTTCTGTATGATGTTACATATTTTGACAGAACATGAAACTTTTTTTTAAATCTAAGAAGAAAAAAAAAAAATATGACTGGAACCATGTAACGTTTATTTTATTTAATTATATGAAATAGATTACATCTCTACACTGTTTAAAATGTATGTAACATTGTTAAATTGGTTAAGGAATTTAGAAAATTTCATTACTTAAGTGATCTGTCAATGGAGTCTATTAATTTCTTGATATTATTGGAACCGGAACTGACAGTATAAATCTTTCTAGGGTGGCAAAAATGTGTGAACGGTATAAAGCAAAGTTTTTATGTCTGTCGAGTCAATAAATTTTTCAAGTGCGTTCTACCAAGACATTTTCGAGAAAATATTTAACCCTTCATAGTTAAATGTTTATGTTCTACTAGAGTGAAAGCCGACATTGAGGATCAATTTTACATTTTTTTAATATACATAAACCTTTTTCTATTACGCACCTTATCATTCTATAACAACATAACACCTTGAGAGCACTTAAACATTATTATTGTCGTGTAATAAATTTAAAAGAATCCGAAGAAATAATTCCATAATGTCATATAACCATTCAATGTATTGTATTTCTTGCACAAACTCATCTGAATAGATGCAACTATGTTTAAAGATTTTTCTAACTGTACTTTCTGCAAACATTATTTTATGTTCTGTTTGAAAAAAGAGATGTAACAAATTAACTAATTTACCAACTGGTTATACAATTATAATTTCGAGCTCCCACCATCTCTGTCAGAAATGTGTTTTTATACATATTTTATTTTAAATTATTAGCTTTTCAGGGAATATTTTCAGATAAATCTCATAAGTGCTTCTACTCATCCTCGAATATTTGTTTAAAACATTCAATAACAACAGTTTCGGCGGAACTTTAAGGAAACACGCAAAGTACCCATACTTATAAGAGCGCCTCTTTACGATTTCCGAATAAAACGATAAATGTTATTGCGAAAAACTAACTCGTTACTACAAAAACAAATTTCCTTATTTTTTTGCTATTGCGATTATCTTCTGAATTAGATTAATCGCAAAAACTGCAGAAATTTCCCTTCTCTGAGGCTTCATGGCAAAGGCCAATGTTATTCATCTCATTTAAACGGAAAAGGAAAATTCATATCAATATGTTTCTTGTGGGCTGCATTGCTTTTCGCGGGAGCAGATTTCTCATAGTGAGAGAGAGAGAAAAAATACAAATAAAAAATGGAACTTTCCAATTCGATAATGGCTGTGCTACGAATTTCTCGGTTCGCATTCCTTCGAAAACCCCTTTGTCTATCATTCATCCATTCAGATTTCGCCTTTTGCTTTCCAAAAAGCAATCTTCGATATCTTGACTGTTTGCAACCGCACCGACAACTACGAAAAACAACAGAAACTGTTCGAAGGAAAAAAAATAGGAAAAAAAAAAAAAAAAAAAAAAATGGCACCCGTTAATGCGTACGAAGAAAAAGGAATAGAGTATTTCCACCCGCCTTTTCTTGCCTTGGCTGTTTATATTTTAGATTAAAGAGTCTCCATTCGGCGTTATTTTTTACTGGTGCTCCAACATTTGGCAGCGACAGGAATCTTAATGAAGTATCGATAACGCCAACGGTTTGGGCTTCTCGTATATCGATTGACGATATCGATTACTCGAGGTATTGATTAGCTAGTGGAGCAGCCTCATACTGTCTTTTCCGTAGTCTGTTTGTGTGTGTTAGACCCGGATAGATAGACATTTTTTTTTATTATTTCATAGGGAATTTTTTTCCCCGCTGTGAGGGAGGAAAGGGAAAAAAAGCAGTGACATAAAAGGGTTCGCGGCGTGCAGCTTAATATTTTTTTATCTGTTCTCTGATCTCCCAGATTCCATCTCGTATTCTTTTGGATTGTTTTTTACCGTGATCTTTTTCCCCCTTCTTCTACCATTCCGTGCGATTTGCCTTTCTCTATTTTTTCAGCGTGTGTATGTATAGCTGTGCAATGATTTCATGCATCTCTAACTGAGTAATGGGCGACTATTTCTCGTAATCAATACGTGGATGCGTTATATGAAGGGGAATAAATTGAGCTAGTTCAGACCCATATATGATTTTATGTATGCATAAATAAATAAGTAATGCTGTGATTCACTCCGGATGATTTCAAAATAGAACAAAAATGGCTCTGGGGACTGTATACCTGATTTCATCAGCATTCATTGAAATGTTTTTTTTTTAGAAGCAGTGTGTCATCTTCGAATATGGATCTCATTTGTTAAAACTTTACATTTTCTATAATATTTATATCACCTCTTGAAGCATATATTTCATTAATTTTATTCTAAATCCCTGCTTTGTTTTGGCGCATTTTAAATTTTATTTTATCTCTTTGTCTTAAGTAATGGAAAAAAATAATAAATGAAATATTCATTATCATATTTTAAATTTTATGAATACGCGTTTCTAAGCATATTAAACTGTTTAAAAGTTATTTAATTTTATTATGATAATGGGGTTTCAGGACATAAAATAAACGCCGAAATATCAAGATAAATATATAATATATCTTGAAAAGATCCCAGTTTGGAGAGGCTATTGAAAGAGAGAAAGCATATACGCACATACTTTTTGAAATATTACTCTTTATCAGGTGAAAATTTCTTATGAAAATATAGCATGTTGGTAATTAATTAAATAAAAAAATTGATCTCATAAAACAAATATTATAGAATACGTTCAAACAAAAGTAGTTGCAAGTCAACCTTAAGTATTTAAAGTTGTTCGTATCGACGTAATCAAAAGGATCGTTGAATAAAAATTGACTGGAAATTATTTATTGAAAATTCAGATTCTTTATCAAGCCAGAAAAATAATAAAACTTTCTGTAAAATTCTACGGCATTGTATTTCCACTTATATATCGAATGTATCTTCAGTAAAATGCTCAGAAAGAATTTAAATACTTGAATGTAATTTAATTTCCTCAAAATTGAAGCAATTTTATCAATTAAGAATATTTCCATTAATTTTAAGGCAAATGTTTTCATATTGGGAAAGTAGAAAAGAAAAAAAAATCTTCCAATTTTTATCAGATTAAATAGTTCTTTAAGAAATATGAAAGTCTCTAAAAATAACATTTGAAACATACGACCCAGAAATCGCAAACTTTAAACATTTAATTATGATCTGAAAACTTAATAAATGTTCTCTATTTAAATGCTGAATATCTTGGAAATTCTATAAAATTAATATTACTTTTAAGAATTTATTTTACCATGAAGGAAATATATATATCCTTTTTATTCTTCACGCTTTTTCAATTTTAATTTTTCAATTTAATTAATTTTTACTTTTAAAATTAATTTTATATATAATTAACTTTATAATAAATAGAAGTCACTAATGGTATATTTAAATTTAATTCAATATACATCCAATTTTCTCATTTAATCTTAATTTTATGCTTGTAAAGCTTATTAAAAACGTCAAATTTTCTGTGAAAATTTTAATTCACGTGGATTGAAAAGAATGAAATAAGTCAAGATGCTACTTAAAATTCTTATAATTGAGATTAATAATACTAAACAGAAACTAGAATAACCACTAAAAACAAAAATTATTCTATTTATTCCAGCTTTTACGATGAGAATTTCATAGAACTTCTAACAAAATCAATTGTCCTCCGAGGTAATAAGACAGAATTCAAACAACGGAAAATTCAATTAAAAAGCATAAATAACTTCACAAAAGTTTGCAAATCGATCGAGTTCTTCAACAAAATCGATTTACAAACTTCCTCCGCGAGTAATTCCAAAACCAGTAGGAAAATTTTTGCTTTAACTCATGTCAGATTTCTAGGTGTCAAGAAGCTTTCATTATTCGAGTTTGTTGTGGTGGGAAAAATAAAGAACACAAAGAGCGAACGAACTGTTTATCCTTGCCTATCAAGTATTTCGACAGGCGTAACACGTGACGCTAAACAATTACCGATACAGCAATTCCTCTCTAGATGGCAACGGGAAAAGTGGGGGAAGAACACAACAGCAGGAAACAGAAGTCATCAAAAATCCCGTCGTTTTAGACAATGGTATAATGAGGTAGATCGCTCCGAGGTTAACTGAAGGAACGAGAATCGGTGGCCGATGTAGATTTTAATTGCTGTAGATCACCGATTCCATTTGCCACCAACGAACCTATCGGGAGTAGTCTGGAATTGGCTAAAAATACAAATCCTGGCGGCTGGTAATGATTGGGAAGAGTGGTTGTAATTCAGAATATCAAAGTGGTGACATCAAATCGAATTGCTTCCATATGCAAACTCGTCTCCAAGTATACGCAATTAATAGGAGCAGAGATGGGGTGCCAATCACTTATGCAGATTAGCGCGGAGTCCTAGATATCTTCCAGCAGTATTTTCTGTAATGGATATATGTTTATGAAAGGGCCAATTTAAAACAATGGGAAGAGGTATTTTCACGAGAAGTTGCTTAATGTTTCATGGACTGATATTAAGGTTTCAATATTTAAATTGGGTCGGCTTTTGTGAATAGAATTTTAATGGGGAACAGTTTTATAAAACAGCAATTGATGTTAATGTGTTAATGTTATTTTATGATAGTGATTTTTGATATAATCAAAAACTTTTTAATCATTTGTGTTGTTATCACTTTATGTTTAAGAGTACCATCTTATATATTCTGATTGCTTAAATTTATAATAACGATGATAAAATCAGTCACTTGTATTAAAGGAATTTTCCAAATTTAACTGATAATCCCTTTTGAAAAGATGTTAATTGATATTCAAGTATTTCGCTTGTTTTCATTATTAACTTTTAACATTTATTTTAGTAAAAAATTGCTGTGAAAAAAAATGTGACAATAATGGGAAAATTTGATGAAACGGAGCTTAGGAATTAGATTTTACGAAAAAAAGGTGTTTCATTCACATCTTTCAGTAGAGTAGTTTCATCTTTCCTTATTAAGTTGATCTCCGGATAATCAGGATAAGTGTGCACGAAGAATTTCAGTTTTGTTTTTATAATTTGAGAAGTGATCTGAAAATTTGCTTAGTAATATTTATTTACTTCATCCCCGTATTTTGAAGAAATTATCAGCTTTAATAAAATCTTACAGCTGTGAACATATAAAAGATAAGTGGGGGAGGGGAACACTTTACAAATATTTTGTGCAAAGTCAACAAAACTTTAATTGCATCTCTAACAGACAGTGACTAAAGGCATACTGTGCTCCGTTGCTTAAACGGAAAATACAATACAACACTTAAAGCGCACTTCTAATGTTCACAAAATAGACGTCTTTTTATTCTGTAAATGTGAATTATATTCATTTTGTTCATTTTAAATGAGATTTTCTGTAAGTATGTTATGTTTCATTTTATTTCATTCTTTTTGTAGTGATCGCGGTAGCCTAGTGGTCATGGACTCTTGGCCAGTAGATTTCGTCGAGTCGAGTCTTGAAGCCACGAAAGACCCGCCGTGTGGCCGGGGCTGATGCCCGTTAAATCTATTGATTTTCAAAGTCCTGCTGTTGAAGTCGTGTGGAAGTTAGGAGATAGAGTTGGAAGCTCAGGTGTCTTCCTTTGACAGAGATTAAAAATTACGAGGTCCGTCGCCAATAGACCTCGGGTTGCTTCTTGTGCAACGCTTATAAAACATATTAATCAATCATTTTCAATCCGAATTTTCAATATTCCGAGCTGGCTCTGGTCCCAATCAATCCAATTTATCAAGATTTTACCGCGGTGAATGTGTTTATAGGTTCCTTAAATCATTTAATAGGCTAGGCTATTGTTTCAAATCCATTTAGTTTCTATGTAAACTAAAATTTTAAAACTAAGCTTAAAAGTCTCAGAACAAGTATTTTTTTTGTCGATTTATTCATTCTATATTTTTAGATAGCATATGTCTAATTATATTGAACAATTAGTGAAATTTATACAACCTGATTCTTTGTCAAAATAGAATTTCAAGATAAAAAGCAAGTTTTGTTGTACAAAATAGGCATTGTTAATAGCAATAAAAAATTTAATTTTCCTATTGTTCGTACTATATTAAGTGCATAAGAAATTATTTAAAATAATTAAGCCCTGCGATTTTATTTATAGTATTTACTTTTTATTTAACAATAACGAAAGTAACTTTTGCACATATAGTTTCATGGTCAAATGGAAACTTCTTAGAAAGAATAGACATCAGATTTTAGAGATTACATGCACTTACAGCCAATGGAAAATCGAATCGACTGTTAGACTTTTTGATCTCGAAAGCATCGGAAAACTATTACTTAAACACATCAAAAGTACAGTAAACTGCTTTAAGTATTGTCGTTAAAAGAACTTGAAACAAGAATAATAAGAAATACATTGCTAAAATATCTTAAAGCAAATTAAGGGAAATTTTTTGTAAGAGTTATGTACACTAAATAAATACAATGCACTTCTCAAGAATATTTTCTAGTAATTTTTTTTTCTCTCAGTTTGGAGTTGTTTGTGTTTTCTAAACATAATGAATTATATTAATTTTGAAACATAAATAATTTTTGTAGTAAATTTCGATTAAATAAATAATCTAACTCGAATTTTAATAGCTGTGTTGGACGACATGTTTCTTTATTTAATGACTAAATAATTATAAATTTATTTAAAATTTTGCAACACAGTACTACTTTAGTATATAAAACTAATTTTAGGAGTAAAAAAAGAATATTATCAGATTCGAAGTAGAATAATTTAGATCGCATTAGGTCAATGTGTGAAAACATATAAATTTATTTTGTATGGAACTTAACTATTATTTAATTATAATACAGCAAAGAAATGTACCAATTACTGCTTATTGATATCGAGTAAGAAAGTAAAATAAAACATTCCCCTTAACTAATTATGAGTGCAATTGAAATTAAGAAATTAAAGATTAAAAAATAAAAATCATAAGAAGTTTTTAAAACCGTAAACAAAAAAAAAATATAATAAAAAGAAAAAAGAACAAAATATTGACAAATTGAAAAAAATACATTTCTTATGAAGAGGTCGCATGATTAATTACAACTGTGCGTGTCTAAAAAAATATTTTTCTGAAATTCAATCTGAAATTCATTAACATTCAACCGGAAAAAAAAGTTCTTTCAGACTTTTTTTAAAAAAATTTCGGACACCTCTTTCGAAAGACATAGACAGTCAATGAAATGGGCATTCGTTGAAAAATCTGACCCGAAATCTCTACAAAGCAAAAGTGTTTAATACCTTTTATCGAATTCGATAAACACAAGACTAACGACTATCCTAATTAGGAAATAGGAACTTTTAGCAGACGTTGTCAAGAGAGAGAGAGAGAAAGAGCGAGAGAATCCAGTGCCAGATTTTGGCCAATTATAAATCATCAAAGAGCAGGTGACGTCATCGTAGCTTTCGCGTGAGCAATTTGTTATCGATCGTGTGGCAACACGATTTGATTTGCTATTGGTTTGAGGTCCGCGTGGATTTCTAGATGTACAAAGACTTGGACTTCTGCCTGAATAATTAAAGCATTGGGGGCAAAATAATCAATAACACTGCAAGCAGAAAAGGAATTTTTTTTGTGTGTGTATGAAGGGCCCTATCTTTTCTCCCCCCCTCCCCGAATTATTGATTGCTTCACATTGGAGATTAGTTCTTGATATGTGTATGGAAGGGAAAAGAGAAAAATTTCGCTTTACGGGGATGAACTGGAAAATGGAATTAAACATTCTGGTAATTGGAAAGTTGGTACGCCGAAATTTTTTTTCCTTTTCCTTCTCTTGATTCCCTTCTCCAAGTCGGTTTTAACAAGGATGGTGGATGCTCTATTTATCGATACATCCCCCCTCTCTAAATGGATCAATACAACAGTTGGTTTTCTACACGCTCAGTGAAAATATGTGAGGTCTTCGTAGGAATGTAATTTTTACGTTTGAACTCAAGCGTTATCGCGAAGAACGATTCGGTGTATGAATGTATGGATTGTGGAACTAAACCCCGGTTAATGGTCACAGGTGACGTTAGGTTTAGTTGTGAGCATTAAAATGGTAATTGGAAACTTTTTTTTATTTGGCCAGAAATTTCTTGAAGGGAAAATTGAAAGATAACATAAATTATAATGAGTAAAGATCGTATGAATTCCTTTTTTTTTTTTCAATTTTATCGAGTCTAATTCTCCTCTTAATTTCAAGTAGAAGCAATTAAATTGCATGGATAAGTAATCTTTTGAAATTTTTGTTTGATTATTGAATTCTTGTAAAGATGTAGATTGGGACAGATAAAATTATTATCGTAATATTGGAAATTAATAGAACATTATTGAAAGAGATATACAGATCGAAAATCATTTAGAAATTGTTTACGGGGTAAAGATAAAACTTCCTAAAAATAGTTGCCCAGAACTCTGTCTTTTGTGAGGAATTTGAAGACCGTAATTTTGATAATCGAAAGTAATAATACTCAAATTTAATGTACCATCTAACTTTTAAGACATTTATTTCATCAAGGTATCATTGGCACCTAGAATTAAAACTAAAGTTTATCTTTTTTTGCAGTGCACTTTATTCTTTGTATTGAGAGTTACATAATTATAATTTATCACTTGAAACTACAATTGAAATTTCAGTTTATCTCTGTACGGAGAGTTAAAACCATAGTATATCAAAACCGATTGTTTTTTAGAATCCTTTCTTTATGATTCTAGGTAAACTCTCAAAGATATATATATATATATATATGTAGGCTCAGTTTCATACAGTGTGCCACAGCCACCAATATTCCACACGGCAATACTTCAGTGAAATCAGGAGGATCCAAATCATTTAAGAATTTCATGAATGCGAAATTTATAAACTTTTGGCTAAAAGAGGACCAGTATTTAAGTGATGAGTTTCATAGTCTGAGATACTCTGGTCAGTTGTGTGTTTGAATCCCGGTTTCTTTTAAAGACCATTATACAAATTTATGAGGAGTGTTACATGTTAAATTCAGTTAGTCTCAAAGTTCTCTAGAGATGTGATATGAAAATAAAAAGAATTATGGACTCACTCAGGTGTTGTAATGGTATCCTATTACTCGTCTTGTCTATCACCTTAAATGTTATTCCAATTATAAGATCCAAATATTTCAATTTAACCTCAAGCAAAGACTAAGTAAATTATATAGTTAATTCTATCTAGAATACATGTTTATCAATTCCTCTAAGTTCCTTCTAGTGTTGCTCTCAAACAGCTTACTTTCTTTATCGGTGAAATCTAGCAAGTTCTATAATCTATCAAAGAATACGCTTACCAGAATATGATGCCAGTACTTCGTAATTACTCCGACAGACGTTGAGTTATAATCTCACCTAATCCATTACACATGCCAGAATACTTTTACATTCTTTTATTATCATAAGTTTAATTATTCTCAGCCTCTATATTTCCATCTGCCCCTTTTTTTCCTTTCTCACTACACTACATTTTATAAGTGAACTTTGTTTTGCATAACTGGAAGTTGAAATGTTTGAATAGAGTAGCGCCCATTAAATGTCCATAAGAACAGTTGAAGGGAAGTGTGCCTATCCCTACAATGCCATCTTCCTTATTTGATCATGATTTGAAATTACGAAGTCCGTCATTCAAAATCATCTACTAGTTTTGGATCAGTTTATCCCCAACAAACCAATAACTTAGTAAATTGAATATGGCTTTACAAAATACTTCAACCTTATTACTAAATGTTTCGAAATGCTAACACTGGCTCTACAATCCAATAAAATTTTCTGACATAAACATTTCTGAAGAATGTTGACAGAATGGGTGTAAGAAATTGTGTAATCAACTCCATAAATTATTACAACTCACGTCACTACTCTGTCAAAAATTAATAATAAGTAAATACAGAATTTCGATATTAAATATTTAGATTTTATGTTGCAACGGAATTTGCAAGCCTATTTCCTTCAACTAACCTTTTGGACATTTCTATGGCGTTTTTCATTCAGGTATCCCAACTCGTAAATTAAATAAATCAGCGTTGCTGTATATTATGAAGTGTAGTGAGTAGAGGATAAGGCTTCGGAAGAATCTGTAAGAGGAGTAATAGATGATTGTGGAGTCGGTGAAAAGAGAGAGGGAGTGAGAGAGATTATACGACACACTTGAGATTGAGGTCAGATTCATTCCTGACTCGAACCCACCTTTAAAGCAATTTCAGATAAGTAACTAATTTTGATAATCATTTGTTGAGGACGCGTAAAAGGAACAGCTCCACATTCACAACTCGTGAGTTTTGGTTATTTAATAGTAAATTATTAAGTTCGAGATATGACTTCGGAAAGAAAATTGCGGAGCATGACATGGCAAATGAAGAAAAGGTCATCCTAATTTTACTACAGTACTCTTTCAAAAATATCGAAGCCTATATTTGAAGAGTACGCATGTCTTTAAAAGCTTATTACTACAGTGTCATCTTCGTTAATTGATCATGATTTGAAATTACAAAGAATCCGTCGTTCAGAATTCTCAATTAGTTTTAGATCAATTTATCCAAAACAAACTAAAAAGTAATCTGAATATGGCCTTAAATAATACTTTAACGTTATTACTATTTGTTTCGAAATAATAATGTTGACTCTACAGTCCAATAAAATTTTCTGACATAAACATTTCTAGAACATATCTAGAAGAGAGTTTTAAACATTTTCTGACATAGAATGAATATTTATGTATAACCAGCTTGACTCTAGATCCTAAACCTGTATATATTCCCATAAATATGTGAATAAAATGAAACAGATCCAAAAGAAATTTAGAGTAGAATTTTAAGAAAAATATCCCCTTGACAAACTCCTCTTTCACTCCCTTAATTAGGAGAATAAAATATTAAGTATCAAAATATCAGATATCGTATTCCTTACTTAACTATGGTTTAGAATTGAAGTTTTGAGCCAATGGCCATCGTATATCTTTAGATGTGATTTTAATTCAAAACAAACCAACTAATCACGGGTGGTTTTTTTTCTTTTCTTTTTCTTCAAAATTTTCTCCAAAATCAACATGAATTGGATTTTCGAAGAAATGTGATTCAATATTGAGCAATATAAATTTGTTGTTATTATATAATAATCCACCAATGTTTTTAAATAACTCAGCACTTTGACATTTTTGGGCCTTAAATTTCTTAATTATCTCCCAACTTACAATTTCTTAAATCGGGGCTTTATACATTAAAAAAAAAACGAGTGTTACATTAAAAATTAAATGAACAAAGCGTAGGAGTTAAGGTTGCTAAAAACTGAAGCTTCTAACTTATATAATTTTCTTCGATTTTTCAAATAAGTGGGAGTTATATATTAAAAATATTTCTATTCCTATGTACTTAACCTTTTCAAATAACTTCGAAACACTTCAAATGTTTGAGAAGACGATTTTATCTTTCTCATCAATTGTTGATTTAGGCTTATATTAGTAGCTAAGTCGGTAAAAAAGGATTTTTTTTTTAAATATAGTATTTTTGCCATAGTATTTTTTACAAATTATGTTGATTTTTAAAAAAAGTATTGAACTAAAGGTACTAATTATTCCTCCGAAGAGTTATGCAAATTTTTAGAGTCTAATACGTATGTATACACGTCTATGTCCTGCGGACCTGGGACTGACATGGGGATATAAGCGCACGACGGGATGTGAGCGATTTGTAAGCTAGTACTTCTCCATGACATTTGCTGTGCTTCTCGCAAGAAATAGGTAAATTTTATACGGTATTATGTAAAAGGAGTAGCCATGAGCGTATGGATCAAGACATAAGATGAAGAATTGTAGGTAGATTAGAGTAAGTCACTCACAAGCGCAGGTGGCTACAAAATTCAGTCTAACGCCTAGTTTCGTATGCAATTTGTAGAAATAGTTTCAGGACACACATTGAGGAGATTTGGACGATGCCAAGCAAGATTCCCAACCACGAATGAGGATTGTCATTTAGCACTTTCAAAGCGGCGTCACAGTACTGCTACAGCTTCACAACTCTCATGTGAGGTGTATTCTTCCCCTGGAGTAGGAGTTTTATGGTCTACAGTTGCTCGAAGGTTTCACAGGATATATATATATATATATTGTTAGACCCCATTATTTACGTTCCGCTCACTGTAGCACACAATAGGGCACATATAGTATGGTGTAGAAAACAGCGCCTTGGTTTGGATTTCATTGCAGCACCATGCTTTTTACAGATAATTTTAGATTCAACCTGAACACTGATTTTGGGTATACTTATATCTGGAGAGAGAATTGATCATGATACAATCCATCCGTCATCAGGGGGAAAAATCATTACAATGGTGGAGGAGTAATGGTTTGAGCAGGCTTTATGGCGGAAGGCCGCACACCCCTGCATATGTTTAACAAAGGCTCTCAAATTGTTATCGGGTACAGAGAGGAGATCTTAAAGCCCTATCTTTGACTTTTCAAAGGCACAGTTGGTCCTGGTTCCCTGTTAATGAATAACAATACTCGTCCGCATAACACTCACTTGATCAACGATTACCTGAAAATTGGAAATATTCGCCGCATGGATGAGCTAACCAGACCTTCTGATCTTAACCCTATACTGGACGTCTGGGAGGCTCTTGGGAGAGCTATTGCAATTCGCTATTTCTCCCGGACAAATAACCTTGCTGTGGGAGTGGAATATACTGCCACAGGAACTTCTCACCTGCCTCTTGTTCAATGTACCATCACGCTCTGCGACCTGTCTGACTGTGAGAGGGAACCATACCCCTAACAAAACCCATTTTCAATTCGATATCACTACGTAAATTTTAGACATCCGTGCACTATGAACTCTACTGATAATTAAGGGAACATCATAAATGGATTTTTGAACGGTACACCTCTTTCTTTTTTATAAGTGTATATTTATACCAAATTTCATTCAGTAATGTCCATTAGTTTTTTTCAGATATTTTACATAATGTGCAAATTATCTTAATTTTGCGCACGTGTTTGTTTATATATATATATCTGTGTGTGTGCGTGTATATATATATATATATATATATATATATATATACAGGGTGATTATAATTAAAGTGTTAAAGTTTCAAAACGCTGTAAAAAAAGAACAACTAATCAGAATGACGTCAAATTTGAACAGAATATTATTGAAGAAGGGGGAAACGTATGGCATAAGAAAAAAAATAATTCCAAATTTTTACAACAGGTTGCGCTGTAAGCATCATAATTTAAAAGGGTTCGATTACAAATGAAAAACGAATCTTTAAACAACGACTAAGGTGTAAGTTACACGTTAAACCAACTGTGCTATTTAGTGTGCATGACTGCGAGGTGTGATATTGTTGGTCACAATATCACATCTGCCCATCCACCACGACAAGATCATATCACATCGGAGGGGAAAAATCGGTTTTTATTTGTCCCGAGGCCAAAATCCGCATAAAAAGCATCCATCAAATCGGTTTTTAAATTTCGTGAGACTGGTGCAAAACATGTTCAATATGCTGTTCGCCGTTGTGTGCAACAAGATGAAATCGAGAAACAGCATGCTCCATAACTGATTGAAGTGTCTCCGGGTCACTTCAGAATGTGTTGCGCAATACGTGCCTTCAGTTCAGCTAAGTGTGAAATCGGAGCACTGAACACAGCATCTTTCAGATAGCCCCACAGCTAGAAGTCACACGGATTAAGATCAGGTGATCGGGACGGCCAGGCTGTAGGGAAATAACAGCTGATAATTCTAGCATTTCTGAAATGTGATTTCAGCTGCTGCTTCACTGGATTTGCAAAGTGCGAAGGAGCACCTTCTTGCATAAAAATGATGTCATCCACATATGCACGCTGATGAAGATCTGGAATGACGTGATTGCGTAAAAGACTCTCATAGCACTGATCACGGCCATTCATTGTCCACTTCCATGCAAGCAAGAAATTCTAAAGCAGAAGTCTCTCTTGCTCGCAGGTCAGAAGGAAACAACTCCTGCACATGCCTAATTTTGTAATGATAGCAATGAAGGATGCTTCGTAGAATTTTATGCATCGTGCTCACAAGCCTGTCGAATGTTCGGGCAATTCCTCGTGCACTCCACGGTTGCACACCATCGTTCAATTCCTCCTGCACTGCTGTTACCACTTCTTCAACGACCTTCAAATCAATTTTTTCCCCTCCCTCTATCAGATTGCTCATAAAAAAACCCTGTCTTTTCAAATTTCAAAATTATTTTCTCCAGACCATTTGCAGTGATCGGTCCAACGCCTTTTTTTAATACCCTTGAGTATCCGGAACTTCTGCAGAGCTACTGGTGTACAGTCATTGTTCTTGTAAAAAAGCTTTACAAGTAGAGCGTGGTCCTTCAGTGAGACAGTCATGGCGAACTTCTCAGACGCAAAACGAGCGTTTTTATAACAACTGAAATGAGTCGTACGCATGACAAATATTTTTATTTATATATTTTGACGCTTTCAGCGCTATCTGTTGCTAAAATTTGGAATTATTTTTTTTTCTTATGCCATACGTTTTCCCCTTCTTCAATAATATTCCATTCAAATTTAACGTCATTCTGATCAGTCGTTCTTCTTTTACAGCGTTTTGAACCAACTTTAACTTTAATTATAATCACCCTGTATATATATATATATATATATATATATATTGTGTGTGTGTAATGTCCGGGTATTCATAATGATGAGTACTTCGGTTCATTCTAAGTTATTTATTCTTATTTACAGCGATTAATATGTACAGACACTTAAGTATGAAATTAAGAAAAGCATAAGTAATATTTACAAGTTCATTTCAGCCAGGCTGTGCTCCGAGCACTTATTCCGTAAAAGTTTATAGCCTCGATATCATAGAAACTCCGTGTGTCTACTCCGGTTCCGTGATGGTGTCTTCCCACGCAAAAGCGTTTCCACCTACCTAGTGGAATGTTGCTCTGACAGTAACAGCGTTCTTTGGTGGTGAGACGTTCTATGGTCGCATTCTGGACGATAAGTCAAGTTCCGTCTCCACACACACACACACTCATGCACACACACACACACACACACACATATATATATATATATATATATATATATATATATATATGTATGTATGTATGTGTATATCTTTTTTCTCATACACATAAATCGACCCCAAGACCCATATTATCACCGATCAACTCATAAAATTTTTCTCATATGATTCATTAATCAACCTTTTAAAATTTTACGACAGAATCTAGAAAGAACGTGCCTTTCCTTATTCTTGGAAACATGCACTCATTATTCCAATTTTAAAATCGGACAAAGATCCAACGAATTACAGAACTCTCATGAGTTGCTTGTGGAAAGTTCTAGAAAAAATGGTGAACGACAGACTTATGCACGTTTTAGAGCAAAGTGCTATTTTTTCTTTCTTTCGAAGTGACTTTCGACGATTCAGATCTATTATGGATAACCCATTCGCTGATGGCACAGGTAAGAAATGCCTTCGTGCAGAATAAACACATTGAATACATTTTTTTTTGACATTTAAAAGGCCTATGATCGCACTTGGAAGTATGGAATTCTCAGAAAGTCAAACGATTGTAACTAAAGGGGTAACCTGTTAATTTTTATTCAAACCATTTTAAAACACATAACATTGCAAAATTTTATTTTCATTTAAGTTAAAATAGACTCGACCTTATTGGATGATTTTATTCAAAAAGAAGGGGTACCGCAAGTGAGAGTTTTAACTGTTATATTATTCATTTCCAAAATTAAAAACATCATTTTAAATATTCCACCATCTGTAAAAGCTCTTAAATATGTTGACGACCTGCAAATTTCATGCATGGCAAAACTAATGAATATCACTGAGATACAAGTTCAACAGGCTATAAACAAATTTACTAAATGGATAATGAAAATAGTCTATGGTTTTCTTTGAAAAAAACTGCTGCTGGCAGTTTTCATACAGGAAGAAAAATTTATCGTAACTATATTTTAATAAACAGGGCAAATGAAATGAAATTCTTAGAACATATAAATGATAAAAAAAATAATTAACATTTTATTTTCTTATTTTATAACTTCGCAAACGATGTGAAAAATCAATTAATATCTTGAAAGTTTTTATCGTATACATCATAAAGTTCTGAACGCACTTGTTTGTTATATTTTTACTATTCACTCATGCGTTTGAAATAATTTTGCTTTTATTGAAATTATTTTGAAATTATTTGAAATTATTTATTTATTGAAATTATTTATGCGTTTGAATGGTTGCATGGTGAACAGTTCTGCCAGAAAATCAGTATTATGCAAATTGTGCATAATACTGATTTTCTGGCAGATGAACACCGCGCACCACACTGCACAAATACTTTGTTCCGGACACTTCCGAACAACACCTATTGAAAGTTTATGTGTGGATTGTTCTGAAACTTTATGAGACTTAAGGCCACAATTTTTTTCCTTCCAATATTATTTTAAAACTACTTCATCATCAAAGCTTTTACCACTTTCATACAAAAGTATAGGTAAATTTAATCATGCAAAAAAAAACTTATTCTTCCTTTTCACAAAGGAATACAATCTTTAATTGAAGGCTATGGGTGTTGTGGAATGTTATCACACATTACATTCCATTGATAAAAGTAAGTGAGTAATTATCCTGGTATGAACAGAGTTTTGATTTTAAAAATTCTTCCAATTATTGTAAGAAATCGGACAAAAGCTTACATACAACTACTTACATGCAACTTTTCATGAATTTACCGAGCAATATTCTGATTTTAAACACATCGACATCGATTGTAAGTCATTAAATCCTGTCTGCACTTCATTTTAACTTGAAAATTCTTTATATGATTTTCTATTTCATCCTTCATGTTCTACTTTTACAGTGGTGATAAGGTGTTGAAGTGTTTGCAAAGTCGACATGATGAAAAATTTATTTTATTTGCAGATTCCATAAGGGCATTACAAATCATCAAATCATTCTTCTCATTCATTGATTATTGATATTAATATTATATTATACAGCACACCGCGAACATTTAATTTTCATAGAAATCTCCAGCACATACATACACAAAGAAACTTGAGATTTTCCTTGCTAACTTACCATCAAGATTTAATAGTATTATTTGACACGGAGTACTTTACATTTTGGTATTTTCTGTTATTATTTCACTGATTTTCAAGGTTATCACAAACACAGCAAAGCAGCAAAACTTGATTAAAACGAAGTAGTTTAAAAGCTTAGCAAATCGAGTTTTAATACGAAACAAAATAAATAAATTGAAACTTGAGTTGTTCGTGCGCTTAAAGTTTTTTTTTTATAAACTATCATGATTTTAAAACGAAAATTCATAATCATTCGTGGAAAACCATTTATATCTGGCTATTACTTTAATAGACATCTAAAAATATGGGTTGTCTAATACTTTTGGTAAAGGCTGTATATTTGAGTTTGTGTGAATGTAAGGATTTCATATTGAAACTGCAATGAGAGTGTTTTTCTTTAATTCATTTGGTCCTGTATCATTTCTGGCACCTCCTCCGTTCTACCACCTAATCTCTTCTTAAATACCCATCTATCGAAGGTTAATCAACTAATTACAAACGTGATTTCACACAAAATTGCTACATCGGCATTTTTCTGACGTAATTTCATTAAACCCCTGGATCTGAACAATTGGTATGTGAATTAAAACTGCATGATTTGTGGATGATTTTAAATACAGTAAGTATAGAGTGCCGAGGGAAATTTTCTTATTTATATTTAATTTTTGTTTTGTTTGAAAAAAAGACTTGTTTGGTACGTCGATAAATATCGTTCTATTGCTGCGCATGGGCTTTGTCCGTTTTATTCGCTTTAGAGATGTCTTCCTCCGTGTACCCGAAATAATACATATAACAGTCATGCAGCGTGTCATCGATATCACGAATAAATTTTTATGATGAAGTTTAAAATTTGAGCCAGATTTACACACACCCTCATAGGTTAAAGAGATAAAGTTTTAAACATTTTAAGTGAAAGCGCCTATTTTTTGTTATTGAAACAGGATCTTCCCTGTAAAAAACTTAAAATGGAGTAGGAACGGTATCTGTAGAATGAATAATGGCAACGTTAGGCAGAGACTAAGAAGAAAAAAAAAAGTGAAAACAGTCGTGAAAGACAGAGAAGCAACAACAAAACAAACATTTTTCAGTTTCACTAATGTTTGTTGTGTCCATCATCACGTACAATAACACTTTACATGAGGCAGATAATGGATACCACTGCAGATCGTACCAGATGGAAAGGGAACTGTTGAATCTGGCTTGTGATGACATTTTTCACATCAAACAATGTTCAGGTATTCGACGTATACGTTTTAATTTTCATATATCTATACAGCCAAAAATCCATAAGGGAAGATCGAGTGACTTAGACGGCTATAATAGCATGAAATCATGTGATATAACTCTGGCACTTATGTGTTTGTGAACAAACGCTTGACATCCTTGGATTTTACTTTTTTGAAGAGATTGCTGTCAACAGTCTACGAACGCGTACCGCAACGAATGCTCATTATGAATCAATGAGGACAATTACATCGTATACGATATGCAAAATCGAAATGTTCTTTCTAACGTCATTTGAATGCAAGATGAAGCTATCCCGTTTGTAGAGTTTTCTATCAAACTTATGTTAATATATCGCTTTGGTAACAGAACTGTCTTCCAACATTTTCTACTTCATTTGAAATTGAATGATTTTCGAATTATAAATTCAGCTATTTTTAGTCATTGATATTAATTGTAATACATTTTCAAAGTCAGTAAGCACTTAAAGGTTTTTTTTTCTCGATATAAGTGGGTTTTTTTTTCTTCAAGAAGAGTGCTATCATGAAATAACACAATTTATTTTTATACATATCCTAAATGGAAAAAAGATAAAAAAATATTCTCAAATAATTCAAGTAAGAAAATTTATGAAATTTTACGTGAAGATAAATGTCGTCACCTTGAAAGGAAAAAAAGTTTCCAGAAACTCTTCGTTTAAAATTAATCTAAATTTTTATATGATATAGAAGAGAATTATTTAGAAAAGTAACATTGTAACTTATTCATACTTAATTCATCTAAGAGAGAACACACACACAAGCATACATAATCTCTAATCTCAAGATGAATCTTAATCAAATCCCTCTTTCCACTCAATAAGTCCAATCCAATCCTTTTGAAGTAGCTCTCGTCTAAAAAAACAAGTCAAGTTTGTTTTTCTTCAAGAAAAGTAGGAAAAAAATTAGAACGAAGTCAATTACCTTTAATTCTCAATCTTATAAAATCTGTGAAATTTCGTCAAATTTAAGAGTCGTTGCTTCAAGGAGAAACGCCTTTCAGATTGCGATTCAGGTAATGAAAAACTAAAAACAAACAAATCATAAAAAAATAAAATAAAATAGGGGGAAAAAATTACAAATGAAATGAAGTTATTGGCGGGAGTGTACCTTCGCGTGGCGCAGGAGTTGCGAGAAGAAGAAAACTATTTCCTTTTTCTAGTCGTTATCGGATCGTAAATATGCAAATCTTTCGGCTCTCAACGCCACTTTCTGTAATTTAAATGTAACATACTGATTAACTCTCTCTCTCCGTTTGGCTGGCGAATTTTAATTTATTTCGTGCGGTTTTTCCAGGAAGACACGCAAACGGTACATGGCGGAATGTTGGCGAGAAAGCAGTTGCATTTTTATTCTCTCTCTTTTATTCCGTACCTTTTTTACTGAGTAAAAATTTATTTCTCTTAGCAGAGAGAAGTTTGAAGAAGACTTTCCCACTATTTTCTTTATAAAAATTTTCACTTCACAGACATTTGTCCACAAACTCTTCACTTCTGTGAGAATGGTTAGTGAGGAAAGATGTATATTCTAAGAGAACATTTTCTTTTCTTTTTGTTAAGTGTTTACGTGCGTGTTGTGCGGTAAACATTTATACTGTTTAGCACATCAAACGCGACGGTACGTAAGACTTTGGTGGGGATACCGTCGCACTTTTCAAGTAATAAAAAATATGTTACAGTTTTGCTTCAATTAGTCTGAAAAGTTTGTTAAAAAGAATTACTTAGTCATATTTTTATTAGAGTTAATTGTACAACTTAAAGGACTTTGAGGCAGAAAATTTTGAAGTAATTTGAATAGAGATTGCAGCTTAATGAATGAACACGTTTTAATATTACTGAGCATGAGCATGTCAGTGGGAGTTCAACATGCTTTATAACTGTTTTTAAATATTACACATTAAAAACTGTCTTTTAGAAGGAATTTCAGTTCTGCATTCTTCCCTGCGTCCATCTTTAATTATTATGTTCTATGTTTTTCTTAGAAGTCTCAGTGCATTTTGTTAAACTTAATTTACAAATTAGTGCTCAGCCTCCACGGGTTTACCAACATTGAAAATAGTTTTAAAAATTTACCAATGATTAATTGAGTTCTTAAGGTTTTTTAATACAATAAAATTGAATTGTTCCCTATTCAGAAATTGGGTACTTTTAAATGTAAAAATGCGCAGCTTACATTAATTGTAAACGAAAAAAAGTTTTAGATTGTTTGAACTGTATATATATATATATATATATATATATATATATATATATATATATATATATATATATATATATATATATATATATATATACTGACAAAAAACTGATGTGATCAAGTGTACTCTTTAATTACCTATTCAATTCTTATGGGTAAAGCTCAGTAAAGTAGTGGCAATATCCAATCTGGATATAATGCTTGTGAGGTTATAAGAGTTATCATCTCGTTTTAGGTATAATATCCATACACACAAGTTCATAAAAGCTGTTATATTAAGATATTCAGAAAATAATGAAAATTCATTAAATTTTAAATATGATTTATATAGGTTTACATAAACATGATATTTACAATGCGTTCATCCAAGAAGATCATGATGTGGTCCCTTATAAGGTTGGGCAGCATCCGCTCTAAGTTCCCTATAAAGTACACGATGATACCGCATTCTACGGCATCGAATAATTTTAATTCTCTTAATTTACACGATATTACTTCAATATCCATTTAGAACTTTTCTGGCAATAGCACTAGCTTTTAATTTAAAGTGAAAAATGTTTATTTCGAAGATAATAGAGTTAGCATTGTTTAAAATCTGGGTACTTCCACAGTTCGTCTTGGCAATGACGTTTAGAATCATAGAACAAGAGATAAACTCTCTCTGTTTATTATTTAAATGTATTTTAAAGACTGAAAAAAAATTTAAAAAAACTCATTGGTGGTAGAGGGGAAGGTTAGCCTCTCCCTCTTTAAGTTCTAAAACAACTATCAAATTCTTATCTTGCCCATGATGTTAAATAGCTAGAAGATCGCTGCTTTAGTTTCAATATCCTCTCTGAAAGGACTGGAATGCCTTTAACTATTTCTTTTGAGTTTAATACTATTTGCTTAGAGGTTGACATTTCAACAATTTCCCATAATCTATTCACAATTTTTTCAATGAAGAGAAATAAACCAAGCAACATCAATTAAATAAGTTTTAAGACGGAGCACTTTGGGAAAGAAAACCACTGAAGAATTATAAGTTTTTCTGTTACTGTGTTTAGATGCTTCTCAAAATCTGTAGTATGTAATATTAGTTAATATTTCTTATTACTTACATGTTCTATCTAAAAATAATAAACGTTACAGGATCCTGTAGGTTACATTTATTCATTTTCATTGAATGAGAGTAATCAGCTGGGTTTTAGAGAGATTCTGCAGTTTGAAAAAAAAGTATCAATTAAGTTAAAAGCTATTTTAGTAGCATTCTATAGGGTACCCATAAAATCTAAATCATCTAATAATTACCCATCCTATGAGTTACTCGCGAACCTCAACTGAAACGATTAGCGAACCCTATAATGTTCATAGTATTCTTACAATAAAAAAAAGCAATTAAGCAGATTTCCAAATAATTTACTACAATTACCAAAATGAGTTGAAAGTTGCTTTGGGTAGTCTTCTAAGTTTACTTAAAATCTGTATCATCTAATAATTATCAATTCTCTCCGTTATCCACAAGCCGCACCCACCAACAATAAACATTCGAGAACCCAATAAGGTATACATTGTATTCTCTTCCATAGAAAGCGAACCTCTTCTGTGTTGAGGAAGTAGTTGGAAGAAGTATAAATAGGTCATCTACGAACGAATAGACCAAGTGCTTCATCATGTGGCTTTGGTCACTTGCCAAAGACTCGTATCCACGGGATGGCCCAGCGTGACTCCAAATGGCATCGGATAACGTTGCCTTTCAGACGTCGATACACGTCAAATGGTTCTGCGCCTTTATGCGATTCCGTTCTTTTCCCCTTTTTTTATCCTATTTTTCCCTTGCTTTTCAGACACTAAAGGGAAGGGAGGGGAAAAAATCATCCGGGTGACGTCAGAGACTTGAAGAAATAGGCACTCTTGCCAAAACAATTTATTTGGAATCTGCCTCTGTAAATTCTTAACTATATTTTTGAATGTTTAAGATACATACCTTTAGGTGTTCTGCGGATCTTAATAGTTCTTGTAGATGTCGTGTACGAGGTTATTTCTAAGTAATACCAATAAAAAAAGTAATTCAAAATTTTATAAAGGTATCTTCAAGGGGTGAAAAATGGAGAACTTTCATGTTTCGAAAATAAAATCCTAATTTTCTTTAAATGCATTTATAAAAATATATGTTCCTAATAATATTTCATGCTATATCATTTTATTCATTTCATGCACTATATGATAAGTACAAAGCATTCAATCGGGCAGTAAAATTTTGCTTTAAGAAATCATAGAAAAATTCTCCTGTGAGTCTCAAACTGGATAACCAGATTTACTCACAATTTTAAATGTGTCCAATAAAAAACAATAAGAATAGAAAAAGAATAAAAAAATCTTTACATGGAAATTAAAACGATTAAGCTATAATTCTAAATTCTGAGAACTAAAAATATAATTTTAATATTAAACGTATTGCTTTTTCGTATAAATTGTAAGCACTGATATGTATTGAAACTGTTAGCTTTGATTTGAGACATAGTTTTCATTATAAATTCATAATTTTTTTAAAAAATCAAACATTCTTATAAAATTAGTTCGGGAATCTTTTTTTTTTATTCTGCTTTTGTACTAGAATAAGAGACTCTGATTTTATCTAAGAAATTTAATAATTGTTTAATCATAGAAATGATTAAACATTTTTATAGCATATCTTAAAAGAGTGTTGTGGATAAATAAAGTTTCATAAATATATATAGTAACAGGAATTTCATTTTTCTCAAATGTATCAACATATATCATTCCAATTCTCAAAATACTATGAAAATTTCTTTCAAAAATATTTATGAAAAAAGTTATTGTTTCCTGAGTCATATTTTTTTTCTTTTCTTTTAGAAACTACATTTGGTAAAAAAAGATGTTAAAAAGAGTTAATTGTTAAAATATATTTTCCACAGTGATGCGTTTATATATTTTTGTCTTAAGATTTTCAACTCATTAATTTGTAATAATTATAATATCTTGTAATAATTAAGTCGTTCTGATTCTGAATTGTATGCAATTAAATTATGGTTCGTCGTGTAATTAATTTTAAATACTAGGGTTATGCAGCTAACAAATATTGTAGTTGATTATAAAAAATGTGAATAGGTACATTCCTTACAAGTTCTGAAAACAACTTATTTCAGGCATTAAGTCCACGTTTTTCCATTAAATATATTGGTAAAAGTAATATAGCATCATCATATTTGAATAGTTCATAACAAATTTATCTGAGAACAGAATTAGCACAGAAAAAAAGGTAAATGTGGACAGTAAACTTCGAGTTTAGTATGACTTTGGTAGAAATTGTGAAATATTTTGCTGATTTGTGTTTTATTTAGTGGTGAAAATAGAATACAATATATATATGTACACATATATATATATATATACTTTATATATTGCCAGAGTAATTTAGAATGCACAAATTACTCTTTAGTAAAGTAAAAGCAATTTTAAAGTTGATATCTAAGTTATTATAATATAATATGAAGAAAAAAGGGAACTGAAATTAAACTCATTCAAAACTGTTTTAAAATATCATGCCATCAAATGCTACTTTTTAATATTTATGACTGACAAGTTTGTCTAAAAATGCTTCAAAACATTTCTTTCCTTTAATGTAATATATATTTTATGAAGTCAAGTTCGATGAAACAATAAATTTTAAAGAACAAAATTGAACAGTAAATTGCTATAGCCAAGGACAACTTGAAATTTCTAATACGCGAAACATTATGAAACATCTTTAATTTCAATTTCGTTTTTGAATTATTAAGAACAATTAAAGTTTGAGCCGAAATAAAGCTTTTTATATTTTTAAAAAAATGATCTAAATACATTTTCTTTTAATAATAAAAGAACATATATGTCTAATTTAATATTGCAGCATTTCGAAAGATGTTTAAATTCAACTAAAAATTTAGTTTTCAAAGTTTTCAGTCATATCCGTTAATGAATCGTAAATGAAATAAATAATGACTATTAGTGTGTTTTTTGTCATCAAAAATATTTTCTTTTACTTTGAAAAAAAAAAAAGAATAAAGAAATATGCAATTACTATTATAGTTTCTAATAGTGTTAGTGTATTGAATTTGATTCGAGACTCGGAAAATTGTTTAATGTATTTATAAGTTAATGTAAATGGTGGTTTTTATGAATACGATTTTATATTTGAATTAAGAATAATTTACTTTAATATAATTAAATATGCTATTTTAATCAATCTTTAACTTATATGACTAGCACTCTCTATCTTACGTAATCTATTCATTAATAGTATCTTGCTAACTTATGCAACAAAGTGATTTAAGTACTTAAAATTTTTTAAGTAAAATTATTCGGTTTCTCTATAAAAGGTACCGTACTTGCAATTTGAATTAATATTTCGGAATTATAATTAAAAAAAAAAAAAAAAGTCTTAATCATATATTTAGAATTTCATAGAATCACTTATTCACCAAATAGAAAATGTCATTTTTTACTTCATTGCATGTAAAATGCATGTAAATATCTAAGAACATATTTTATTAATCAGGAAAACGATAATTTATTGGTTTAATTATCGCAAAAAGTATTACACTCGAATTTCTATCATTTATTTCATCCTTTTCTGTTGATCACTCTAATGGAAGATAAAAAAAAATAATAAAAGAGAGAGAAAAAGAACTATCCAGTCTAGATGGAAACAGAAAAACGGCGAACTAAAATAAAATAATGAAAAAAAGTGATGCACTGAACGCAAGAGATACTCTAGTATCCCAGCGCATACGGGAAAAGCAGTCGTAATTTATTCAAATGACTTCTTCTACCACACCCTGCGTATTGATCAGAATATAAAATTGTCATCGGTTAGATTAGAAAAAGGCCTAGTGCGATCCCAAGGGTTTTCCCACAAGCCAATAGGATTTCTCCGTCAACTCGCTAAAACGCCAACTTTTTCTTTCCCCCCCCCTTGCTTGATGGAATGAATTGAGCCAAAGGGTGGTCTAACTCAATAAGAGGAAACTTTTTTCGATTCTTTTTTGTCCTAGAACCTTTTGAAAAGAACTCTCACACAGAGATTCCGTTTACTTCTATTTATATCTCTGAGAGTTCCTCTCACTGACTCTACTTTTCTACAGGTTATTTTATCATATAAAACTCTGTTATTTAATGCTCAAGAGGTGAAAACAAAACGGAATCCGATTATTCTGTTTCTATTTTCGAACGGATACGGGCCCGTTGTTACTTTACACGTGAAATGTGCGAGATATTTTTGTACAATGGTTTCTCAATAGGAGTTTCTGATATTAAAAATAGAAATCTCTCCTTAAAATCAATGCACGATTCATCTACATTTTCCTCTTAGACTGACTTGATACTTATTCTCAAAATTGATACATTTTAATTGGATGATTACGAGTTTTTTTTTTTATAATCTCAATCAAATTATCTAATGATATATGAAATGACAGGTTTTTCTGGGTCATGGTAACTTAGTGGATACAGTTGAGAATATCGTTTCTGACAATACGTTCGAGGTTATGTTTCCGGTCTGACAAAGAAAAAAAATTAAAAAGAAATTTTTTTTTCATGTTTATATTTTTCAACGTCATCGCTACAAATATCAATATTTTTTTCATATATTGGTGCTCTAATTTAATAACGATATTGTATGAAGATAAATAGTCAAGTTCCTTAAAATACCCATTTACAGCATCAGTAACTTTCTCGTTGCTTGCAAATCGTTATCCTCCAAGACATTTTTTGATGTAGGAAATAAGCAGTAATCGCTAGGTGCTAAATCTGGTGAATAAGGCGAATGAGCGAGCATTTCGAACCTAAATTCTTTTATTTTAACTTTTCCTGAAATTGACGAATGTGCTGGAGCATTGACATATTGAAACAATACTTACTTTTTCGCTATGTGTAGGCGCTTTACCTTACCCTAGACTTTCAAACGCTGAAATAAGCTTGCGTAGTATTCATCATTGATAGTGTTACCTTTTTCAAGGTAATTACTGAATATAATTCCTTTTGTATCCCTGAAAACAGATGCCATAACCTTGTTGGCTGCCAAAGTTTTTTTTCCCCTTCTTTGGGGTTGGTTCATTAATTTCTATCCATTGTCTTGACTCGCGTTTACTTTCAGGAGAGTAGTGGTGAATCCACGTCTCATCCATAGTCATAAATCGACGGAAAAATTCATTGGGTATTCATTTTTGGAGTGCTACTGAAATGGATACCAATGAATTTTAAATAGATTTAATTTTAAATGGGTGAAATAGTTTTCCTATTGTATTTCTGCTCATGTATTAAAAAATGCTGTACGAACCTCACTCAGAGCTTCTGCATTCCCAAAATGTCTTGTAAAATATTTCCTATACGTTCTTTTGATATTTGAACAATTTCAGGTATATCAGTCACTTTTCATGTATGAACCTTCAGCACGATTTTATGAATCTTCTTTAATTTCGAGAATCATCGCCTTAACGGGGTTTCCGGAGTGAGGTTCGTCTTTAAAACACCAACGACCTTTTTCTTAGAATTCAGGAAACTACTGTTTTATGGTTGAGTTTGACGGAAAAGAGTCTTTTACAGTTGAATCCCTTTTTTGTTTGATCTGAAGGAGCATTAAACTTTTGTGAAATGGAAGTATTTTATAACAGCTCGTTTTCCTAACGTCCATTTTAATGGAAGAGGATCTAAATGTCTTGCTTAAGGCGCTGTCACACGTATATTAACAAAGCGATCGTCCTGAAATGTTATATATGAGTTAGTAAAGGATATCACTGCAGGCTGCCAGTGAGGTATTAGATTGTTGGAGGCACCATTTCTAGATCAGACCGAAACCTTATAACCCACCCTTGTATGCCACGGTTCTGAACGGGTCGTACAGAATAAAAGGAGGAAGGGGTATTGTTACGCGTTAAATGAAACTGATAATGAAAAAGGTTGGCGTGTATGCTAGAATATGGAGATTCCAACTCAGGTGTCACCCTCCTTTTGCCAAAGTGGCTCAAAATTACGATGCCCGTCTCCAGTAGCTGTGTAATAATATTAATTCAAACGACAAAAAATCAGCCAGACCATGCATATTCTGTCTCATCAGGAATCAATTTTTTTCACTTGGTGTAATGTGGAAGCTTAGAGAAGGAATTGTTAATTAAAATATTTATTTTGTTATGTGTGTGTGTGTTATTTCGTATTTCAATGTATAATAACTAAGAATCTGTCGGTTGTGTAGTTAGAACCCAGTGATACTGACCGGTGGCACTCAAAAGTTTCTCTTTCAAAGACAAAACATACATTTTCCAATATAACTTTGGTTGAAATTTTTTGCATGATGTATATGCAGTCTAGTCACGACTAAGAATTTTAAAGTATTCGGAAAATACACGGGATTCTAAACATTTGGCATAAGATTTTCTCCTATACTGATGTTTACATTTATTACTGAAAAATCACATCTGTGATTACAACATTTTGAATCTGATGATCATATTCATTAACGAGGAATCGTTATAGATTCACCGTGTCTTCAAAGTAAATCACAGAATTCAATCTTTGTAACTCAAATTTATTTGATTTCTAAAAAATTTTCTTCTGTGGGAATGGAAAATTATATAAATGTATGTTTTTTTCTATAATACGGGTTCCATTCTTGTACATGAAGAGAAAATAAACTCATCCAGTTCAGTATTATCAAATTGCCATTTGTTAAAATCAGTTACAGAGAATAAAATAAATGTAATACAGAATTAAATTTTGCATATTGTTAGCCACGATTAATTGATTGAATATTTATAAATGTCTCATTTAAAAGCAACTCGAAGCCTCTTGACGACAGATCTCGTAATTTTGAATTTCGGTCAAAAGATGAAGATGAGCCCTGATTTGGCACTTGCCTCTCCTAACTTCCGCATCACGCCAACTGGAGAATTTGAAGTCTAGACAGATTTAACGTTATTCCACTTCACACCCGCTACACAGCGGGTCTGAAGTGGAATAATGAATGGAACCCACAACCGGAGGGAACCAACGCCGACCGAGAACTCGAAACCATAACCAGTCGGTTATTGTCGTCGCATTGTTCGGCGTGGAGTTAATATAATTTGGAATAATAATAATTGTCCGTGTACGTTTGGGGTCCATGTACCGCTCTTCAAAAGTCATTTCTGTAGATATGTATGATTCATTAATAATAATCCAATAATCATGTTTATACAATCAATCATTCCATGAATACTTCTCAAAATCTGAGAACTTGTCTTTTGACTAGAATCAAATCAATGCTTTTATCCACTATTCCTATAATATTGCGAGTTCATTTTGACATCGAGTGAATAATTATTGTAACACAAATCTATCGCGTTTTACGCTCGATCATGTTATTGAATACGGAGCCTGGTTGCTCAGAAGACTGTTCGTGCTGAATAAAAGGGATGCTACACTTTAACTGCAACCACACCTCAAAAGTCTTCGTATGTCGTTGTACGGAAGTTATGAGCATGAGATTTCAGTATAGGTAAGTCATCTAAACTTTGATCGTAGTTTCAAATTATGAGGTTTGTTGTTAAGAATTTATCGAGTACTTTCAGACTGACATTAATTCAAATTTTAAAATGCGTGTATCTATGAATATCAAGTAACCGGAATAAGGTTTTCAATTATTTAAGTGTTTCAGTATATATTGAGTGCTATTATTATTAGCATCAGTTTAAAACTATAGGTTAATATTATTGATAATGATATTTACCATATATATATATGTATATATATATTAAAGTTCAATAATATTTTTGATAATTCAATTATTAATATTTGTTGATTATAAGATTCTGATAGAATGCATGATATATAGACACATTTCTACAGAAAATTGTTTCTTAAGTTCAATATGTCATCTAATTTTAATTAAAGGGGTTAAAAACTCTTTAATATGAGAATTCAATAAAAAATAGGCAGTCCAGTCAATAATTAAATATCTGGAGTCTGTAATATCGAATGATTCAATATTTTTCATGTTTATAACTATCTGTAGATTTAATGCTATTAAAAGTAAAGAGCAATTTAAAATAGTCGAAATTTGCTAGTGATAGTGGGGAAAATGGTAATATTATCGATATTTTTTAATAAAATCAACAGCGTATCTATAATTAAGAAACATAATATGCGTGTATCTATGAAGATCAAGTCAACAGAATAAGGTTTTCAATTATTTACGTGTTTCAATATATGAATATGAGAAGTCCTTACAATCTATTATCTATGGATATAAATATTAAAATGTATAGTCCTCAAAATGAATAGTCTGGAGCAATCGGCGGCATCTAATGAATAGGTCACCGCGCGTTGTACTCTTTTCCTAAGAAAGATGAGTGTTCTTGAATCTATCCTTGGGAACTATTAAAAATTTACTACGCAATGAAATTCCAATAAAATCAATCCAACTTAAAACAGATTAAACATGATAATAATTTTTTTTTTTAAAAAAAATTGTTGATTATTCGTGAAAATGTAATTAATAATATTATTTATATATAATAGTGTTATTAGATTTCTCAAATCTCTTCCGGTGTCACAGCTCTACTTTCTTTTATACTATGGAAAAAATGTTTAACATAAAAATGAGCTTTTACATTCAGGAGGATATTAAATGGCATAGCAACTCTTATTATACGTGGTTGAATTTTTATTATGTTACAATGCTTTTCTTTATTTTTTTTAATGAATGTGTGATTTATAGGGAGTTTTAAGTATGTTATTCGAAATGTTAACCGAGTTTTTCTAGTGAATGTTTTTAACTAAACTGGTCTTGTATTTAGATATTATTTTACTAAATTATTGGGATATATTTTTCGTAACTGATCCTAAGAAACTGAGAGAGATCCGGAGATCCATATACTTTACTTATAATTTATATGGCTCTGTCCACACACATATACACTGCTGACCGTTAAAATTGCAACAACATGAAGGAAAGCAAATACAAAAAAATATATTTATTGTAAGTAAACAGTATGACATGAAGACAAAACGATTAAATCTGCAAGCACTTTGGTTTTTACAGGGGTACGAAATAAATGGAAACAGCTGCCACCCCTAGCAGCTAAAACGGCTTTTACCCGGTTAGGCATGGAGTCGAACTGGGCTTAGATGACAGAAACGAGCAACTCATTCTAAGCTGCTTCAAGTCTTTGCCACACTTCATCAATCGTATTAGCCGGAGAGGGGTGGTGGGCTTGTCTCTCAGCAACCCATGATCAGATGTTTTCAATAGGTGATAGATCTCGAGACCATGCAGGGCTAGGGCAATAATCGAATATCCTGTGTATCGAGGAAGGTCAAAACATGACGTGAAACATGGGGTCTTGCATTATCTTGTTGGAAGAGGGCGTTTGGCAGGCCTCGAAAATAGGGCACAACCACTGGACGTAAGGTGTCAGAAATGTACCGATCTGTGTTCAAATTACCTTCGATCCGAATTGGAAATGTGCTTAACGTATACTTAATGGCTGCCAAAACCATCACACCAGATTCAGATTCCAATGCAGATATTTAATTCAAGTAGGAGACGAGTGGTCTCCTCGGAACTTCCAGACACGTATACGGCCTACAGAATACTGCACACAGAGCCGAGATTCGTTCGGAAAAAAGATATCGTGCCACTCCTGTATCTAGCTTTGTCGTTCGGCGCACCAGAGTGGCCGTCTCTCTCTATGCTACATAGTCAAGGGATGCCGAAGTAATGGTCGTCATGATTACAGCCCACGTTGCTGCAAACGTCGTCGCATCGTACAATCAGATACTGGCCGTGTTGCAAACATGTCCATTTCCTGACTAATGGTCCGTGATGTGGTTGTACGGTTTTACTTGGCTGCTCTCACAAAATGTCTGCCCTCTCGGACGTGGAGATCCAGCATGCAGTTCAGTATGACCCTCAACAACCCATTGATTCCATATTCGCATGACAGTGGTTGGATTTCGACCAATGCGGCTAGCGATATCAATGAACGATTATTCACACTCTTGATAGACAACGATCCTGTCTCTGTCGAATTCCAACACTTGATGAGACACAAACTTTTATTTATGCAGTTTTTCAGATGTCGTATCTCCCTCCAGCGTCGTTTAAATGCGCTCAAATACTAATCATTTGCATGTCCTAACCTATTATTCATTTTATGTGATTTTAAAGTTCGTCAGATCATTACTTTCTGGTGTTGCAATTTTAATGGCCCGCATTGTATGTTGAACATTCTTATTCTTAACAATTTTAATACATCGTAGCCGAATGATAAAGTAATGAGTTTCATGGTCGACGACGTTCAGATAAAACCAGTGGTCTCGGTCGTGGACTTGCGGCTTTTGGTGTTCTCGAGTCAGGGGTTCGAGTCTTGATGCCCCTATAGACCCGTCGTGTAACCGTGGTTGATGCACGTTAGATCTGTCAGGGCCCTTTTGGCGTGATGTGCAAGTTAGGAGGGCGGGTGCCAGCTCAAGTGTCGTTCTCATCACTTGACCAAGGCTCAAAATTACTAGGTTCGTCGTCAATAACCTTTGCTTTGCTTCTACTGCGACGCTAATAAAACAAAAACAAAATATGAGATAAAAACAGGCCATGATATCCTGATGCCATCAATGATCATCGGTAGAATAACAAGGGTTGCTTCTGATTAAATTGAACTGAATCTCAAAGTTTTCATACGAGATGTTACAGATCCAAGAAGAGTAAGTTATCGGCTCAGATGTTATCCTCGCCCCTTAATTTGATTTATCTTTGTCCCTTGACTAAATGTATCGTGAATCGAAATAACGAGATAAATAATAAAAAACTCTCATTTTAGTTTGAGTTATATTAGTGTAAATTAGCCAGTCAAGTCGTATCGAGTAATAACTTTGGATAAACTTAATCATCAAAGTATCCCGAGTGACAACTGCACCCATATTCCATTTTGAATTCCTTCAAAATTTTTAAAATTGTAAATGAAATATTATATTATCCAGAATTTCATATCGATCGAATGTTAAAGATGAGTGTGTGAGTGATGGTAGAGTTTAATGGCGCAATAGCCAGATATGACCATGCTCCACCAAACAAGATGTAACTGTGACTAGTATAACCTAGACGTTTGAAAAAGAGGAAAGAAAACCAGAAATAATTAACAAGGAGGGTCGAAAATAGAAAAGAATCGCTTAAGTACCCTAGGGCACAACCTTCATGTTTACAGTAAACTCCATAGGAAAGAAAAAGATCAATATGCGTCCAGTTATTGATACCCGTACCTACCTAAAGAAGGTTAACCTCTGAGGACCTGAATATCAAAGGAGTTAAGCAAAAAGAGAATATCAACCTGAAAGCTTCCGTTTTCTCATGCATTGGCCATTGAAGATCTTATAAATATAGGTTCGTGCCTCCGTATCCCATTTGCTACCTCTCGATTGTTTTAATATTCGAGTAATTAATAACATATTTTAAAAAATTTCTTTAGATTGCCGTTAGTTTGAACTTGGCAAAATGTACATAGATTGTAATTATTATGATACACCCACATACAAATTTTCAACGATTTTTTCACTTTTAAAATAGATATGATTGGTTTTTAGTAGCTTCGTACAAAAAGCAGCATGTGGGCTGCAGGCGACGGACCTCGAAATTTTAAACCTCGCTCAAGTGACGAGGGCGACACCTGAGTTGGAACCTCCCTGTCCTAACTTCCACATAACGCCACCGGAAGAACATTTAGCCTCTACAGATTTAACGTTCGTCCTCCACGACTACATGGCGAGTCATGAGTGGCATTAAGGCTGGAACCCACGACTCTACGGAAACCGCCGGCCTCGACCATGACCACTACGTTACCGCGGCCGCCTTAAAAAATAGGTAAGAAATGTTGAAAGATTCTTACATTGCATAATCCATTCATATAAAATTTACAAAAACAAAAACAACGAGACCTGCATCCTTAGCAAATTCTTTATACAATTTAAAAGCTAAAAAGCTATAACTGAACAGGCATTACTAAAATTTAATAAATCTAAAAAAAAAAATATTTTTAGGAGTACGAAAGTATTGAGTATATACTCGGAAATACTTCGGTTAATGAAGTTCTCTTCAAACTCCCAAACAAAAACATTCGGAGCCATCGAAATTCTGTTTGGTTTTCCAACTCTCAAACCCGAATTCATTTCGATCAGCTGCGTCCCTCTATTCTTCATTCTAATTATTCCCTTGCATAAAACAAGTTTCTTCGTCAAAGAAAATCGTTTCATTGATTATTCTCAAGAACCGAAATCGAAAAAGATTTTTTTTTGTCCAACCCTCCCTTGACCAAAATTAGGTCGGTTTATTTTATCCCCCTAAGTATTTCCACCTCCTCCCCTTATTTTTTTTTTTCCTGTACTCCTTTTTCTTCATTCCCTTTCTCTTTGAGTCAATGATCTTCCTTCACCTAATGCGAAGCACGCGGAAAAGAAATAATCGTTACTTTGGAAACTTTTCAATGCCCCTTTTTCCCAAACCGACTCCCTAAACACTACCTACCATCTCCAAATCCAGTGTCAATACCTCCGACGGGTCTTTGGGTCATCTGGTATGCATTTATGCACATAAGAAAACTTACCAAGGCGCACAAATACAAATCGACCCTTCCCCCTTAACAACTGTAAAAATTCTACTTTTATCTCCGGTACGTCTTAGCACTAGGGCAGAAAGGAACTTCTAACCCTTTAACCTCTCTTCTAGAAAAAGAACGTTAAGTTCCAAAACCGTTGTCTCCTCTCCCTCGCGTAACAGGGGGAGGGGAAAGGTCCACCCCTCCCCCTCTGGTAGTAATGTTCTTGTGCAAATACAGTACACTGAATTTACTCGAGTAGGTTTGGCATCGGGTAAAAATCGATACTTTTTAATATGCATAGCATGCTCAAAGAAACACAAAGGCATTGGGAAGGGTAGGGGGGAGTTTCAGCAATCAATACAAGAACCGTTTGCGAGAGTTTCGGTGGGGGTAGTTTCGAATGAGAGACAGGGGTGCACCAACGTGGGGGAAGGGAAGGTCTATCTGGCGGTGCCATATTTCCTTCCATGCAAATTCGGAACTGGATGCCACCGCACGTGTTCTGAGTCTAAATGGACCGACATCACGGGGGTTTGATGGTTAAGAGCGCCCTCTACATGCTCATTGAAGATGAAACAATATGAAAGTAGTGATACGTGTATAGTATACGCCCGTTTAACGAAACCCCGAGTGAGTAAAAAAATTAGCCCCTAAAAATCAATAGAACGCAAATGAGAATCTAATTGCCTCATGTATAAGCTATTTCTTTCTTTAGTGACTCTAAAATTAATTAGAAAAGCTAATAATATCGATAGTTTATTTGTAGCATGCTTTAGAAATAATGTACTTCGGCCCTTGTTTTGTATCAAATTTGCATTGAAACGATCAAATTAGTCAGAAAGAATATTCTTTGTAACTGTTGTTATCACATGGATAAAGCTTTTTTTTTCATGCAAACTTTTACAAAATACTGTTGAGAAAAAAACTGCGAGACTATTGTTTATTTTCTATTTCGCTAAATGAAAAGGAAACGACGAAGTTAAAAGTCAGGCGATAATTTAACTCTCCACACAGTATATATATATATATATATAATTTAAAAAAACCAAGCCATTTAAAAATAAATAGTTTGTAGTAATATGATAGTGTGCGCTAAATGATCATCTCTGAAAATTTAGATAGTTTCTACTCATACTTTTATTGATATTGAGAGTTCATTCAAAATTAGTTTACCACGTTCTCTCATTTATATATATGTTGCTGTTTGAACAACTTATTATATACTCTATAGCAAAAAAAAAAAAAAAAAAAAAAAAAAAATGACGCACCAAGAAAGAGTTGTCCGATGGAGACAAAATTGGCGGATAGGAAAATTATGTACGGAATAGAAAGTGATTAAAATATCAGAAAAATTGAATGATTTATTTCAAAGTTACATAGTTGCAAAGTAATGAGCTCAATAAAATGTTGATCCACTTCTAGCTTGGATGCAATCTCCACCGCACGGCGTGGCATAGAGTAATAAAGCTCCCTGATGATCTTCTGTGGTATTTCTCGCCAAATTTACTCCAATTGTCGGGCTAGGTCATGAACATTCCCTGGTAGATGCAGTCGCCTTCCCATCATATCCCAGACATGCTCGATTGGAGAAAGATCTGGTTGGCCAAGGAAGTGTTGACAAGCTGTAAGACAGTGCATAGCTATGCGTGCCGTATGTGGTATGGCATTATCTTGCTGAAAAATAAAGCCAGGGTACTGCAAAAGGAACGGTAGCAAAACAGGTCTCAGAATGTTGTCTACGTACCGCTGAGCTGTAAGTGTGCCTCTAATGATGATCACAGTAATCCGGCTATCAAGAGAAATGGCATCCCAGATCATAACTCCCGGTTGAAGGCCTGTATGGCTTGCAATAGTGAAAGCAGGATCAGCACGCTGCCCTGGACTTCTCCAGACACGTCTTTGATGATCGTCAGGACACAGTTGGAAGCGAGATTCGTCGCTAAACACTATACGTTTCCAATCAGCATCATTCCAACCTTATCGAGCCAAGCACCACTGTAGTCTGGCTCGACAGTGTGCAGGCGGGAGGGGCAGGTGGCCTAGCGGTCGGTACGAGCGTAGATTTCGCTCAATCAGCTGTCTGTGAATGGTCATGGTGGACACTCGTGTGTTGGTCGTACGTCTGATGGTTGATCACAATGAATCAGGCGCTGTGACAGCTGATCTGACATTCACTCTGTCCTCCCGATCTACTGTGGCTCTAGGTCGATCGCTACCATCATGATGCTGAAGTTTGCCACTATCCACCCATTCTTGCTAGCATCTTCTAATCCTCGCAAGGCTACGACCCATATGACGAGCGATTCTTCGATTTGCCAAACTTGCCTCTCTAAATCCAGTGATACAACCTCTTTAAAACTCTGACAGTTGCTCGTAATTAGCTCGAACCCTGCGGCGAGGCATTTTTTCAGTTGTTGAAAGGTAATCTAAATCACAATGGAACAGAAAATTTGACCATCAGATTAAGAATCGCTTCTTATATACACCTGCTGAGTGCGCAGTTACGATGCGCTGTAGCTCCCGCTATTTATTCATTGGACACCCAATTTTAATCATTTGCATATTTGGTCCAAATGTCTTTACATACGAAATTTCAATACAATCGGGAAACTCCTTCTAGGTGCGTCCTTTTTTTAGTTTGTTTTTGTTATAGAATGTATTAAGAGTAATTATGTTGTGAATATTACATGTGCAATGTTTTTTTTAAACATGTTTGTTTCAAAAAATAAGTTGGATGGTAACTTATCTATAAAAGTCTTATTTCCTAAAATACAAAAAATCAAAAACAGTTTAAAATTTTCAAATTAAATCGAGGGGGGAGGGGGAGCATTCACGTATAAGAAAATAAAGTTACTCAATTTAAATATCTTGCATATTTGTAAAACCTTTCTTGCATGATTCTTTTTCACTAAAGTAATTATGTAAGGAAAAAAAAAACGGAAATGGAGTAATTCATTTTGAGCATTAATGAATATCGTTTATGTGAGAAAAATATAGTTCCTATAATTTACCAAAAAGAATAATTTCATTTTGTCTTAGTAAATGTACGAAAAATATCAAATGAAAAAATTATTAGTCTTTCAAAATAAATCACTCTACGGTTACGAGTTCGGATTTTATTTAAGATCTTTTCGGGCGAAATTAGTAGAATTATATACTAAATAGAATTGGGCCTCAAAGTCACCTTATAATATGGTGGGGATGTTATGAGAGAGAGAGCTCAGGGCTTAAGACCTTAGCATTTAATTTTATCATAATTACTAGATCCATGAGCAAGAGCCTTAAAGTAGATTTTAGTGCGATGTTAATTCAAGCCAATTAATCCAAAAGTTGTTAAAATTAGGGAAACGATAGTCTCAGTCAATACTATTCGAGGAAAAAAACTCCTTTTTTTCTTGTATTCTGGTGGCACAGTTGCGAGGAACTTAAGCAGTAGGCCTGGACACGAGAACAGTTTCCTCTAAGGATCATCATGTAGAATAATGAAATAATAGGGCGCATATTTTTTTTCAAGGCAATATGGAAAGTGCATCGTAATAAACAAAATTAGGTGTTGCCCCTATCATCGGATAATGACACAAAATCGTGATATCTGCTGTAGGTAGACCATCCGTGTTACCATAAAGAGACATTACATAATACTAAACATTTAGTTTCATTTTCCTTATGTCTTTTCTTCCTGTCTAAAATAAAAATAAAATTCAAATCAAACGTCCCCTTTAAGAAAATGGGAGAAACTCATAATGAGTTTGATTATAAATGTGAATTCTAACTTTAATTAAAGAAACTTACTTATATGCACATTTATTTTCTTAAATTTCTGTCTGAACTCATTCTTAGCATCTTATTGTAAGAGAATGTCCAAGAATATACACTCTTCGTCCAAAAAAAAAATTACACCAAAAAAAAGCAAAATATGTGAATGCAAATTAAGAAATTGTTTCATTCGTGTTAGATATGCATATGATTGAAGTGTCAACCATGTTGATATCAATGATGCCAACAAACACGTGACTTACCATTCCACTACGGAGTCTGCAAAAGGTTCTTCCATAGCGCATAATTTTGAATTTAACTTATGTGTTTATGTTCAAATTATCACTTTAAAGTTCAGAATGCCTCTCAGAAGAAAACGATAGTAATTTGAATAATTGGACGACTATGAGAAGGATCATATCGTAGGATCAATGAGGGCAGATGGTCGTTCCGTTGGATTGCGCATCGTATCGGTCGCTCACGTTTAGTTTCCCCCTGTTGGTGGAATTGGGTACAAGGAAGTTATCATTCACAAGTAGACTCAGAGAGAGCCATACGGACTATCAGTAGGGAAGATCGGTCCGGGAAGCGCAAAGCAAATAAACTGCCACAATACTGGACATTATTAGAACTTTGATGCCCTCTCTGCATCCTCCTGAAAGTTTTAGTAATGTAAGCAGACGACTGCTCGCTTCTTAATTGCTTGCACAAAAATTACTCGACATCACAGCAATGTCGTCAGAGATTACAAGGGTGCCACGAAAGAGCAGCAAGAAGCTATGCTGAATGGCACCTGTCATCTTTAGTGATAAGTCACGCTTTTGTCTTGGTGAGGAGGACAACCGCATCCATGTGGAGATGCACGATGGATGATTTGTTGTTACTCGTCACACATTGGGGCAGTAAGGTGTAATGATATGGGTACGATTTCGTACGATACTCGATCCCCGCTGGTTCTCATCAGAGCAACTTTAATGGCTCATAGGTACGTTAGGGAGGTCCTTCGACCTCTCCATCGTTACTTTGGCCTTTTTTTTTGTAAACGCCCATCTCATTCCTCTATTTTATAATGACAACGCTCGCGTTCATACCTCTGTCCTCTCAAGAGCTTGCCTCGCAGCCATAGTCACTATGTCGTGGCCAGCATTAGATCTGTCGCCTATAGAAATCTTATGGAATGCTATAAGCCGTACTTGTGAGACTCTACCATTACCACAAAATTTGCAATATCTACATGTCAAAACTCAATCTGCATGGAAGGAGTTAAGACAAGACATCGTTAAGAACGCCTATGAATCCATGTCAAAACGTGTGGTGGAGAGCATAAGAAATAATGGCCCACCAACATCCTATTGAGAGCTGTAATGATTTTATATTCTTATTAATAAATTGTGTCCAACCTTTGCACAGTTTTTAATAATTTGTTGTTTTTGATGATTTTACTCTCAAATTCTATTTCAATCTGACTATTCCTTCTAGGTACAACATTTTTCTGATGATGAGTGTAAATTACAGGCAGGTAGCACCTTTTTTAATAATGTAATGATAAAGTACCTTTTTGTTTTAAATGATATAATAGGATTTTAGATTTTTTTTATTAATGCCAAACTAAAATAACTTTAGGGTTTGATAGACCTCTTAATTCTGTATCACGGCCTAATGACTAAGTCGACTCCTGAACTTGTACTTCACTCATAACTTCCACAGCATCATTTTTAATGTACATGCCCATTATTCAGCATTACTAGTATTTAGTAGATTTAGGCTTGGAAACCGTAGCTCAATTTGAACAATCGACTACCGCAGCTTGAAATCAAAAATATTTAAAAAGTTTTAAATCAGATAATCAGCAATCACTATGTTATTTGGTCTTATCTCTAAAAAAAGATATACCTTTCTCTTACATTGAAAAAATAATTAGCTAAGAAGTCATTTTTGAATTCTAATGTAATTTGCAATTTTCTATTAAATACATTAGTATTCAAAATTAAGAATTTAACTTTTTTTTATAACCTCAAAAGTGCTGAATATATTTTAATGAAATTAGTTTTGTACATATGTTACTATAATACAAAAAATACCATGCAACAGTTATACTATACATACATAATGGGGAGTACGGTTTATAAATATAGGAAAATTTATAAAACAGATTACAAGACAGAATAAAAATGGGATACTAGGGAGTATTAGGGAATATTGTCTTAAAACTTTTCAGCTTTCACAACGGGAATTCCTGTTCCATTTCAGATAGTTTGAGTCCCTCGCTTATATCCCTTGGTGAATATCCTCATTTTCTAGAAATTGTAAGCCAGATGAGACCTATATGAAAGAGCGTTGCCATCAATAAAAATGAAATCTGAGTCAATTTTGTCCTTGAAAAGGCAAACAATTGGCTCGAAGATTTCATTACCATACCTCACAGCAGTCACAAATCCTCTGTGTAAGACAGGGAAGTGTGCAAGCCCGTCTTTCATGATGCCTGCCGAGACATCCTCTCCCATACAGATCTCCTTCTCGAGTGTGGAGGATATGTAGAACGTCTCTGGTTCGAGAATCAGTGGTTAGGCTGAATTTGGATTTATCAATGAAGAGAACGGAACGGTCTCCAACTGATCCGTGCTGTAACGTATATGTTCTCTGCACCATGCTAAATGGAGTTTTCTGTAATCATAAGTGCACTGACACAAACAGAAATTTTTTCGTAAACACACTTGTCTCTAAAGAAGCCTTTTGAAATTAATAATCCTCAAAAACTAGGACTCCTGTGGTTACATGAAGTTCACGAAACAACAAAGAAGCTGATGCATTTTTTTTTGTGTGTGTCTCATTGTAATGAACAAATATTGATCTTCCTGGGTTATTGTGGCTCTTGGACAATCTTGCCCAAGGTCTTCGCTCTACGGATCCGGTCTCATTAAATTGTCATTATAAGGTGCATACAACACTGGTCGCTATAACTAAGTATCTATAGAAGCGCAGAAATTGACACATGTGCTTACATAGCATTTTCAATCTAAATACACAGATCATACGCACGCGTACGTTCACTTAATCGAAACTAAAAAATGTGCTTCTTTATTTGGTAACATTAGTTACACTTTCATTCAATATTTTTCGAGAAATTCTACTAAATATGCAAACTCTCTTAACTTTGAACACTAGTGTATTTTATGAGCCCAAACTGCATTTTTAAGCTTAATTTAAAATAATCAATATACGTAAAGTGTCTTTTAAGTATTTTACTTATTACAAAATTGTTAATTCGAATTATTATTTAAACTTTTAAGGGAATAGAAAAATATTTCTTTTCTGAAAAGCATGCTAATTAAGTGCACATAGCTGTTTACATAATATGACATGCCATTTTTAAATATGCAGTATAATTATATGTCTACATGTGTTTATTCAATGACATTTAGCACGATAGGGAAAAAAACGTGCATCGGTATATGTATTCTACATTTGTACTTAAAACTACTTTCATTACGTAATGATAAAGATATACAATTGAGTATGTAGATTACACAAGTAACAGTAAACTACCAAAAAACTCAACATAAGTATATTTTGTATTTATTTTTCATCTTCATGTATCTTGCTATAAATTCTATGAGCTCCATTATACATAAATAAGGCATATTTTAGAATATATTTAATGAATTAAAAATAATAATTCATATTTCATTGCGATAAACATATAAATTTTCTGTTTCTGTTACATTTATGAAAATTTCTGAGAAGGATAGAATTAGTTTAGAATATAGAAACAGTGATATTCTTTTAATTAATGTTATGAAAATTTAACAAATAGCAGTTATAATAAAATAATAATAGAATCTAATATTAGTAGTTTCGAAGTCATAGGTATATTGACCAAAAATATTAAATAATATCATTGAAATATTTAAATTTAGTAGATACACTCAATTATCTTACTCTTTTTACAAGATTTAAACTAAAAAAATTATTTTTTCAGATAAAATAGATATTTTATATATAATACAATTTAAACAATTAGATACCCCTCTCCCCACAATTTTTTTTTAAAAAGCTATGTATTTCAATTTTTTGACTAAGCAACTTTATCAACTTCAAAGTATTGTCCATTATATTTAATATATTTGTCCAATCGGTGATTCCCTTGCTGGAAATATTTTTCATTCTCATCTGTAGTGATGGCTGACAGCTCTACCCCCATTTTTTCTTTAACACTTCTATGTCGTCAACTCAGTGCCCTTTCATACCATTCTACATGCACAGAAACGAGAAGAAATTGCCCTAATTTACGTCAGGTAAGAAAAGAGAGTGGGGCAAGGGAGTCATGTAGTTTTCGGCTTAAAACTAGTGCACTTAGGTGATTTCTTTTGCTGGTCAGTCAGAATCTGAGGCACAAATTTGTAAGTGGCCAGTATTTTTCCAAAATCTTCTGTTGAAATACTTGAACAAAGCTCCAAGACAATCCAGTTAATTTCACCATACATTCAATGGTTTGTCGTAGTTTCACAAATATTCTCAACATGTCCGTCTATTCGGACAGTTGATTGATGTCTAGAATGAGGTTTGTTATCAATCGACATATCACCATTATTGAAAAGAGAAAAATACACGCACACTTGTAGTTTTCGCAAATGTAACCTTTGTAAGCTGTGTTCAACATCACTTCAGTTTTTGCGGCGTTTTCCCTTGAGCAGGAAGCAAAAGTTTACAGCCATGCGTTGTTCACTTAAATCAAGTATCTTAAAAAACAATAAAGCATAACCGCTGAGGCGATAAAATTTAATACGAACATACAAAACCTACCCGGGCGGCGCTATAGGCAATACTGAACTCATAAAGAGCTATAGGAAATGCCCCTAACGGGATAAATGTGCATTACTCAAGCTCCACCCCAGGGCAGGGTTACTTCGAAAACTTTTTGGTATTTTCTCACATGACATGAGATTCAGCATCTAGTATTATCTATTATAAATAAATTAATATCAATTGTCTGTCTATATGCCCATCTGTAATATTTTATTTAATTACACTGTACAAGTTCAAAGATTGAATGAAGCAATTGTTACAGCGTGTTGCTAAACATACCTTCTTAATACATTTTGATCGATTTTTGAGGTAGGGAATGATAAATTCGCCAATTATAAAATTTGTCTGTTATCTACATCAAATACAAGAAACTTCGAAAATCTTAAACACCTGTTGATTGGCTCATTCGCAAGTGTAAGAAATTCTGTTGAATTAACGTTTGATGATCACCATATTTTTTAAAGTACATCAACAGAACATCAAGAAATATTTTTTAACAAAGAAAAGTTATACTTTGATATTTATTATCTTTTTATTAATTACTTAAATTAGATACTTAAATTTTGTTTCATATAATAAGGAAAATACAAATTTCTTTCGCAAAAAGTGCTCATATTTACTACATAAATGTATTTTTGAATATTTTGTGTAGAGAAAACAACAGAATTTTACGCAGTTTTATAGTTAATGTAATGTCTATGAAGATGAAATAACTTTAATATTTGAAGTAATATTAAAGTTATTTCATTCATATGAAAGCTTGCAAATATTAATTAGATTCAACTGAAGAATGCAAATTAGTGTTTTATATATTTCTGACAAATTTCTTAAAACTTTTCATACCTCATTAGAAAGGTCCGAATTCTTAGTTCAGGTGTAAATAAATGTAGTTAATTTTCAAGTCAGTAAAAAATATTTAACTTAGTGCCAATCAAAAGCTTATATTTTTTGCTATTGAAATCTGCATAGTTTAATGATACCGAATTATTTTACAAAAAAAAAACGAAAATTTATTAAGTTCAATCGACATATGAGAGGTTATGAGATGAAAAAATAAGAAAACACAATTTTTTTACTTTCACAGATTTAATCATAATCATTTTCTCTGTACAACAATTGAATTTCTATGTTAAAAATAATTAATGTGAACATATATTTATTTATATGATTACATTTACGCGCGAGTTGTGTAATGTGATTAAATTTACCTTTCTCGATACCCATTAACATTAAATTACAAATATTTCATCATAAATGCGATATATCAAGTAAAGCATTTATGATGGATGTTTCCGATGTTAACAATGATATTATGCATCAATAATCAAAAGAGCATGTTTCATCACAATTTAATATTATCCAACACGCATCCGACAAAATCAATTAGTAATTTCAAATTAATCGAACTAAATACGTTTTCCACTACACGTTTCACTTTATTGGGACTGTAATGAATGAATTTGCGATTCATTAAAGGATGAAGGTCTTTCAAATAATGAAGGTGATGCGTAGACTTTATTTTTTGATTAAGTTGTGTAGATTTCGATTAAAGGTTTCCATTTATCTTGATAGTGGTATTACTAAATTGGCTGCTCTAATGAAAACTTACATTGTACAGTTAATATATAAGAAATAAAATAATTTTATAAGAAAAAACAATCATTTTACATAGAATTAGGGTAGTATTATATTGAATCAATAATATAACATGAGCATTGCATAATACCTAGCTACTACTTTTATCTATTGATATACTAGGTGGTAACATAAGTTATGTTTGTTTTTTACAAATGAAGAGGATATAATTTTCAAAAAAAATCACTCTGACCGTCTGGTTGTGTTTAAGTATCGCAGTAGGTAACGCCATGCCAATATCATCAGACGCAAATCATTGTCTTTCGCGGATGCAAATCTTTTTTCGCTCTGGGCGTTGCTTGTCGATCATAATTCTCCCCATTTTTTCCGTTGCTTCATATTCACTTAATGGTAACATTTTACTTCATCACCTGTAATGATGTGGTTTAGAAACCTTTGTTTACAGCCATATGTAGCTCGATGACACGCGAGAAAACCAGCAAAAATTGTCGAATGTTGATTTCTATTATTTACTCTCAAATCATGTGGGACCTAAGGACTGAACTTTTGGACTTTTCCTATAGATTGAAGATGGCGGTATATGGTTATGTGACTATAATCTATCTATTCAGTCAGTTCTACGGGAGTTTGACGGATATCTTCATGAATAAACTGTTTTAAGCAGTTCTCATGGAATTCCATTGGTCGTCTGGAGCATTCCATGTCTTTCAGGATGAAGATACCATTTTTGAAGTGTGAAATTCATCGACGAGCTGTCCTTTTATTCATTTAAACTTCACCCTACACTGCACAAATATCGTAAACATCTTAAGCTGCTCCCACCCCCCCTTGATCGAGCCAATCAGCAAGAGAGTCAAAAGTTCCCACCTTTGTCTACTTGACAATCCGTTTCGAAGACCTATAATTAAATGAAATAATAAGCGTAACTAAAAGCAAATACATTATCATGTGGAGGAGAAATCTGTCTTTCAAATATTGTATAATCTTTACTAGTGTATTTTACTTTTGGCAATCATTTTTAAATTTGAAGAAAAAATGAACGCTGTATATACTTATGTTACAACCCAATAGTTAACTATATAAATTTTATAAACGACAGCTGAAGTGGTTTAAAATAAGGCAACGTTTAGGAAAAAATCAGTATATCCCTCGAAAAAGTGCTTAAATAAATATCTGAAACGACAGAGAATTAATCAGACTGACAGTCCATTAATTAAACATTTTTCTATATATAACTGCCCCTTTTCAATTTTAATACACCTACAAAATTTTTCAATGACATTTTTTTTTATTTTCAAAATAACTTAGTTATTAGCCTCTTCGAAAAATAACAAGAGATTTTCGTTTAAATCGCGTTTTAATGGAAAATGAATAATCTCCTACTTTCCAAGCACAAAACAAAATAATAAACTTAGAATTAATGTTTCAAGTGCAAATCAAATAAGAGCAAAAAGTATTAGCGATGCAACGATTTTTAGATAATGTTCAAATATGTCAAATGATAATTAATCGTCAGAATAAAAATTCTACGGACCAAACGATAATAAAAAATAGTAAAACGAGAGTGAAAAAAAAATGATGGTTCCACAAATCTTTTCGCTGTATGACTTCATTTGTTATCATAACTTCATAGGCCTTAAGTGGTAACATGATTTTTTTTTATAAAAAAAGGGGGAAGGCAGAGAAACAGCTCTTCGAACGCAAAGAGCGTGACCAGCGAAACGTGCCAAAACGTTCGATGCCATATTTCAGTTCTGACAGCCAAACGATCTAACTTATTGGCTATTGTGTCTTGCTTATTGGGCTGGTAGTCACTTTGTTCCACGTTAGCTTTTTTAAAGTTGTTTTGATTTTCCTCATAGATTTAACATTGTTCTTAGATTATTTTAAAGATGATTTTCAAAAAGCGTATCAATGAATTTTAATGCAAATAACTTTTGGTAATTACATATATTTTGGAATGTTTTTTAAAAAGAAAAAAAATTGGTATTTTCAATTTTATCGTTTATTCTAAAAATAATTTGAACTGTTCTTCTAAAATCAGTCAGCGACTGAAAAATTGTATTTTACTAAGCATCTATCATAATGAAATTAACAATGAATAATAACAAGAAAACGAACGCTTTTTTTATTCTAAGTCTAGTCAATATTCGAAAAACGTATTTTTCTAACATCTGTTACAGGTGCACGAAGTAAGTTTTTCTTCCTTAAAAAAAGATTTTAACAGTTGAATATTACTTCTAATTTCTCAATAAGACCAATTGAATCATTATGTTGTCTTTCATTTTAGGTGAAAAATTTGTTTTAAATTATTTTTAATCAAATTTGTGAATAACGTAAGTCTTAAAAGTCTAATTAACTTTCAACTTAAACATTTCTTATGGTTATATTCAACTCACTTAAAATTTCATTACAAATTATAGAATATTTTATTTTGTAATTAGCTACAGATATTTTTTTTTAATTTTTTTTTATTTTTGGTTTAGAGAGAGAGAGAGGAGAGTTGAATTCTAATTTTAGTCTAATTTATTTTGTTCAGTGGTACCTGCAATCCATTTGAGATAATTTTTTTTATTTACAATGGCTTAGTTAAACGCATGACTTATTTCTTGATAAAGTTCTGACACATTACGTATCTGAGGATTGTTAAAAGCCGTTTACATATGAAAAAAATTAGAGTTTTGCTTCTACCTTTCTAAATCAAAAATAAAGAATTTTACTGTTTTTGAACAAAGTGAGCTTCTACATTTTCGATTTAATGGCAATATAAGCTGTCACATGGTGTAATGTTCAAATTGGATGTGTGAAGAACCAATATCAAGCGTCATTGCCATTTCTTGATCGAATTTCATTTCAAACACATCATTGCACAAACTTTAAAAGATGTTTATTTAAAGAAAATATTTTGTAGATGAGTAATAATTGGAGCAATGCAGAAAAAAGTTACGTGATATTTGTAAAATATGGTATATTAATATTATTGTTATAAAAATGTCCGTACAGTCACTTATGATTCTCTATGTAGAGGGACAATGCACACTAAATCTAACGGAGTTCAAAGTCCTTATGTAACATAGGCGTTACTTGAACGTGGAGAGTAGGGAGCCTGCTCAAATGTCGACTTCGTCATCTGACCGTGGTTGAAAATTACGAAGTGTATTGGCAATGACTAGCAGAATCTTATAAGATTCAGAAAAAGACCGTCAAAAGCATTCATTACAACAAATGTAATAAAATGGGCATACAATATTTAAATTTGACAGGTGCACAGAGCATAATTTGTTGTCTTTTATTTTCAGAGAGATTAAATTTTTTGCTTTTTGTTCAAATCTACATTATATAAAAATTATTAATATCTCTAATAGAAAGTACCAAGTTTCTTTTCGTCAAAATGGTTACAAAACAAATTTTGAAGATGGTTAAATTTGGAATTATAAACATTGTTATGATTTTTAATAATATAACTACAATTTTAATATGACGAATTTGGAGTTTCTTAACAATTCAATTTGTTTATTCCAACAACTTCAGCAATAAAAGAAACGCTTAATAAAAAGGATCTCAAACTTGGATTTTTTTCACACTTAATTAGTCATGCTACTTGACGATGAAAAAATCCAAATTTGAGATCCTTTACTAAGCATCCTTCACTTAAATTGTTGATATAATCAACTTTGAGCTCCAATAATTATTTAGAAACTACCATAACTTTCATTGGAAGGAGCGTGCTTGTTATGCTTATCATTATTGCAAAACCATTCAATATTTTCGCATGTTCAATATCAGAACATAATGTAATTTCTCCTATAAAACAAATTGAGAGAAAAGGCTTTCAGTTTTCCACTTATCAAATAAAGTATCTTTATTATTCGTTTTTTGTTGGGCATAAACTTTTAGCAGCTCAAAATTATGCCAAAAATAAAACAAAGCCCGATATGCGTAAACAAGTCAATCCTTATAAAAGCCAGTGGAAAATATTTAGCTATTAATTTTTTTCCCACTTTTCATCCCAGCCCAGCATCATTGTCAAATCGAAACCTCAATGGTGGGAATTAGCTGGTCGATACATATTATAGCTTTTAAATATAATGGCCACTTTTATGAACACGCATTAAAATAAATTCGTAATCGATCTACGAAAAACGTTGAAATAAAAAAAAAGTAATAAAGAAATAAAGGAAGAAGGGGGGTCATGGGAAAAATTGGTACTGCGTGATTAATTTCACCTGCAACCGTTGCGAAAATCCGTTCGAAAAAGAATTTAAGCGGTTGCCGCGTTTAAAAGTCTTTTTCTCATCCTATTCGTTCTGCCTAGTTAGTGAGCTGAGGGGAGAAGGAGAGGAACACTAAGTATATCGATGGAGAGACTTGGAATCGATTGAAGCGAAAAGTGGTCAACTCGAACGTTTCTTTTTGGCAAACGATGCAATGATGGTTCGAAATGGGGGGGGGGGAATTAAAGATTTTTTTTTTTTCTAATTTTTTCTGTTTCTTTTGTTTTCGAGGAATAGATCTGTCTCTTTGAATGTAAAAAAGTATGTTTGATGGAATTTTAGAAAGATTCGAATTTGAAGGGAATCTTAGGGCGAAATATCCTGTAAATCTATTGGAACACGCGAATTAAATATCCTTTGTTTCGTATGACGATACTAAATGTCAGTAAAGTTTACATCGATTTTGAATCACACAATGGAAAATATAACTGTTATGATATTTTCCGTTTATCTCCTTTGACAATATTTCTGTATACTATATTAAATAATATATATATATATATATATATATATATATATATATATATATGTGTGTGTGTGTATTTAGAGAGCCTATATTTTGATATTCTATGTTTTTCTATTGATATTTATACATTTTATTTAAAACAAAATGCGGAAAATTAATTTCAGCTCTAAAAATAAATCTTTTAAATAATTTGTTTACAAATACAAATACACTTTTGAATGAATAAAAAATTTGAACTCTTAAAAATTGGACGAAAGAAAGAAACAATCATAAAAGAGAGGAAATGAATTGAAAACATCACAAGAAATACAAATTTGTAAAAACAATGTAGGAATTAATTGCAAGCAATCAAAAACTTAAGATGATATTCCAGAACGTCTTTCAAAGACAAATGAATAATTTATGCTGAAAAGGTCCATTGAGCACTGTCTTTTTGAATTTAGCTCAATAGGGAGTTTTTAAACATAGTAAGGTGTATTAGTCTTAAAATTTGTAAATGGATATTTTTCCTTATTTCAAAATATTTTAATTTAAAAAATCAGGGATTTCAACTTAAAAGCCTTAAATTTAAAAAAAAAATCATTTTCGAAAATAACAATAATTCAAAATTGAGCGGAAGGCTTAGTATTTGCCTATATTTTTATAAATGAATTTTTCCATGTATGTCTGTTATAATTTTCTCCTAAGAATAACAATTAAATAATTATAATAGTTAAGATATTAATCAATTAAAATTATGTCATCTCAAATTACCAGAGTGGTTGAAAAAGTAAATTTTCGAATTACCTCCTCCCAAATGAAACTATATGTGTGTGTTGAATTGTATAATTTACATGCTTCACCTACAATATGCTTGAATAAATTATAAGAGAATGAGTAAAGGAAGAAAAAAGCAAAACGCAATTTTATCAATTTACAGACAAAAGGTAAGATGGCTTAAATACTTTTTTCTAACATTGTACACATGAAAAAAAGAAAGAAATACATTATTGAGTTCTTCTCCTTTCAACTTCTTTCAATTCTAAGAAAACTTATATCTGCGAGAGGTCTTTCAAATTGCGGGGAATTCTACTTTTTATTCTGAAATTTTTAAATCTATTTCTTTAGATAACCAAGTCTACAAAATTTAACCTCATTTTTCATAACAAACTTTAAAAAAAACATCTTATACGCAGACTTGTTTAAAACATCGCATAGCATAAAGCGCGTTTATGAGAAAAGATAGATTCTATTGCTCATTATACAATATAAATGATGTTGTCAAATGACCGAATCTCATTCTTTTAACTTCATTGAAAGAATAAACACCGCAGGAAAGACAAGAAAAGTCTTGACAACACTTAAGGAAAAAATCTTTTAGTGATGAGAAAATTGATCAAACGGAGCTCTTTTTTCCCCTCTCTCGCCACTTAATATCAAAGTGCCATTCTCAATATTAGGATGAAATATTTCGGCTAAATTTCCAAAAATCCTCATTTTTCTCGTCATTAAAGTCCTTATGAGCTTCAATATTGACTTTAGCTGGAATGAACGAGGTAAAAGAACCTAGTCTTTGGCTATCTGCCAGGATGTTCTCTCTCCTCTCGTCTAGGATTTTTTTTTTTATTCTTTTTCTTTTCATATATTTTTGTCTTTTTAGAAGAGAAGAAGATAACGAATTTAAATTCCAGTTTCTTTTCGTAATGTTCCGCTGAAAAAGATAACTAACCATTCCTATCAGGAAATGCAAATTTCTTGATTAAAATTCAGATATACCGAACATGTAAAAATAATCAAATGCATCTATTTCTTATTAAAGTCGAATCAAAAAGTTAATGCGATCAAGTTCTTGTGGTTGAAAGTAAATAATACGCGGATTTGAAAATTATACCTACGTATCAATCACAGCTTTGATGTTGCTCTTATTTATTTATTTTCCCTTAAATTTGATGAAATGAAAATTTTGATTTTTGTTCTTTGATTATTTTTCTGCGTTAAAATTTCTGTTTCTCATACCACTTATTTTATTACTTTTTATCTATACTCGGTCGCAACAAAAATTGTATGCAGTAGTTTTTGTTAAATATCTTATCTATATAAGTTTGAAAAAAATCAACGCAATAAGGAAAGATTGTATTATGGAGATTTTTTTCCACATGTATTATGTTCGTTCGCAAGAATTCTTTGATTAACCTAAACTATTTTCATTTTACGCGATAACGAAGTCAATAATTTATTTCATCTTTTAAAAAATATAAAACTACTTTCTCATAAATGAAGGAACAAGCGTAACTGGTTTATTGCTGATATTCTAAAAAAAATCTTCAGTTAAATTTTCTATATTGTTTAAACTCACAATCTTGTACTGTATCAAGTCATCAAAAGTTTTAAAAAAAGTAAAAAATTCTTCTTAATCAACTGTTATAAGAAAATTATTGCTTTTTAATTTCGAAATTCTATTCATACTTCGAACATAAGAGTTAATAATTTTATTAGTCATTAGAATTTCAATGTATTCATGACAGAAAGAGAATATATAAGGAAAAAGTTTTTAGTTCTGCTATTAGAAACAAATAAATTAAAGAAACGTGGAGATTATATTAATGAAGGTAATTAGTTACATAGAGGTCAGTTAGACAAAGATGGCAAAATTTTAGGGATTTCGTGTATTGTATGAAATTGCTGTAGAATTGGAGAAGGAACTTGTTAAAAAACTTAAGAAATTGTATAAATTAGAGCTTTAATTAACATTTAATTAACTTAATGTAATCATATATTATAAACTATCGGTTTTATATAGCATTTTCAATTCATAATTTCAAGATGGAATGTTCTAACCGCTGAATGATCGATATCAAATGATTACTTTATCAAAATATTTCAGTATTTTACTATTTGTTAATTTCGAGCAAAGTGTAAAATATTTTTTAATATTCTTTTTGATTATATTCAAATTATGAAAAGTCCTTGTTTTCCTAGCGTAAACGATTTCGCATAAGAAAAGTTGTAAGTTCAGCTCATTTCGATCCTTTTTTCGAAATAAGTGTGGCTCGAAAAAAAAATTTCCTTTTTCTACCAATAAGAATGGTTTCCTAATCCACGATAACGAAAAATTTGGTGTTTTGACTTTTTGAGGATAAATGAAAATATTTGCATCATAGTTTCCAGTTGTATCTTTTAAGAATCATTTTCTTCATGAATAAGAATTCACAGGAGAGTTGAAAGTAACATCGCTGAAGTGACTTAAATGCAAAACATTGTAAGAACTCTGAGTAAGACAGAACAATCAACATGCAACCTTAAAGTACTATATTAAGAGACCAGGTTATAACTTCCGACTTTCAAAGTATCTTCTATAAAGAGCATAATGTTTCAATAACTGATTGTTGAGAGTTTTGTTAAGCAACAAATTCCCGTTTAGACGGGAAAATCATTAACTTTTAAGTCACTTAGTATATACTCGTGAGACATCTGAATTATTTTAAATTATATTAAAACCGAAAATATTTCAATAATTCATGTAGAAAGTTCTTCCGTATGGCAAATCTTATCATATTGCTCTAACGTATTTTATAGAAAAGTCCCTTCAGTTCTTGATTACTTTAATTATTTTTCAAAAATATTTTGCTTTTTTTGGTAATATTTTGGTTCGAATTAATGGTTTTGTTTAGTTTTTATTATTTATTTAAGGGGGGAAAAGCTTTATTTTTAAGATGAAAAGCTAATTTTAAATAGATTTTGATAAATGATAAGAAGGTGAAAAGGATTCTTAAATAAATGAAAGGTACTGATTGAGAAAGTAAACTGCTGTTTGTAGAAAATGCAACACCATGAAGGAATCATCAGAATCAAATGAAATTCGCAGCAAATGTCAATTATAGGATATTATGCAAATTAATAAAGTTTCAGAGCCATCGCGCGTGCGCGGCGCGCGCAGCGCCCTCTGAATTGATGCTGAAAGCGTATAAATAAAGTGCTGTAGCGGGACGTTGAAAAAAGTCTATGATTATTTGTTAGTGGCAAACGTTTAGTGAGACCTGAGTATGCCTCCACGACGGAAGAATAAGAAATTCAAGCAACTTACGGAGTTTGAACGAGGGAGGATAATCGGCCTTCGAGAAGGAGGATTTTCCTATCGCGCAATAGCAGCTCGTATGCAGCGGAACAGTTCCACAGTGATGCGAGTTTGGAAGCAGTGGACCGACGAGCACCGAACAACTCGAAAAACAGGCACTGGACGACAGAAGGTGACGTCAGAGCGCGATGATCGACACCTGCTCCGCATGGCGGTGAATGATCGCACAGCTTCCTCCAGGCAGCTGGCAGCACGTTGGTCTACTGCTACAGGTGTACAATTGTCGGCTTCGTCAATTCGTCGTCGTCTGCTGCGCCGTGGATTGCGTGCAAGGGTGCCTTTATACAGGATTCCCCTCACGGCGAATCATCGACGGCTGCGTCGGCAGTGGGCTCTTGAGCACAGAGACAGGCGAGCTGATTGGCACCAAGTTGTCTTTTCAGATGAATCACGCTTCAATTTGTGGACCCATGATGGCCGTGTTCGTGTTAGACGTTATGCCGGTCAACGCTGCCTTCCTGAGTGTATTATTGAACGACATAGTGGTCGAACACCCGGAGTTATGGTCTGGGGTGCGATTTCGTATCATGGACGATCCAATTTGATACGAATTGAGGGTAATCTCAATAGCAACAGGTACGTCCGTGAAGTGCTACAGCCCGAAGTCGTTCCTTTCCTTCAAGGCATCCCTGGAGCTATCTTTCAGCAGGATAATGCACGCCCACATGTTGCGCGGACTGTTCGAGACTTCTGTTCAGCACAACGCATGCAACTTCTTCCTTGGTCTGCTTATTCACCGGATATGTCGCCTATTGAGCACGTGTGGGATATAGTTGGTCGGCGTCTCGCTCGTGATCCGCGTCCTGCAGTTTCCAAAGACGAACTTTGGTTGCGCATACAAGCGATATGGAATTCTCTTCCTCAAGCAGATATTCAACATCTGTTTGACTCCATGCCACGTCGTATAGCAGCACTTATTGCAGCGCATGGTGGCTGCACCAAATACTGATTTCGGACGCTTAATTTGTTTCTTTTGTTTTGAAAATTTCATCATTTATTTGTATCAGTACAAGTCGTTTCTGCATTAAATTTCATTTGATTCTGATGATTCTTTCATGGTGTTGCATTTTCTACAAACAGCAGTATATTATATGAACATATATTTCTGAGAATTATTATATTAACAATTTGCTTAAGTTTCTACATAGTAACTGATATTAAAGTTAACGACTTAGGAAGCCATGTAGATGATACACATACTCACACTTATACATACATATATATATATATATATATATATATATATATATATATATATATATATGCGAGTGTTTAATGAATTAATTCGCAAAAAATGAAGAATTACATCATTATATATCCTGTGAAAACAAAATTGCAATGCCTTAAATATTTACTGCAGATTTTTTTTTTTTAAAATTTTTTCATGATAAGAAAGGAAGCATTGAATTTTGCTAGTTAAAAAGGACGTTGCTTTTTATATTTTTTTAGTGAGTTTAATATTCTTATCCAATTTTTATTGTTAATAAGCATTTATCAGACATTACAGTACAGCTTATGTTTAACTGGATAACATATGCTATTTTGAAAGATAAAATTTCGGAAAATATATAAAAATATTTACGAAATTTTAAATGTTTTTTTTAAAAGAAACGTTGGTTTTTACACGTATCTCTTATCAGTGCTAGAATGAATTTCGAAAAAGGTGATACAAAGAATAATAAGGTAGTGATTAAAATAAAAAGATATTCATTTTTGTTGATTCATTTAGTATGATTTTATGTTCTGTTCTATCAGTTCTGCTTCTCTCAAGAAGCTCACATTCCTTTCCCGCTGTTGCTTACACAAATATGTTAAGAGCGGAAGTTAACTGCATTATCTTGTTTAGTAAATATGAGTGTTAGATACAGAAGAAAGAGAAGAAATTGATGCGAGTAAAAGGATTGATGTATTGTGAAATATGTCCCATCTCTTTCTCTTCATGCAGTTGAAATATCTCCAACCACTACGGTAGCTGATGCAGATTTAATTTATTACGCAGAATTTAGATTAAATTTCTTACTCATGATTTTTTAAGGACAGCTCGAGTTTCTTTCTACATATATTAATTGAATTTTTGCTATTCTTTTTGCCTTTCGGTGAAGCTTACTTTTTTATATTTCTTAAGATAGGAGATTTTGTAAATAAGTTGTCTAAAAATAAAGTAAGGGAATTCCTAGTCTATTTTGTGTGAATGTCTTGTTCATTACAAACTCTAAATTATTTAAAGTAGTTGAAAATACGATTGAAACTCAAAACCAGATGAACCTGGAAAAGATTTTTCAATATGTCGGGCAAATATTAAAATAGCAAAATTCGAAGAAGTTAAAAATGGTGAATTAGAAAATGTTTCGTTAAGTAATTACCGTAATTTAATAATGTATCAAATAAGGAAACTTACAAAAAATATATTACTGCAGAGAGATACGCAACGAATAATATAATAATTTATTTAATACTATTTGTTATGATAATGGTTATAATTTATAACAATTTTTGACGCAAACGTGCATAGTAATTATTTTTTGTAAAAAGGTTAATTGCTGTGAAAAAGAATAAAAAACTTTCTGGACGTAATAAGAAAGTTCTCATTTAACAATTGAAGTAATAAATACAAATTAGCGAATAGATTTTACAAAATATTTAAATAATCAGTAATTTATGTGAAAAAAATGAAGTAATAAATGTATTAGTTGTATTTTATTTTCATTTCAGGAGGATTTCGCTTCCTGACATAAAACATTTGATTCATTTTAATTACGAACAAATTTGAAAGAGAAGCCTATTTATTAAATTTGCTTATTTTTATTTACCCGAAAGAGAAAATTTACATTTTTAATTTAAATGGCTTTAAATTTCTTCTATCATTCAGAGTCACGGATGATATCGCGCTACATTTATACCTCGACGCATCTCATTTCCTTAATACATCACAAACAGTAATAGCTGGGGAAAAAATACGTTATCGTTCCTTTTTATCCTTTTAGAAAGGAAAGCGATATCAAATTCTCACAAGAGCATTCAAATTTTCTTGTTTATTATACATCTCTATTTCGAAACACCTTCTTTATCCTTTTCTCAATCTCCAGCATCTTAAAGCATTCTTCTACTCCATTAACCAACGCTTGCTTAAATTAACAGAGCCATTAAAGCTTTACTCCGAAACGACACCAAACCCACAGCAATTTGACAATATCTCATCATACCGATGGCAATTAAAGTCTGAACATTCGCAATTAAAACTCCTTACATAACAGAGAGAGAGAGAAAATTCCTAACAAACGGTTTCTCGCCCGAATCCTCAATGGATGATAATCTCTGTAATAGCTCCATATACCCAGACTCAAACGGAGGGATGGTGGGAATCTTAAGAGGTCCCTTCCAACACTAAGACTCTGGTATGATTTTCATTCGACCCGTGTACCCGAACCCGAAAGTGACGTAAATCCCCCATTTTGCGGCTATTAAGCGATGCCTGATAGTTTTTCTTCTTTTTTTTCATCTTTTCTTTACTTTTCTCTTTTTTTCTCTCTCTCCCTCCCTTCACTTGCCCAATCACCACTCAGGCCCTTTCGAGGTTAAATGGATCAAAACGGCTCCTAGATAAGAAGGAGTGGGGGGGGAGAGGCGGCTCTGTAACCGTAACTGGAGATCCGGGAATGGGTCCTTGGGTATCTGGAGAAATAAATAAAGGCATAAAAATGCCGAAGAAGGGGGTGGATGGAATGAGGGGTGGTCTGAAGCCTTGCCAGCAATGGAGGCTTATGGCGTTCGATCGGTATATATATTCTCGTTTGATTTCGTCGAGTGTCGGAGATTGGTACCATTGAAAGCGCTATAGGGGATGCCCTGGCAGTTGTTTCTTTCCCGTTCGGCAGAATCGGATTGGTCAAGGAGCAATAAGTTTTTTTTTATTTTATTTTGTTTCTTTTATCTTTTCTCTCTCTTTCCTTTCCGCGATTAAATTTTATTTGGGACCGATACCGAAACGGAAAAGGAGTTCGAATTATATTTTTTTTTCATTTGTTTGAGTGTCATTTTGATTATTCATTGTCTATATGTGATGTTTTGTATCGTAATTTGTTATCGTATTTTGTTTTCTCCACCCATCAAACAATAAAATTAATCACCTTTTTAATTATTAGCATTTTTAATTAAGTCTGTAAAAGACTTTGAATAATTCTATAAAAAGGCAGTAGCAACTTTCTAATACAGTTTGTGGCCGACTTTGAAAGAAAAAAAACATCAATTACTAAAACTACATTAAGGGCCCCAATAGGCAGGGTGATTAAGGGGAGAGTTTCATTGTTGTTGAGGCGTGTGTTTGTTCGAGTCTCCATCCCTCCAAAGATTCGAATAAAATTATAGAAGCTGCAGTACATTAAATCAAACAATGTCTTAAGGCTCTTGCTAAAAATGATACCGAAATATATAAATAAAAAACAAATGTAGAAGTGATTCTCGTCTTTTCATCTCGGCTCAAAATTGCCAAAATCCATCACTAATAACCCATCTAGTAATTATACGAGTAATATGTCTAAATTTAATACATTTATGATGAAGAACCATGTAATATTTAATATGTTCCTTATCGATTATATATATATATATATATATATATGTGTGTGTGTGTGTGTGTGTTTGTGTGTGTGTTTGTGTGTGCGTGTGCATGTATGTTTTGAATTGTCTGAACATTCAATACATTGATCCAAAACCATTTTAGAACATTGTACAAATATACGTAGAAAATCCAATTGGAAATGTTGGTTTGTTAGGAGAAATTCCATTGTACATTCTCTTGAGGCTTTACTCTTATATCTGGTACGCAATTTTAGAATTGATACAATTAATTGATTTTGTAGAGTTTAACCTTCTATCTTTGTTAAGTTTACAGATTTCGCATAATACGAAACTTCGAACCAATAATTTCTGTTGAAGAGGCATTATTGGCATTAATACGTTTTTTGAAAATTATTACAATGAAATATTATGTTGAAACGAAAATATATATCATTTCATGAAAAGGATTCTAAATTAATCACAAACTGCACATTTTAAAATTTATTTTATAATAACATATTGAAAAGCGATGCGCAAAATTTTAACAATAATAGGATTTTTCAGATGCTTTGATGAAATGTCATGTAATAAGAATGACAAAATTCATATGTAAGAAAAAAAGTGAAGTATTTTCATGTGTCTATTTCTTCTGATATTGCAAAAGTAATTTTACTCTTTTGATAAACATTTCTACAAAATAAAAACTTTATGCTTGACCAAATATTTCGTTTTTTACTATTTTAAAAATTATATTCCTATTCTGTCATATGTAAAAACGAATCAAAAAGTTTTACGTATAAAAATAAGAAATGTTTAGCGGATTTATTTCACTCTTTGGAAAACTAATAAATTGAATCTTTGACATTTAAATTATGCAATTCATTTAGATTCATTCTAAGAAGGGATTTTCAACCTTTGTAAGACCGAAAAAATTAAATTTATACAAGAAGAAGGACCAGTTCTTGTAAATTTAATTGCACTTTTTTTATAATTGCACTTTTTTACCTAAGAGAAGAAATTTAAACATACATTTCGATAAAATTTTAAAATGCTAACAAGTTTTATTCTTTTCATATACTTTTTTATTCTCTTACTTTATTGTGTTTTGCATCGTAGAAATCAAACATTTTGTTGTTGTTACAGAAGTTGTAATTATTACATGGTTAATACTCTTAATATTATATCTACATAAAATATTTTGAAACAGTGGCAACTAAAGAAATAGTCAAATTGAAGAAGTCAGGCTAAACAATGTAATCAATTGTTCATCGACATGTTATTTGGATTTTTAAGGCTTTCAAAACGCCCACAACGTACTTTAAAAGACTCTTCGAAAACTAAATTTCCTATTTTTTCATATTATTTTAAATGTAAGAAATTATTCAAACACTCAAAATTTTATCGCATAATTTAGGACATGAATCATACTTTAAAATCCATATCTTTCGTTTTCCGATTTTTTTGTACGAAAACATATTGTTGTGATTTTTCATTTTAAGCAAAATTAATGAATTTGTATTTTATTATATTATACAAATAAAAATTAGGAATAACGTTGAAATATTTTAAATCATAATTTTTAGAGAGAAAAATAGACTGTCACATTTTCATTACTCCTTCATATTCTCTCTCTTCTTTAGAATTAGAGAAACAATACCTCGGCTTGAAAGATAGCAGATATTCTTACTTAATACGCATTTTCTTTTTTCATAAAGGTATTTATGTTATTCGAGAATTATAAAGAATTTATAAAAGTAACAGAGATTTAGTCAATGGCTTAACAAAAAATCTAATCAAAGAAGACGCAAACTTTATCAGAATTCATTGAATGAAAAAAAAGTACTTAAATTTGGGTTTAAAATATGGTTATTCATTAACTAGGAAATGTATTTAGAATTAAAATCTTAAATTTCTACAAAAATACCTTTAAATTATTCCACTGACTACTACTGATTTTGAATTAACTTCACGTAAGAATTACGTTATAGATAATTAATGATGGATCTCATTATGCTGAATCTCAGCCAGATGACGAAGACGACACTTAAGCTCCTAACTTAAATGCCATTTTTCATAGCAAATTGTGAAGATAAGCGTGATTTAAATTTGGAAGGGATACCTCTCTGTTAAAAAAAAAGTCACTGCAATATACCTCCAGCTGCAAAGACTTTCAAAATACTAACATTGAGATATATTTTATTTCTGAGTATCACTTGAAAATTTGTCTGAGGAATCATTCATATGTAGAATAGATTTTGGTTATAAGAAGAACCAGAAACTTCTTCTTTGTGATCAATGAACTCAGATCCAATTCTGAATACTATAATATATCTTCATAAGGTATATAAATAAGAATAGAATGTTAGTTTTAATAAGATTTCTATATTTCCACCTAGAATGGCTTGGAAATTTGGAAAATCAGCCACAGCTACTCGGGAGGTATCATTCCATTTATCTCTTTTTGATTCGCAGTTCAGAATAACAAAGAATATGCCCTTCTGCAGTTAAAATATCATTTGAATAGAAACGAAGTAATACAAATAAAAGGATCTCTACCTACTTTGATCAAATATACAAAATGTAACGTTGTGTGTGTATCATTATAGTTTCCAATGTTTTGATGTTAAAACTAACTAATAAGTGCTATATATATATATATATATATATATATATATATATATATATATATGTATGTATGTATGTATGTATGTATAAGATATATATATAATGTTTCTCTAATATTAAAATGACTTTTATTTGAATTCTGATATCTTTAAAAATAAATTAGAGCTACAAATGTGCATGTTTTAAGCAGAATATAGCATAAATCAGTTCAAATATACTTTGAATAATATCCATAAAAATAAATGTATTAATTTAATAAACCATGAGCTCTCTACAATCCTTTCCTTTATTCCCACCTGTCGGTAACGAGAATATTTCATCTACGATTTTCTCTCTTTGCAACTAAATCTTCCAAAACCATTCTTTCCCCAAACTGCAAAACAATCGCCAGAAAACTCTTCCACACTAAAAACCTCCCTGGGAACCTTTCACTCGCTATCGATTCCGCTTCCGATATTTATTCGCGAAATTTATTCGAAAAATGTAAGAGAAAAAAATGGCAGACACGAGACTCTTTCCATCGTCCCAGGAGCTGTACAAACACGCCATTGCTATCCTTGAAAATAGAAATAGTGTTCTCTCCGTAGCCCGTGTGACAGCAAACTCTCTTGCCGAGAAAGAGATCTTTTTCTTCCAACTCCTCTTCCTCCCTGGTATAAATATTTATTGGATGTCAGGGACTAGGGCTGCCCTATAGCTATGGAAAGAAGCTGCCTGCTGCTACTCTAGAATACGTGCCTTTTAATAGCAGCGACATATCACTTGTTGCTTGTGCCTTTTGGTTTTCTTTCTTTTCCTCTTTGCGCCATTAATACTTACTCGCTACCTCCGCTGTTGCCCGCGGCGCTTACAGCTTATGAAATTGTTTTATCCATAGGAAAATATATTTGCCTTTCTGAAGATAAGGTTTTGGGGATAATAATATTGAAATTTTGCCTTCGTCTTAGATGAGGTGTCTGTGAAAAGGGAATGTGTGTTCGCTTTAATTACGGCGATAGAAATTGGAATAAAATGGATTGGTTTCTGAGTTGTCTTATATGTTGTTATTTAATTAATAAAGAGGAATCCCTACCTGAAATGAAAGGGGGAAAAAAGATCGGCTACAGAAAAAAAAAGAAATTCGTGATATTAGAATGGTTTTTGAATGTTAAGGCAAAATTGAGAATAATTTATTATACCAGATTAGTTAAGGAGGAGTATTTTGATTTCCCATTCAAATACAATTATTTTTCAAATGTTGATAACTGAATAATTTAAAATTGAAAATAATTTATAAAAATTTGTTTATTACGAAAATTATCGAAATATATTTAATATTTCGATACTTTATTACTTAATCACACTTAACAAATAATTTATAATAATATAATATTGTAAATTATTTATTAAGTTTGGTTAAATTAAGTTTAGATTAAAGTTACTTTTAGTTAGGTGTCAGATATTTAGAATTTATTGATTATGAGATTCGTTGATAGTAAGAAACATTTACTCAATGAAAATCAGTTTAAATCTTTAAACCAGTTTATTAAATCCATAAATAATAAATAATCAAAATGATAAAATATGTGGAGAAGTTTACGTAACTCTGATATAATTAATTATAATACTCCCTTATAATAATATATCTACTTATATTCGTGAGATAAGCAGATATTATTATATAATAATATCTACTTATCATACCAATTCTAAGTAATAGGCTTCTAATTATGCGATTCAGTTCAGGTAGACTTGCTGATTACGTTCTTACAGTTGCTCTAACCTCTGTAGCGCTCCTTTGACTCTCTCCAATTCCTTTATTTCTCCTTATTCCCATTCATTACATTTCGACTGAAATGGTAAAGCATTTTCCCATACATCAAGTTCTTTCTCAAAATGAGACTCTGATGTCAAATATCGTAGTAAAGCAATCCCAAATATTAGTTAAGGGGGGAACGAGTGAGAATCCATAACAAGATTAAGTTATAAATATTTTACATCTATATACGAGTATCAATATATTTCTGACTGATCGAAGGCGATTGAATGCAGAAATCATATTATTTTACAAAGATAAGAAAATTGTTCCCATTTTAAGCAATTGCTAAAATAATTAGTTACAATTACCTTTTATACTAAGTCAATAAAAAGTGTAAGCGAATATGCTCTATCTTACCATAGAGAAATTTTATAAACGTAAACTTTTTACTTGAACATAGTCTCAATTAACTTTAATGAGAGAAATTCTTATACATTGGATAATGAGGGCCTGAATAGAAACAAAAAAAAATCACTGCTTTACAAATGGAGAACTACCAATTTGGACCTCAATCTGCTTTACATAGAATATGATCTCAACATGTTTCACACAAGCAGGCCTTCACATTCAAGAGTCATATGCAATTTGTATTCTTAAAAATATTGCTCTGTATCCATGATATGTATGTGAAGAGAGGAAGAAAATATGACTATGATTGATTGACTGTTATTATCGTCGACACTTAGATACAATACGAGGGCTTTTGGTGGACTACGTAATTTTGAACTTTGATCAAGTGATGAGGACGACACGTGAGCTGGCAACTCCTTCTCCAAACTTTCCCACTATGTCAAGGGGAGAACATTGAACCTGTACAGATTTAACATGCATCAGCCCTGATACACAGCGGGTCTTTAAGGGCATCAGGACTCGAACCCGCAACTCAACGGAAAAGCGCCAGCCGTTAGTTTGGGATCATAATCACTACGTTGTCTTGGCTACAAATACAATTACGAAGATAAAGAGACTAAGACTCTAATATTGATTAATGCTTGCATACAGGTATTTAAAGCAGAATTAAAGCTATCTTTCTGTGTAAATTTTGTATCCACGTCACGTCCTTAATTGTTTCTTTATCGAAAATAAACTTCTCTAATTTCGAAGAAATTTAAAGAGAAAATATTCAAATTTATAAGCAACTGAATACCAGCTTCAATGAAAAAAAGAACTCTTTATTATAAATCATGTATGTTCCTTTATGGTTTTTTTAAACAAAAGGTTTTATACTAAATTTTTTATGGGAAATATTTATCCACTACGTATTCCTGAATCCAATCCATTAATGATGCATATGTAAGTTACAAGAATTTTTCTCTTGTTAAATATGAAAAAAAAATCAATACCCTCTTCCAATAAAACATTCTAATAGCATTTAAAATTATAAACAAATATGAAAAGAAAAAAAAAATCTTTTCTGTGAGATAGATGCAGATTTTTAAATCTACCATCAGAAAGATGAAACCAAGCTTACAACTTAGATATAGAAATTATCTGCAATGTTTTAATAATTATACAAAATCAAACAAGGTAGCAAATGGTTTTGAAACTAGGGAATCTGATGATTTGAATTAAGTTTCATTTGAGATATTTTCATAAAATTTCAAAGTGTTATTTTCAGGTCTATCGTTTTTTCATTGTTTTTCTTCCTTAATGTTTTCTATAAATATCTGGAAGTTTCATTTGAAATATTTTCATAAAATTTCAAAGCTAGTATTTTTTAGGTCTATCGTTTTTTCATTGTTTTGTTTCCTTAATGCTTACTTAAAATATATGGAATTATTTAACACGAATCTTTCGTTGGACAAAAGCTCTTTTTCCCATTGGTAAGCAGTTTGCAAAACAATTTTCTGTAAAACATTAAACATTAAAAAAAAAATTTCTGCATTTCACTGGAAAATGTTATTTATGATGAGATTGATCAGGTAATTAATAAACCTTTTAGATATACCAAATCCCTATGGGAAAGGAAGTTCACCTTTTACTTTTTTTCGTTGAACCAGTTTTTTAATTTATTTGGAATATCTCTAGTTACAATTTATCGTCGATATTTGAGACACTGTTCCTGTAATGACTCTTTTGTTGCTTGATTTAAAATTAATATTTTTGTTAAGTCTCAAGACTTAATAATGATATGAATTTAAATTCATAAAATAATGAGTATTGAATTTTAAAGCAACTGTGGGTGTATGAGTTTTTTCCCTCTCATCTTTCCATCCATAATAAAATGATCTTCATCGCTTTCGATATTTTAATTTGAGAAATATTTTTCATTATCTCTTACAGGTTTAATTTATTTCAAAGAAAGCAAATGAGATTTACATTCAAATTTTGATATTTTCATTTTTCAACACATATGCTACGCTTTCAGTTAATATTATGCTATTTCACTTCAGAAAAAAAGTATGTTTTTATTATATGTGTAATTAAAAACATACGATAAATGTGTGCGCACTGTGTTTCCTTTTTCAATTTCATTTTCATCTTACTTGGTCCACGTGTAAGCAATAATAATTTTATTATACTTATGAATTTTTATTAATAAAGTAAATACTTTTTAATTACTTTTTTTATAGAATGTTTTAAAAAGCAAAGTTAAAGAAAAAGACAAATTATATTAAGATAAGTTACAAATTTTATAAATATCGGTTACATTTCTCCTAGTAAAACTAATGCTTTCAAATAAAAATCTATATTTTCACTGTCGATTAAGGAAATGTATAAATACTTGTGAGTCATGCGATTACAGGGGGAAAGGCTTTGTAAGCGTTCGTGCCAATTTCAGCGTTTCGTTGGTTCACACACCTCTGCGACTTTCATGGTTTTTTTTTCAACATTCTATGAAATTCAAAAGCAAAAAGTAAAAACAAGAAACCGCTAACGTTTGGATAACAGAATGAGGAGGAGAATCATCGGGTCTCATGAGGTACAACAATTTCCAGTGCAAATTAATAGACTATTATATAACGCCCAAGCGTTGTAAAACTTATGATGAGACCAAATTCGTATAGTGAATACCTGGTAAAGGTCGTGTCTAAGAGCCGTTATGAATAAGATGATCAGACGTTCCACTTTTAGCGGGACAGTCCCGATTTTTAACAATTTATCCCGCGGGGTTTCAAGGAAGTCCCGATTTTTAGAAAGAATTCACGACAAGCTAGAGAACGGAGGGAGAATGGGAAAGGAAAAAACAGTTTTAGCTTCGATGTAGCTATTTCACCAGGATATGAGCTTTATATTATTTTTTTGTAAATTTTATAATGTTAAACTTTAATAATAAAAATAATTGTTGAGAAATGATTATTAGGAACTGCTCATCAAAGTTCGCCTTGATCAGTAGCTAGAATATGACCACCATTGTTTGGACAATAAAAGTAGCATTTTTCGGCATTGGCAGCGACGTTTTGTAGCTGTAAAATGAAGAGAGAACACTTTGTACACTTCCACAGATTTTATTTTTATGGCGACATGTTTCACTAGTGATTTAGTATAATTTGGAACACTGTTGTAAAAAAATCACATCTTATACAAAAAAAATGGAAACGGAAGGGAATTTTAGAGAGGAGAAGAGTCAGAGTGTAAAGAGTTCGTTGGTCGCCCACGATGTAACGCCCTCGTATATTGAGTTTTGTAACTCTCTCATACGATACACATCGTACTGCGTGCTAGTGCCAGTTAAACAAGTAGTGTCAACAAATCAGCTATTCAGATGATTTAGGTAAGTAATTTATTTAAGTAACAAATTTTTAAACAAGAAACCCTCCCCCCGGTCAATGGTGTCCCACTTTACGATTGTTAAAATCTGGTCACCTTAGTTATGATCACTGAAGATCGATATTCTCCATTACAATGAGGCGTAAGAAGAAAGCAACAGCTTCTCTCAGTTGTCTCGTGAACTTCATATGACCACAGAAACCTTAGTTTCAAGGATTACTGTTTTCAGAAGGCTTCGTTATAGAGGTCTGTTTGCAAAAAGACCTGCTGTTCGGGACCCTTTCACTTCTGTGCACAGAAGAGTGTCTCTAACACACGAAAAAGATAACGGTAGGGCATCGGAGACTTGAAAGTTTAGGTAGGCATGTTCGATTGGCTCACTTTCCTCCATAACTTTGGTAGAGGCTGTGTGATTGCTGTGAGATATAGAGATGAAATCTTGGAAACCAATGTTCGTCTTTTCCGGGGTACAATCGGGCTTGAATTGCTTTTCTTGAATTACAACCTTCGAACACATAGATCTGATGACAAATTTCTAGAAAGTGAGTATATTTGCCAGATAGATAAGCCAACCAAATCTCCAGACCTTAACATTATAAAGTATATTTGGTATGCTCTTGGGAGGCATTTGCAACTCGATTGCAATTCAACAACAGTTCTCTCTGCTATAACCATCCAGAACCTGAAAACTGCATTACTGGGGAATTTGGATCCATTGCCACATAAGTGACTGTTTATTAACGTCTCATTAAGAAACTACACGAGGTCTATTGGCGACGGACCTCGGTTTAGTAACGAGGATGACAAACCGTCTCCAAGCTTCCCCACCATTCCCATAGGAGAACCTGGAACCCCGATCAGGCTTAACGTGCATCAGCACCCCACACAGCGGGTCTTTAGAGGCATCAGAGCTAAAAGCCCCGACTCGCTGAAAACAATGCCAAGTGCGAGCCGGTGACCAGGATCATAAGGTTACCACTGCCAAAAGAACACAAACTGTTTCCTTTCCAGCATAAATTAACATTGTAAAAGCTGTAATTCCATAAGGTTTGGTTTTATTAACGTCGCACAGAAGCAACACGAGGGCTATTGGCGACGGACCTCGTAATTCTGAACCTTGGTCAAGTGACAAGGACGACCCCTGAGTGGGTACCCCCTCTCCTAACTTCCACACCACACCAACGGCAGGACTTTGGGCGAGATAGATTTAACCTGCATAAGCCCCGGCTACACGCTGTGTCTTTAGTGGCAAGACTCGAACCCGAAATTCGACGAAAACCCCTGGCAGCGATCCCACGGCCATGACCACTAGGCTATCGCGGCCACATCTCTATATGAAGAGACCATATTCCCTAATAATCCTTTTTTTTTCAATCTTCTAACTTCTTTTAGAATTTCCTATGCTGAGGAGCTATATACACGATCATGGGTGTTTTCAATACCTTCTGTATAGTATTTTTGATTTCAGCCTATGTATACTTGCTTCCAATAAAATTTGTCCAGTACTTGTGGAGATAATCTACTCAAAGTGAAAATTTTCTCAATTTCTTACATTAGGATTTAGTTTAGTTTAGTTTATATTAACGTCGCACTAGAAGCAACACGAGGGCTCATGGTGACGGACCTCGTAATTTTGAACCACGGTCAAGTGAGGAGGACGACACCTGAGATAGTACCTCCCTCTCCTAACATCCTCACCACACCAACGGGAGGACTTTGGGCCCCGAACAGATTTAACGTGCATCAGCCCCGGCTACACGGTGGGTCTTTGGCGGCCAAGGATCGAACCCGCGACTGAACGAAAACCGCCGGCCGCTAGTCCACGACCTTGGCCACTAGGCTACCGCGGCCCTTAACATTAGGATAAAGACATAAAACTAGGGTTATTATTTGCATCATAATTGCTTCTATCAGTTCAAATGTAATAGAATTTAAAATAAGATGCTACAAAACCTTTTATGCAAGAAACTTTATTCTACTACGCGGATAACGATTTATTATTATTTATTATTATTTTTACTTTCCCATTTACAGACGGGACAGTTAAAATACATCACTTTTGATTTCAAAATTTAATTTTGTTTTCAACAAATATTTGATGAATTATAAAAATACTCAGATATTTTACGAAAACTGTTCTTTTTTTTACGTTACTTAGGCCGCCTTTTAGTGCATCAATTCTTCACTTTCTGTGCCCCCTTCCCCCATGAAATTACCATTTTTCTTCGAGAATTATATTAATTCATATTTTATTACATATAATGTCTATAAAGACTTTAATACATATTGCTGAATTGCCTTTAAATAGGATTTGTAATATTATAACCACGAGGAGAGAGAGAAAATATGTATAAAGATGATAAAAGATAATTTTTGTACTATAATCTAATATACATGTATTTCAATAGGTTAATAAGCATTTGAAAAACACGTGTAGTGAATCGTTTCTTAGTAACAAAAAGCCTTTCTGAGCTGCAATGAAATTACCGACTACCAAAATCAACGGATTAAGCAACTGCAAGCCAATAGATATTTATACGCCATTTAAATATCCTTGAAAATTCCATTCGAACCATTCATCAATGACCAATCAGAGGTCGTCGCCGGTACCGAACAGAGCAGGTCAGATGTGAATTTTAAGAAAAAAATAAAGGTTTTGCGAAATTTAAATTATTAAAATCTTGTATCTTTGAAAAGGCCCCAAACCCATTTTAGTAGTAGTAAAGCCATTAACCCTTTCAACTTTATCCTTCACAGAAACGACTTTGACTAGAAATATAAGTTTTCATCCAACACACACACAAAAGTACCACAACCTTAAGCCTTCATCTTTCATTAATCACCCACCTGAACTCAACTCGAAATTTCGAATCTCAGGAACACAGAGTATTGTTTGGAAAACAAAGCCGAGAAGCGCTAAGTTGTATTGCTCTTCCTCTCCCAGTTGAGGGAAAAAAATTCCCTTTTCTTGTCTCTGTGTACAGTAGGGCGCAGCGATGCAATTTTTGCTGTGTGACGCCCCATAAGACAACTTTGGATACGTGCCAGTGGTAATGATAAATCGATACATTACGCCCAATCAGATCTAAAGGGAAGGCTCCGATTGGGTGAAGGTGTACTATTTGTTCCAAAATCGAAGCGGAAATTTATTTCTACATACCACCAGTGAAGTGGGCCCCTCTTCTCTTCCTACAGTTTTCTCGTGTCTAATGATGTATTATTCAGGCACTTGGATTCGGCAGAAAGGGGAAAAAATACGGAAGAATAAATACGGGAGGGGAAAAAAATGTAGGGGAATAGATGAAAAAAAAAATGGTTGTGTGTTGAAATACGATGAGTGTATTCCATGCGTTGAAAATGTTTTTGGATTGGAACAAATAAAATTATGAATAAATTGTGTGCTTGTAGGTGTTTGCAAAGGGTAAACAGTTGTTAGTGCGGGGTTAGAAATGTTTTTAAATTCGTTAGGCAGATAAAAATAAATGCATGGGAATAATAATAAATTGTGAGTATAAACATTTAAGAAAGTAAACATTTGTTAGAGCGTATTTTTAATGTAGTTCAAAGTAGAATATGCACCCAAATTTATCATACAAGCATGAAACAATATACACATGTGAAAGTGCAAATATAAAATTAATTTTTTTTCTGAACAAAAGATAAATAAACGTGAAAAATGCATTTGTGCAAGTGAAATTTTTTTTACCCTGACGCATTCTTATAAACTATTGCATCGCGGTAGTCCAATTGGTATTATAAAAGACTATCAACCGCAGGGAAATTAATTAAGGATTTGTATTTCCTGAGATCGCATCAAGTAGAGAGGCTAATGTATGTTAAATCTCTCGAGCCTAGCAGTCCTCACGTTGGCAAGGTGAGGATGTATAGAGTGGCGCACCAGTTCAGATGTATCATCATCTTTTAAAAGAGACTCATAATTATGGAGTCAGCAGCCAGTAACCGTGTTGCTTATAAGTTAGTAACTATATTAATTAATAGTTTGCTGTTTAATAGTACATATACATGCATAAACGTGAACAATAATATTTTCGGATTGATTGTAAAGTAAGATCACAACGCGACTTCAAATGGGTCAAAACGACTGTTTGGTGAAGGACTGTGCTATGTAGAACCGCAATCAGATCAAAAGGATAACATCTGAGTTGTTTCTCCACTCTCTTATTTTTCACAGTATATTACATCACACCTTTGCTGCTCAGTTTCTTTGCACGAGCGGATTCCCCCCCCCCTCCCTACTCCGTTCTCTTCTCACTGTTCCACGCGATGTATCTTTGATGAAATCAAGACTCTGACTCTCAACTCCCCATGTTCGCGTCCTTAACCTATAGGAAAACGCTGTTTTAACGTGATTTCATAAGTATACAAAGGTCATAAGTATACAAAATAAGTATACAAAACAGCCTTTCATAAGTATACAAAAATTATGTACTTAAGGGTACACAATTTTTCTTTTACATTAAAACAAAATTTACATTTAAACGGAAGAAAATTATTTTATTCTGCAGTAATATGTAGTTTTTTTTAATGTTATTTGCGTTTTTTTTTCTCTTTGCGAACTATATTATATTTATTGAATCAAAAAAAAATTTAGTTATTGAAAAATATAATTAAACTTTCGTTAATTAACCCATTATAATTATTATTTATCATTATCATAATTAAAAATATTATATTAGTAAAAATTTCAAAATTCGTTTTTCAAATTAAAAAGATTTATTTTATACGAGATAGAAAACACTTTATACATGATCAAGTGAATTTTCATCGCATTAGAATTGTATCATGAAATGTAGACCATGATATGGCTTAAAATCCAAATGGAACCCTCCTACGTGTTTTGATTGAAAAATACTTTCATAGACAAGAATGAGTCGCGAGGGGAATCCCTTCTTCTTTTCTCCTCCACCCCCCGAAATAAAAAAGAAAATTGCCCTTGTCCAATCAAGGTTTTTATCACTGGAATCGATTATCGTTAGGAAATCCCGATGACCAAATTTGCAGTCTATCTCATCGATTTAGTGGAAAAGAAGCCTTGATGATATCAATGCTGAAGAATAAATAATTTGTGTAGGGCTTTATTTATATTTTTTTTGTAAAGATAATTTCTCAACATGTATTTTACCCACAAACTAAATAATGGTAATCTTTTTATTTCACAAAATGATTTTCTAAAATATATTTCACACTAAATGAAAAAAAAATTGTAATTTCTTTTTTCTTTTCTGCATTTTATACACATCGATAAATAGCTAACACTTTTTTGTTTTAAATTTTCAGTTAAAAGGGCATATTTCAATCGACTAGGTTTTACGACATCTTGTATTTTTAAAACTGCTTAATTTTTTTACAACAGTTGAAATTCGTCAAATTTGAAGAAGCGAAAATTTAGATTATTATTTAAAATAAATGAATTTATATATATATATATATATATATATATATATATATATATGCTAAATGAACATTGAATAATTTACTTCTACTTAATATTAAAAAATATAAATTTAAATAAATTAATACTTAATTGTTCTTCAGATCATAATAATTAAATGACCATAAAAATAGGCCTGCTACATATATATTTCGAGAAACAGAAAATGTAATTAAACTAAATCAAAAAACTAATTTACCAAACAATCCATAAAATATTTATGAACCAAAAATATGTACGAAATATTTAATAACAGAAATGATATTACTTTAATAAGCGAAAATATGTGTGTATTTATGCGTGTCAGATCTTTTTAGCCTCAAAATCCAATTAAAAGTATAATAAATATAATCCGCATTTACGTCTTAAGAAATACATAATTAAAAATTTGATTTTTTGAAATCTAACTGATTCATTTTAAAAGTTTATTTAATCCTTTTCTTTTTATACAAGATTAGATAATTACTGAGACTATTCACATTTTTTTTTATCTCTCTTATATTTTCCTTTGTATAATATCTTTAAAAGTAATTGAACCAGATAATATCTGTAATATGATATCATTCCAATTAATTGCTTACGATTTAATTTGCTTATTAAAAATTAAAAATAAAAGAATTCATAATAAATAATTTTTGCAAAGCAGCTTTACTTTAGTTGGTGAGGATAATATGAAGTTAAATAACTCCTCGACTTTTAATATATGGAATATTTCTTATGAATGATTTTAGTTATTTAAGATTCGATTTAATCTCACCAAATATCATTAGCTTGTGCAGGTGAAAATACCTAGATCGATCTCCATGAAAGAATGATCTATCCAACTAATCATTAATCGTTACTAATATATTATTTAAGAGCAGAGATATAAAAAAATTTCTTCATGTCTATTTACTGCCATCAATGGGTCTTTAATCTTATAATTAGTATTTATCGGTCAATGAAATGGAGTTAAGTTCTTTTTTCTTTAATGTAAAAAAATCCACTTAGATTGGTAAGAAAATTTTGTATTATTTGGTCAATGATTTACATTTTAGATGGTCAATGATCTAAATCTAAATTTTCAAATTTTGGATTTCGTTTCAGATTTTTAACAAGAACCAACAAACGAATTCAAGGGAAACAAGAGCACTTTTACCTTTCCGTCAATAAAATATTATCTTTAACGAATTATATAATAAAAATAATTTACATTATTTTTAAAGAATCAAGAAATGTGTAGATGAAAAAGAATATTGTATCAATAAAATAATTAAAAAGAACAATTCAATATATATATATATATATATATATATTTGGAAGCAACTTATATATATTTTGGGAACAGGAAAATTTTTTGGAACAACTATAATAAGTCGATTCATTCTAAAATCGACAATAGTTAATGGTGAATTTTTGTTTAATCGAGCAATTTTTATTGAAAAAAAATTTCATGGTTTACCTTTATGAGAAAAAATCGATACTAAAAATGTTCATAAAATATGAACATTTTTGATATTAATCATTCGAATAAAACAAAAATATGCCATCAAAATTTACTATAAAATTTTGGATTGGTAGCAACAGAAAATCAATCTGTATTATATAAAAAAAAAAAACTAATAAAGAGAATTATTTAAATAGAATAATAATACATATTTTTTAAAAAATTTTCTTTCTAGGTAAGATTGAATCTGCTTGTATTAAATGTTTTTCGTCTGGTGATTGGTTTATAAGTACAAATGTAAAATTTCAAATGTTAATTCAAAAATAATTATGAAATAGTTTTTGAATTTGAATGAATGGTATGTCAATAGGTACGATTCTTAATGTATATCAGAGCGCAATGGATTTATATCTGTCGAATATTTAAATAATATGATTGATACAGAGGTGTGTGAGGGGCTGAACATATATCTATGGGCTGGTTGAGGGCATAATATCATCAAACAAATTATGTACTGTTTCCCATCTCCGATGGAACATCTATTACTAAATACATATTCGCAGTTAGAATAGGCTATAAATCCAGAAAAGACGCAATCGAGTAGAAGACGCATCCTTTTTGCCTTTATTTTTCTTTATTTACGAAATCAAAGACCCGCCAATGACCCTTAACTAATACAGGATGCCAGATGTGGCCAACGATTTGGCATATTGCGGTCTGAAAATAAAATGGGAAAAAAAAACACGTACACACAACAATAAAATCCAAAACAAAACAATAGCAAGGGAGGTTGAAGTAACAAAAAAAGTAAAGGAGAAAAAAAAAACAAGAAAAGGAAAAGAATAAAATACCGTTTTAGATTGCTCAAGAGGGGGTTGGAATGGAGGGGGGAAAGGTCCCCGAGAAGTGCGCTATTTTTCTTCATCTGTGCCAGAGATTCGCAGCAAGAAAAAAAGGATAGAAGCAGGGGATGTAGTGGGCGAACAGAGAAGAATAAATGGGGACAAACGAAAATTTATGACCCTGTCTTGTCGCCTAGAATGCTAGGCGACGCGACTGATAGGATGTTGGGGTTCCTCTCTACCCCTTGATCCCCTTATGTGGAAAGCCCCGTGTCTTTCTCCCAGACAATGGGTTCCGTGGAAACAGTTCCGAGACCCCCTCGCAGTAAGAACAAAAACGTTCGAAAAAAAAGTGTTCCGTTTTCATTCTGGTGGGTGGGAATGAGATGTTGCGGGAAACAAGGCGTGGGAGGCGGGTAGTTCGAACAGAAAAAAAAATTATAGAGGATCGAATGATTTTGACGGAATGAAAAGCCAACGTTTAAAAGAAAAAGGGTGTTAAAAAAACTGTTCTTTTTTTTTGTATGGTAAACAAGAAGACAGCGAGAAGTTGACGTGCCCCAGCCGTCTCTTCCGCATGTCTATAGTGATTGATTCTTCGGAAGAATTTGCTTACGAAAATTTTATCAAGCTTTAATGCCTTTTCGACGCCTTTTCTTTTTATACCCGCCCCAGTGGATCGGGAAATACAATATCCTGTACTTTTTATAACCTTTCCCTTTCTCTTTTTTGGCTTGCACCCTTTCTTCACAAGATTTGTGGTTATGTCAAGAAAGAGAATTATAGTATATGCCTTGAAATGCGACTGAGAATTATTGACTGGGATTGCTAATAGAATCAATTATATTTAGTTCTCATAGTTTTTAGTTGTAATTTAATTTCATTGTTTTTAAACTTTAACATGGAGTATGTTTTTTCAGAGATCGTATTTTTTACATTTTTTTTCTTTTTGCGAAAGCACATTCTTATATTGATAACTTGTTTAACGATTTATTATAGCAATTTACCCTGACATTACATTTGTGGATATCAAATTTTGCGATTAAAATATTTCTAGAAATTTGATATAAATTTAAATTCTAACTCATATAAATCGATCAATTTTAAAACTAAGGCTTGATGCATTACTTTAATATGTACGTAAACAGAAATTCAACAAAGAGAGAGAGATTATTTAGCATAGAGAAGTAAATTTTTACGTTTAAAAAAACACATAGGGTTTTAGAACTATCACAGGGCTGAAATATTTACCGCGATGTTTTCGAAATATTTGGCAAAATTATTGTTTTCTGCGCATTATATAATTCTCTACAGTTGCATAGCAGACTATAGGTGACAAACTAGTTATTTTGGATTGTGTTAAGAGGACTAGAACAGGACTTCACTCGTCGAATATCCGCTAACGTTTGGAAATATTTAGCAAAGAGAAGTATTAGAAAATATATAAAGACTTAAAGGGTATTACCATGAAATTAGGTTTTAAAAACATTCATTGAATTATTCGTTTAAGATCATTGCATGATATTAAATTTATGATTGGACTGAATATTCTATGTTACGATTTCCGTTCAAATATCAGATTTATTATGAATTGCTTAAAATCACAATTTGATTTTTTATAAGTATACAGTTATATAATAATCATATATAACATATGTTTGAATCATAAATATCATTAAAACTTATTAAAACAAATTTATAATAATTAATTTATTCCACAATTTTCTTAGTTCTGCTCACTCTGTCATATCAATTCATGTAATATTATCTTTATATTCTAAATTCATTGTTCAAAATCAAAACCAAGTTTATTATAAAATTAAAAAACAAAAGAATTATATTTTTATCCTTTTGAGGTTTCCCAAATTACCCCTATTTCTGGTCGAGTTGGGAGAATTGTGCTTGTAAAATTTGTCCTCGTGGGAAGTAACCAGTGGGATTTATCCACGTGAGAAGTAATCCGTGGGATTTGTCCACGTAAAAAGTCCTCACGTGGGAAGGGTGTGGAAATTAGGAGATAGAAAGAGAGCTCTTGTGTGCCGCCCTCGTCACTAAACTTTGACTCAAAATCACGAGAGCAGTTTCCAAAAACCCACCGTGTTGCTTCTGCGTACGATATTAATAAACAAAAATCAATATCCATATTCATTGATTCCTACTTTCGAAAGAACCTTGCAGCTTGATCGATAAGGCAGTGGGCTTCGTCTCCAGAAAATTATTGGTTCTTATCCTGATTTTGCCATAGACCATCGAGGAAAATAGAGATGAGAATGGTGGTGAATTTTAGCGGAGCAAGAGCCAGTTATGGCTATACTTCACTAAACAAGGTGTAACTGTAATTTAGAAGATTGAAAAAATAGAAAAAAGGTAAAAATTTATTGAAAAGAAGGAGGGTCGAAAGTAGAGAAGAATCGCAGAAATAGAGAAGGAAGGGTATTCAAGGGATGCGTCCCCAGTGTGTTTACCAAAGATTGTAAATCCCACGTAAAAGAAAAAGATCATTAGGGTTTCATGGGTCATGATTCTTGAATCTATCTAAAGAAGCCCTTGAGAGGGGAAAATAGGAGAATTGTTTTATAAATTCGATTCAGTGTTAAAGTAATCGCGGGATGCGGATTGCTTGATTGATAAAGTTCATTAGCGTCGCTCTCAGAAGCACCATGAGGGCTATTGGGGATAGGCTTCGCTATTTTGAGCCACGTTCAATGACGAGGATGACACTTGAGTTGGCACTGCACTCTTCAAACATCTACATCACGCCAATGGGAGGGCTTTGAAACCCGAAAGATTTAACGTTTATCAACTCCGTAACACGGCAGGTCTATTATGGAAACAGGATTCGAACACGCAATTCGATTTATACATTATCGATAAGAACTCGATGTTATGACCACTACAAAGAGGTGTGGCAGTTAGGAGAAAAAAAAGTACAGGCTCAGATATCTCCATCATCATCATCTCATTGTCGTTCAAAATTTCTTGGGTCCCAAACCCTTTTTGTTAATCTAGTTCACTGAATGCACAAGTTATTTTCTGTTTTAGATAAATTGCTTTAGTGCTGATAATCTCTTTATTTAAAATTAATTTCGCACTTTCACAAGAATTTGGATTTCTCAATATTTAATTTATGTTGATCAGGTAACTTTTAATCTATGCAATGCATTTGAAAATACGCAAAAGTTTTCAACAACTGATTTTTCTTAAAGAATGGGTATTGTCTTTATATCAAGTTTTTTTTTTGCTGAAATAAGCTATATTTCTAAATGTTACCATAAGTAATATTGTTAAAATGCTGTGAATCTTAATAGTATGAAAAAGTGATAAACTACGTTATAACATAATTGCAATCAAATATGGATTATAGAATAATTATACAGATGTATTTAATTATAATTTAAGGAAAAGATTTGTAAGAAATTATTAAATGAGTATAAATTTCTAGCATCGATGCCTTAAAAAATAAATTAATGAAATAACCTAATTATTACATTGAATATAGTAATTGGTGTTAAATACATTTTTTTAAAGTTTATTTCGAGCCGTTGTCTCTAATTTAAAATGCATTTTGAATTTAAGGGAAACAAGAAAAGCATCCAATTTTCATTAATAATAAAAAAAATTAATGAAATTTCATTTTTTTATTCCTTCCAAACATTTAAATTATTTTTAACAATACTCTTCTAAACCTGGAGAAACAGAAATGGGAAATATGTATGTCAAACATATTAAATATTGAATTAAATTTTAAGGAAGCATTAGATTAAATAAACTATCTATGTGCTTATACTATGCCACATTTATTTAAATGAATTAATTGGAAAACAGCATTAGAATTCCCTTCAGTAAATTTACAGTCTACTAAATCAAATAATTTTGTTACATAATGTATTTGAAAACACCAATTAATCTCTCTGCAAGAATCTACAAATCAATATAGTTACAAGTCGATTAAACGTAAACATAATTTTAATGTTTACTGCAGATAATAAATACCTACTGTTACGCAAGATTATTTAATAAACACTGATTTTTTAAAACATTTTTTACTGACGAAATTCGATAATGGAGCCGAGTATGATGATACTTTCAAAAGTTGTTTATTATATTTTGTCATCAGAACATACTTTAATTCATAAGTAGACTAATAAATCGAAATAATGTATTTTAGGAAATTTTTTACGGTAATTTCTCTTGTAAGTTCAAATAATTCTTCCCCTAATAATTCTCTGTTGAGACTCAAAATCTCACGTTTGGAGGGTGTAACAGTTTGGAGAATGGGATGTCAACTTGGTGTCGATCTCACCACTAGACATTTGGCTTAAAATTACGTGGGTGGGTGAGAGTAAACTTTAATAGTGCAAGAGTCAGTTGTGGCTGTACTGCGCCAAACAAGGAGTAAATGTGATCTAGATGTTTGAAAATTGAAAAAAGTAAAAATTTGTTGGCAAGAAGTGTTGAAAATAAAGAAAGATCGGTATGGTACCTTGAGGTTATGAAGCCCATATTTTGGTAAGACCTTGAGGAAACTCAATTTTGATGTGTGTCGCCTATAGCCCGTGTTGTTTCTAAGTGAAATAAATAATCAACCAATCAATTCACTAATGATTCATCATACGGAATAATGCAGACAGTTTCTCGTTAAAGGAAACTAAGCCACAAAATTCCTTCCGCATTGTAATGTAAAATGGAAAGTGAGGGTGCCAATTCAGGCGGTGTTCTCGTCATTCGACCGTAATTAAAAATTATGTAACTCACCAAGAACAGCCTTCATGATGTCCAGTGCAACGTTAATTGAAACTAAGAGGGTGGATTTCGGTTCCCAGAACAGAAAGGAACATATTTTCTGGATGCCTGGTACAAGCACCGTGTGATAATTCCTAACTAAAGATATGGCTAGGTTTTGAAAAGTCGAAGTCACGCGGTAGGAACCCTAACTCAGGGATGAAATCGTGGTTTCCGAGAGGGGAGATCTCGCAATTCATCCCTTAGTTATTCCTGACAAATGCAGGGTGGAATTTTATCAAAAAGAGGTCCCCGATTTATGAGGGATCATTTCAACTAATTTTTCTTAAAAATGCAAATTGTTTCTTTAAAAATTTACGAACTTTTCAAAGTCGATCAAATTTTCGAATTACCCAATACATTCCAAATTGTTTCTTCAGAACTTCATTGAAAATTCAATTATCTCCCCCCCCCCACAAAATGCCATTATTATTATTTTTTTTTTTTTTTGAAGTTCTAAAAGCTTTCTGGGTCCAGCATGTCGGCTGTGACTGAAAAGTCCGTGCTTGTGTTTGGGATCATGGATTATTTATTATCCGTAGTAATTATTCTATCCCATGTTCAAAAACTAAATGCTTGAAATTTTTTAATAATTTAATATGAGATAAATTGATTATATATATATATATATATATATATATATATATATATATATATATATATATATATATATATATAATATATGTATGTGTGGGTGGGTAGATGGGTAGGTGTAGAAAGGTTCTGTTGGGGATGAGAACACTGTTTTCCTGAATTTTTTTTAAAAAAAGTGTAATTTCTTGAAAATTTCAAGCGTTTTATTTTTTTAAAGTAATTTTTTACTACCTAAACCGTGTGATGTATCAATTGAAGGGGAAACAAAAAGAACGATGGGTGAGAACTTTTTCTCACGGAGGCACTGGGAAGATCAATAATGTGCTTAAGTAAAAAAATTTACTATTGGCCCAGGTGCCAAGCAGAAGATCCTCTTCTTCTGGGATAAGGAAGAAGTTGGAAGTATGCACCCCGTGTCTAATCTTGAGGCTCTGGCCTATTTGTAATGTATTCCTCTATATGCTTTGATGGAGACGATAGAGTATCTCACTAACTCTAAATTTTATTTAACAAATCTTACAAATGTTGCTGAAAATATTTGAACTATAAATAGTAATGTTTTTTCACCCAACAAAGGTTTAGAGCTTCCATACTGTCCTCCCGAGCATCATTTATATATATTTCAAAGAAAATGCTTTCTAAGAAATTTCTTGTGCATATACTATTTGGCCAGTGGAATTCAACATCGAATGACCAAAAGGTACTAATTCTAGTGCAAAAGTTAGCAATAGAGATTCAATAACTGACAACTATTTGTAATCTAAAAGAAATTTCATCTTACAAAAACACTAAAAGAGATTGGCGAGTTACCATGAAGATGAAATTTTTTTAAAGATGACAAGTTTTTATCTTTAGAAAAGAAATATCCCATACATTATAATCAAAGGAAAATAATTTGAAAGTACTAAATACTCCAAAATAAACTAATACCATAACTAACTAAAGCGAATCTACCTATTAAATCATCACTAACCTACAACAGAACTTTAAACATAATTTATAAAATAATCATAGTTTCCCAATTAGTGTTCTACTGCTTTTTTAATTTTCAGCCATGATAAAAACTTTATCAAAATAATCGTATAATATATAATATATCTCTCATCGTTTTCATCATAATACATTTATTATAAAATTCTTTTGAAATAACTAAACAAAATTTAAAAAATACTACAAATGTGGTCTTTTCATAGATTATAGTATTCATAAAGAGAATTCTTTGGTTAGACGAATCATTTCTTTTTTTTTAAACAAAAGATCACATTGTCGGACACCTTTTCCTACAGTCATCCGTTAAAATTAAATTTGGACTCTCGAAATCAAAATTAACTGCGAAAATAAAATGCACTTCCCAATTTTCAGAACTCATTCTTTTTACTTAATAAATCTTCTTTGACTACTTTTCCTCGATAAAAAACGGAAGAGTAATAAATATCAACAGATAATCTTAGAATGTCTAAAAGCCGCGATAAAAAGTAATCAATAACAATATTGTGTCATACCATCCCGGATATTTCTGACACAGAGTAATTGAAGCTACGGAAAAAGATGACTTAAATTGAAACAAAATTAAATGCCTACCTATACACACATTTTTCTGCTTATGCCACTTATTTAATTTAATAAATAGTGGTATAAGCATGGAAAAGTAATTGAATGAACAGATTAAAATGCTAATGAATTTCTTAAAATAGTAATATTTTATACTGAAAATATTTTAAGTTAAAATACCTCGAAGTATAAAGCTTGTTTTTAAAAAAATGATTAATTATTATTGCTATTTTATATTATTATCATCAATCACTCTTATTCTTTAAAATCTATGATTTCGTTGGCTGATATTTTTTTCAAATCACGAGAAAAAAATGCACAGTATAAAAAAAAAGACAAAAATTTCTTAAAAATGGAAGTGGCGTTTTTAAATAAAAATCTCCACTATGTCAAAAAAATGAATTCACAAAATGATGTAAATTTAAACTATAACATAAAATAATTCGATTATGTACACTAATGAAAATTTATTTTGATTATGCAAATGAAGATGCATATTAAAATAATTGAAATTTTGCTTTAAATTCGATAAATATTGCACACAAAATTTAACTAAAGGTTAATGTTTTCTTTTAATAGATTGTTTAAATATGACTAAAAAATAATTCGCTTGACTTAAGCATAACTTTAAAATGTAAGATAGAAAATAATTTAAGCACTTTAAATATCACTTTTAGAATTACTGAACTTAAGAAAAGTAATTCAATAACTTTTTTTAGAGTTAACAATACATTATTCCAGAGCTAAATATCAACTATGTCTTGATAACCTACATATATTTTCCAGCAGAATGCCTGAATCTTGATAAATCTGGTCGAAATCCAAATCACAGGGCGGAAGTTTGGAGAGAAAGGTGCCAATTCAAGTACCAAGCCAATTCAGCCTCGTCACTTGACGAAGGCTCAAAATTACAAGGTTCGTCGCCATTAGCCCGAATATTGCTTCCTAATGCGATGTTAATAAAGAGTAGCAACATACCAAATCCCGATTCTACTGAAGACTATCATAAGGCATACTAGAGAGATTGTTTTTTACATCTCACTGAGAAACTTTGCTAGGGCTATTGGAGACGGATCTTGTAAGTTGGAACCTTGGTCAAGTGACGAGGACGACACTTGAGCTGGCAAGCCTCTTTCTAACTTTCCCATCACGCCAACGGGAGGACTTTAAACCTTGACTGATTTAATGTGCATCAGCCCCGGCAACACTGCGGGCCTTTAACGGCACCTTGGCTCAAGCCCATGACTTGACGAAAACTTCACCAGCCGCGAGTCCACGACCATGACCACCATGCTAAAACGGCCACCTGCAGGCTGTTGCACATTAAATGGAACTGAGTTTTACTGAGTTCTGACAAACGAAACATAGTTAAGACACTTAAGATTCTGACGTGGTGTGAAGTTAAGAGAGTGAGACACCATTGCTCAGATATCATTCTCGTCACTTGAAAGGGATTTAGAACTACAAGTTCCGTCAACAACAGCTCTTATGTTACTATAACGATAATTTAATGTAAAATTTAAATTTACATTACCTACAAATTCGATTTTAAATTAAATTTACTTTCTCTAAAATCGATACGAATAAAATAATTATACCGAACTAAACAATTAAATTAAACATGTGATGGTAATTAAAAAGTCACTCTCTTGGAGTCATGAAACGTTTCAATCAGATAAAATATCGAAAAGTCACGACGAAATCAAAATAATTCGAATAGTCGCGACGCTGAATAATTAGGAAAAGATGTAGGTTACGAAGCCAAATAAACAGTCACTTTCAATTACAAAATATTTTGAATTAAATACCCATTTGTTCAGCCATCCGTCTTTATTTTGCCTTTCGCATTTACGAAAACAAACAATGAAGCATTCATATATGTATATATATACCCTAAAGCTCCATTTTTCGAATATATCGGGAATATATCCAAAACTCCCCAAAGCAGTTCCAATCCAGAAACACTTTTCTTAAAACGATTTCGTTAATTTTCTCCTCCGAGCGATCTCTGATGTAAGTAAAAGCGTGAATATTAACTCATTACGTTTAAATGGGCGAAAAGTTGATTTATCGGTCGGCTGGAACTTAAGGAATTAGTGGCAAAAGTATTCTTCGGTTGGAAGGGGAAAAATTCGAAGCACGCCATTGACACAAATATAAATGTATTGTGAGAGCGAGAGTCAAACGAATTTATTACTGGAGAAACAATCCGGTTAAATTAAGTATTCATTATGTATTTAAAAGCGGTTCTCCTTTTCCGAGAACAAATTAAAAGAGGCCTAGCAGTCGCTCTTTTGCTATTGGAATCGTTTGTGCATTTTAAACAAGTTCTCGAGCGTTAATGCGGCTGTCGTGGTGAGCCTCAGACGTGAGAAGAATCTGGCGTGGTTTCGAACGCTATTAGAAAGAATCTATTTGGCAACAGCCAGGAGCATGATTTTTCGAACAAGTGTTTTACAATGTTTCTTACAAGTGAACGGATTTCGAAAGTTTTTTTATTATTATTATTATTATTTATCATTATTTTTGAATTGGTCCAAAGTAAAATATAAAGAAAAATGGAGCAAAAGGAAGCATTGAAAAATATGTATGTTGTGAAATGGGCTTTTGTATGTAGTGACCATATTTTATATACCTCTTATTTCCTGTTTTTAGAATGAAAAGAACTTGCACAAGTTTCATAAATAGGATTATAAATGATACAGTAATATCTTTTATTCAAAATAACTTCAATTTTTGGAATTATTTTGATGTACACCATTTTTTTTTAAACACTTAGGAAGGGAAATCGTCGTTTTGAATAGGAATATTTTTAGAAAATTTTCGATTAATAAATACAGAAAGTGTGAGGATTTTTTCTATTTTATTAATAAACGAGATTTTACTTTGCTATTAATATCAGGTTCCTTCCTTGTTCCTATGATCTAAAAGACTGGAATTTATTTCGAAGGATTCATGACATGGTAGGAGCTTCGTGAAGTCAGGTTAATTGATTTTTTATTAACGTCACATTTAGAAACGACACGAGAACTATTGGCGATTGTTCATAATTTTGAACCTCGTCAAGTGACGAGGACGACAACTGTGCTGGTACCTCCCTCTCAAAATTTCCACAACGAGACATTGGAAGGACTTGGAACCTCGACAGATTTAAAAAGCATCAACTCCACTACATAGCTGGAATTTAGTGGCATCAGGACTAAATTCCCAGAGTTAACGGAAACAACGCCGTGACCAAGATCACTCGACTACTAAGGGCCCTTTATGAAGTTATAAGAACATGTTTCACACCCATTGGACCCCTCTTCGTCATTTGAATGATGTTTTAATTTAAGTCCTTCACCAATATATGTATTTTTTTAGTGATGTCAGCTCAAAATAAACAAGAATAAATAAATAATTATAATTATTGTAAGATATCTGTATTGTCTCAACTTTTAAGTGTTCCACTTTCAGTTAAGTTTTGTTAGATAGTTAACTATTAATTTAACGTTCAAACTATTTTTTTATGTTTCTTATATAAACTATAGTACCATTCATTACGTTTTAAGATCAACATAAATATTACATCAAAATATATTTCAAATAACAGAAATAGTTTTAAAAAATAGAGCAGTTTTTTTTTTATTAAGTTAATTAGAAAATACCTTAAACACTTCTTTATTTCTCTTAATTGATCAACTTTAAAACTGAAATATAACATTAGATGTCCTTTTTAATGCAATTTTTCTTTGAATATTTTAGTCACAGATGATTTTATAGCCCTATTAAATTTTTTAGTGCTGATAAGTATTTATGTTTTCCAGACCATTTTTTTTTCTAATTTTTTAAGGGTTGTAAAGAGTAGACCTTGACTTACTCCTGAAAAAATATTTTTAAACAAACTTTATCTTTTCTTAAATTTTGTAACAAATAAAGAACCCAGAGCTTTTAAATTGATTGGAATTTGACTTTCAAAATTTTATTTACTAAACTCCAAATATTATTGTAAATGAAACATTTTAAGTAACATCATTCGTAAAAAGGAATATTCTGTACCATTTTACGAAATTTCTTTTTTTTCTCACGCTATATGAAGAAGAAAAAATTTAACGTTTGTTTTGTAGTAAAAATGTCTCAACCATATATTAAGATTGATTAATGTCCCCTCAGAGGAGCTTACTTCCTTTGGGTAGGTACGGGCACCATGACTCTGAGACCCCCTGGTGAATTTTTTCTTTCCTATGGGCTTTACTGTCTTTAGTAAACACGGATAATGTATCTTCCGAGATACCTCAGCGATCATATTCTATTTTTTATCCTCCTTTTCAATCATTTTATACTTTGTTTCCTCTTTTTTCAAATGCCTAGATCGCATTTACATCTTGTTTGGCGCAGCGTGGCAGCATCTGGATCTTGCGCCATTAAACTCTACTATTGCTAGATTAATGTAGTAAATCCATTCCAAACTTAGTAAAAAAATTGCTTTATCTTCTGTTTTAATATTTAAAAAGATCATCCAGAGGTCTTAAAGCCACAAAAGGATTCATCGTTTTGAATAATAAGGGCTGCAACAATTTAGTCAACCAAGGACTGAAAACTCGTCGCATGTATCATTTTGTTTAATTCTTTAATTGACAACACTCTAAAAAGGCACAAGGACTAATGACGATGAATACCTGTTTAGTTTAGAGCCATAGTGTAATAACAGAAACATATCTAAACTAGTACCTCATTCTCTATCTACGGGATATAGCTTTTGTTACTCTATATCTCACAACACCAATCAATCTCCTTCCACACGATACTTTCGTGATATTTTTGATATCTAGTTATGGATATTGTGCAACCATCGCATCATTTCGATTTGCTGGTTTCTGTTGAATATCTATGTGCATATCGCCCGTCCATTATGACAGCTAACTGTTTAATCAAATCGTGAATTCCAGTTTTGATGTCACTAAAAACCCGCCATGTAGTGGGATTGAAGTACATTAAATCCTTAGAGGCTTCAAGCCCTTCCATTGGCTTGATGTGGAAGTTTGGAGAAGGGAGTAACAGCTCAGGTGTCGTCCTTCTTACTTGACCTATGTTCAAAATTACGAAGTCCGTCTTCAATAGCTCTCGTGTTGCTTCTTCGAGTGAGGATGGTAAATAATCAATCAATCAAAGAACCATGTGCTACAGAGTGGATTCATTGACTGATTGAATATCAATTAATGTCACTCTTTGAAGCAACACGAGGGATATTGGAGACGGACCTTTTAATTATGAACCTCGGTCAACCGACGAAGACGATATCTGAGTTGGCACTCAACTTCCTAAGCTTCCACACCCTCCCAATGGGAGTATTTCGACTGATTCAACGTGCATCACCACCACTACACAACGGGTCTTAAGTGGCATCAAGATTCGAGCCACCGACTCGACGAATGCATATCTGGAACGCGTGTATTAATACAGGCTTTGTCCTCTTTATCGAACCAGATTTAAAATTCCTAGCTATTGCCAATATTCTGTTGTGTAGCTAAGTGAAAGTTTAATGAACAAAGTTTTAGTTACTTTATTATAATCAATTTTCAGTTTTATAAGCCCTTCATTATCAGTTTTCCTCCTCTTTATAATTTTAATCAAGTTCCAAATTTTTACAAGCCATTTGAATTGACTTTTAAATCTGGTAGATTTAAAATGGCTTCTATCCTGAACTTCTAATCGCACCGCCATTTAACTATATAAAATTAAGTGCTTAAATATTTCCCCCTAGTTGTTTTCATAGCTACATTCAAATTATTTTAATCTTAACTATGTCGCGAATGTAAATTAATTCTGTACCTCGGTTCGAATATTCTCAGTCACCCAGACCAAATTATTTGCGACGTGGCTGGTTAATTTAATAAAGTACGTGTCCTTCCTTTAGAATTAACACTAAATGGAAACATTTCCATTAAATAGTTTTGTGTCGAATATCTATCTATTTGGCTAACTTAACTTTTACCTGACACTTAAACATCCTTTTTCTTCTTTTTTTTTATTCTTTAAAAAAAAACTTATAGGGAAAAAATACAAGCAAATAAAAAAAAAGTCCTCAAATAAGAGAAAAATTAGAATGAATCTGAAATACATAAAATTTGATCAGTTGAATTCAACGTTCAAATAACTCCGTTATAAATTAAACTGATATTTGGAATTACAGTTAACGAAATTCCGATAGAACCAGCCTCAACCTCGGCGGATAGCAATATCGACGACTCCCGAGTTTCGTGCCTAGTTTCATTCAATTTAATAAACTACAGTCTGCGGTCATCGTGCAAAATAACTGTAACTGTGTCAAAGTGACGTTCTGCTGGAATGATTGAACGCAAACGTTCTCTTCTCTCGCGTTTTTCTCTTTCTCGCATTCGATGTTTTCTTTTTATATTTCGCCATTTAATCTTTTTTAAGTCATTTTCCATTTATCGTTTTCCGTTCTCTTACTGTGAGGGAGGGGAAGAGGAAGAAAAAAAAAAAAAAAAAAAAAATTGAAAACGTTTCGATTAACATTTTCTTTTTTTTTTTTTTTTTTCCTTCGTAATCTGTTCCAATTGCGAACATTCTTTTTTGTTGTTGTTCGATTTATTTCTTCTTCTTAAAACTGTCATCAATTTGATAGCTCCGAACATAATGTATCTCAGCTACTTATTCTCGCGCACAGTGTTCTATATTCCTTCTTCAAAGCAATTTTTTTTATGTAATGCCCGGTGAAGCGTATAGAACCCTTCACTAATGCATTGTTCTAGAAGTGATGACATAGGAATAAACACAAAAAAATCGCTCATACAAAAAGTATAGATATATACACAAGTTACATTTTTACTCCTGAAATGCAGGAAATGTTATCTTGTTGACAAATAGCGAAAAATTGGGGTGGAGTTTTTCTCTTTTTGCTTATTTTTTTTTTTTTTCATCTTCCGTCCTCTTCTTTTACTTAGAAGCTTCGGCTTTACTGTAAGCTTCAATGGCGATTGCTCACTTACGAACGGATTCTTTGATTTGATCTAAACAAACATTTTTAGAGCATACTCGTAAAATCCTTTTCCATCTTTTCAGATCGGATCAATTTTCTTGCTCTTTTGACGTACGAAAAATAAATTACGAAATAAAAGATCGTTTTGATACGTATTTTATATACTGATCTTAAAAACAAATACTGATATTTATACTGCAGATGGTTCTTTAAATGTAAACATAAAATATCATCTTCGGTCGGAATGAAATGTAAAATGTATATTTACTTTAAATTTATTCTTAAAATATAGGTAGAATAATAAGGCTTCATAATGTTATAATACTACTGAAAATTTATTTTGAGCATATTGTATTTTTTACATTTAAACTGCTATTTTTAAATGACGGGTGTTGAAAAGGAAAAGCTCCAAAATATAATTAGCGATTACCAGAAATAACTTATGAAATTTTTAAATAAGATTTCTTTTTCTATTTTAACCAATTCGAATAGAACAAATAAAAATTTAATAGACGTTTTAGTGTGTGTGTGTGTGTGTGGATAGTGCTTTAAAAATTTAACTATATAGAACATAGTAATTATTTCAAATTATTTCGTAAACCAAGCCTTTTATATTTTTTCTGCTTTTTTGTCATTTTGAAGTAATAATTACAGTTTTCGAGAAGAGAATGATAAATATATTTTTTAAATTATCAGTAAACGTTATCAGTTCCATTTGTTTTATTTAGTTCTCGTCTGTGTATACAGACTAGCACTCGATTTCATATCCCTAGTTCGTAACTGTAAAACATGTAGATAAGATTATAATTATTAACATTATTTACACGTTGAGAAAAAATATTTTAAAATTAAATGAATTTATAGTGTTATGCTCGTATTTGATACAAAGTTTTGACATATTGTCTCTATTTTTTTTATCTATTTATTATTCAGAAAAAAATGCATCAATTTTTTGAGCACAACTTCATACAATGATTTTTTTTTTTTGACTTATAAATTTAAAAATTGATGTAACGATATTTGCTTTAATATTAAAAAATATTTTTTAAGAAATAAATATAACATTGTCTTAAGTTTGTTGAAGTAATTACATTTTTTCGTTCCCATAAATATGTTATGATAAAGAAAGAAGTTTTTTTCAAAATTCTAATGTTTTTGATTTTTCAGTCAATTTCTACATATCCCATGTAAGGTATTTATTTCAATTAATTTTTTTCTGTAGGCCTTTTTTAATTATTTGATTCAATTTTCGAATTTCATCATTTAAATCATTTTTAAAACATGTACATTTGTTTACATTAAATAGTTTTTGTTTACTTATTGTTGTAATAAACGTTTTAAAAATTTACTTGAGTGTAGTCATTCTTTTATTCGCAACTTTTGGTGTGTATTGATGAAAATGACAATAATTGTCAAGTTTCATATAACAAGAGATATATTTCAGAAATTCAGTTTCATCTATTTTCTTACTTACATAGTGTTTTTAAAGAACTGAAGCATAATTTGGTCTAAAATATTTCTCTTTTACGAAGTTACTCGACGCACTTTGTGCATAACCATAAGAGAAAATTTCTGAATGACAAAAGATATATTTAAAAAAAAAACACTTTTTATTCAATACCTTTAACCAGCTTTGGACTAAAACATATCTAGTAACGTTCTTGATAATCTCTAGCAAAAACTTTTTTCTAAAATCTCGCCTTTTAAATGTTTTTTTTTCCCTTAGACCCCAGGAAAAAAAATGCGTCAAGTGTCAAAACATGAAAGGTACTACCCCTCACGTAGTGGGGAAAAAATAAAAACCTTTCTCATCGACATTTAACCATCACACATAACGGATACCTTTTTAAAAGATCTCTGCCTTTTTAGAGAGATTACCCCACTTAAATAAATGTATATAGAAAAAAAAAATTATATCAAGGATGCGATTCATTTCAACCACTCACAATAAAACGCCATTTTTATCATTCCCCCCTCCCCTTTAAACTTTAACCTCACCCGTGTGATTTGAAGATGAAGGTAGTTCGGTAAAAAAATAATAATAATGTAACTCTCAGAGAAAAATTTTTGAGATCTAATTGGCAATTAGCAATGGCAGCGAAGTACTTTTTTGCCCCCTTATTTCCTTTGTCGGCGAAAGCCATCGATTCCACCAAAAAGGTATTTCCCTCCGTCAGACCATCCCCCTCCCTTTCCTTCGACTTATAAAACCACTAGAACTCGATAATTAAAACACTGCACAGTGAGGGGGGTGGGCATTTTCTTTGACTTCATTAACGTTGCAATAAAAGGCCGTTAATTCTGATAATCTAATATTTCTCGACCAAGTACCGCCGCTTTTTGCGTTACTTCCTAAAAAAAAAGGGAAAAAAAAATCTTTTTTTCTTTTTTACATCCTGGAGTATTGGCCAATAACGATATAGCAACGGACGTTTTTGCTGGTAGCGAATTTACTTTTGAAGTTCGAATGTGTGCTGCTGCTGGCTTTGAGCCTGTAATAGTTCTGTAATAATTTTTTTTCTTCTTTTTCTTACAACTTCTTTTTCCTCTTCATCTTCTTCATCGGAGGGATAATGCTATTAACAAGGAATTGTTGTTTGGTAGAGAGAGAGGAAGGGGAGGGTAAAAGAAGGGTAAAAAAATTTAACTAAGGAACAAGTGGTAAAAATGTTCATCAATATTCAAAAGAACAGAAATGGTTTTTACAGCCCCCGAGCCCTTTTGGCAGATTATTTTTTTCATCTCTTCTTATTTCTTTTTCTTCTTCCTCATCCCCTCTTTGTTTCTTTTCATCATTATTATTTCATTTCGTCTCCTTCCGGCGCACTCTTAGTGTATGAGACTTCTGAACTTTTCCCACAAATGAGGAATAATTATGAACATTTTCATTTCTTTCCTTCCTGATTTATTTTTTATAGTAATAATTATTTTTTGATCAAAGTAGTGACGTTGGCTTAGTATTTATTTTATTTAGAATAAATTTCATATTTTTGTAAGATTAGGAAGAGTTTGATCTAAGGAGGAGGATTACAGTCATTGCATTTCTCCTTAAATTTCAATAATTCTATTTTATAAATTTTAAATATTTTTGTATGTTACGTAAAACAATGGTTCTTAATTTCTTACTTGCCATTGACCTCTTTATGCATCGACTGACTTCGCGAGACCCCCCCAAAGCTTAAGACGTAGCTTATTTAAATCCTTCAGAATATTAAATTCAGGAGAGAAATATGTAAACTATCTTATTTAGTTTTCTAAAAAATTATTCTAATTTCTTAGAAAAAATGATAAATACGTATTTAAAAATAAGTTCTTCGAAATCATAACATTTTTTTAGTATTTATTGTAAATATATGGATATAGGATAAGTTACATATTTTAAGCTTTTAATCTTAATCATGGTTATATTTACAATAGTACTTGTAAAGTCCACAAAACAGGTGATTTTGCATAAACTTGGTTTCACACATATTCCTTAAAAATGGGGCACAAATCCTTGGTTGTATTCTTTAATAAGAACTTTTTCTCTAAAAGAAGTCAGAACAAAACCCTTTTTTTCCTTCTTTTTTTTACCAGCAAAAGAATTGCGCGAGTCTGAAGCCATTATGAAACTAAAAGAAAAACTTTAAGGTCAATGTAAAGAAGAATAATAAGGTCAAATAAGAATTTTTAAACATTATTCAAAAATTTTCTTATAAAATGAAAAATTCCCTTGGTAATAAGAATTATAAAAAATGTTTTCATTACATTTTTCTGATTTTCTTCGAAAAGCACGTTTTAAAATGAAAACACCCTTCAAACGGCATATTTTCGCGAATAAGATTTTGAAAGATATATTCCTATCATTTTTTAAATTTACTATAAGATATGTATTTTATGAGCATGTTTATGTTGTAACGCATCTTTTGTGAGCATTTATTAATTATATACAAATTTAAAATATGTGAGTTTTTCTAGAGATATTTATTATACAATTTACACTAATATAAAAATATATTTAGCTGATTATTGAGAAGTGGATATAACTTAGAGATAATAAAGTTTATCTGTATTTATTGAAAAAGGGGATGTATTCACACACATGACGTAGTAAATCAAATAACAATAATCTAAATCAAATAACAATAATCTTTCAAAGCAAATTAATAATCTTTCAGGAAAAGTTTATAAATTTGCTTTGAACAACAAATATATACGGAGAACACATAATCATTACTTTTAGTTTCTCTAAATCCAAAAATTCCCTTATTCATATCAGATTTATTATCCTACGTTGCATCTATTCTTTTTATTTTAATCATCTTCAATAACTCATTGTGATTTCTTTACAGTTAAGGGGGGAAAGGAGGGGGGGGAGAAGATTCAAATTCAAAATTCCTTGACCTGCGATCTTTTTTGTTAAACTTCAACGAAACATTAACTGCCCGAAATCGTAATCATTTGTCAAAAGCCCATAGAACACGCAGTTTCCCGGAACCCATATGAGAAGCCTCGCGACGAATTTATGGGCGGCCAACCCGTTGAAAAGAGAATGTGCCCGTTATTCAAGCCCCACTGACAATAACTAAGGGTTTATGTCCAACCAGTCCTCCATATATCTCTCAAAGACAAAGAGCAACGAATAAATACAAAAAAAGCCACTGGATCACACCATTTCCTGACCAAAAATAAACTACCATTGTGAGTTAAGTGCTTCCAGTGCCACTGTCAGCTTAGATAGCAATCGTTGTTTGTGGATATATATGTATCTATAGACAGCAAGGAGCTTGGCTTTCGGAGAATTGTATTGGACTTTTTCGCTGCGTTGTGGCCGTGGAGAGGGATGGGATTGGTTGGAGAGAGAGGAGACCTACCTGTTGAAGGAGAGTCGGTGTCGTCAGTCGTTTGCGAAAAAGTTTGGTGGCGCTAAATCGAAGAGACATGGTAACAGGTGGGCGTTTGCTCGAGAAGGTAATAAGGGGGCGAATACAAATAACGGAATGCAGAAAGAGAGTTCTTGTGGGTGTAAGTGCTTGTAGTAGCGCTAGGGTGTTAAACGGGTATTCGACGGATCAGAATTTTTTATTTGATTACTGATAGGATATAAATGTCATAAAGCACGCGTTTTGATTTTTTTCAGTGTTTATAATGTTGTGTTCTAATTTAAAAAAATCGTACCATTACGTTGACTCGCATTGCATTCACTGCTTATCAAAAGGCCACAATTCTTATGCAAATCAATTTATTTTATCTTTCTTTGTCCAAGTGAGTAAAATGGGTGAAAAGGATAACACAGGTCTTAAGGAAGACAATGTTATGATAGTAATGCATACTAAAATTATTATAAAAATATTGCAATTTCAGGTGCTAGTAATTAGAGATAAATAATTAAGTATAATTACATGTGATCGTTGATATCATCACACACTTCCTGGGTGAATAAATTAAATGCAGAAAAACATACTTTGACACTTTTAATGATAAATAATTATCACCGATATGGAATTTTTGATTCTGTAAATTTCTAACATTAGGATAACTAAATTATATTCTTTATTACTATTACATAAATTATGCCTTAAAAATTCTTACATGGTTAGGGATTAGATTTGCAGAAGGACTACTTAGTGTGGATAGAAAGTTTAACAAAAGATTGCAAGCGAAATAAATACCAATTAATACCCGACACTGAGCATTGTAAATCATATTTATAAATTTGATTAAATGTTAAGCATGTCTTTTTTTTTCTCTGCAGGCTGAAATTTCATTTATAATTATGTTATCGATATAATAAACATCATTCTGTGCACGCGCAAAAAAAACTCGTTTTAATTTTACTTTAACTTGTTTTCATTTATTTCGGTCACAATCTAATTTTCCTTTCCAATGAGTCACTATCGATGAGAAAATTCATTTCTAATTTCATTGTTTGTCGAATCATTTCTCAATCGATTGATTCATATCGTGCGACGTTCTGCAAGTTTTGCTGGTGCACTGCGTTTTATTTATGTATTGTTTCGTATCCGCTTTTGTACTATAAAAAGAAACCTTAATAATAAAGAAACAAAGGAAGGGAAGGGGAGTGAAGGTATTATCTGCAACAAAACCATCCCCTCGGCTTCCAATAAGCAACGAACACTGCACCTATCGTGCATTTTGTTCGACCACTCTCCCTTCTCCCCTGCGTTGAGCAAAAAAAAAAAAAGTTCCCTAGCGATTTCTAAGTATTGACAATCGATAAGTTTTTTCCGAATGGGTCGTACTCAGCAGACTCTGAAGCCTGATCGATAAATATCGATAGATATCGATTGTCGATAGTAGCTGCGCCATAAGCGTTGTTTACGGCAGCCAAGGGAAATGCATCGATCGATAACCGAATCGATTAATCGATCAGATGTTGATTACAGTCAGCTTCTGTTGGGGGGGGGGAGGGCAGCAGTCGCATCGCATTCCATAGCAAAATATTGCTTCGGAAATCCGATGCGATCCGCACGTGTAACACTGCACCCACCCCTTACGATCGGTTGCCAGATTCAGTCGTTTATTAAGCAGATCCAACCCCCTCCAATTCGTTCTTCTTCCCCCCATCTTCGCTAGCATTCGAAATCAGACAGAATCGTAGTCGGAAAACGATGAATGTTGAAAGATCCTTTGGTCCGATGGATTGGGTTTCGGCCGATTTGACGAAATGTGTAACGATTTCCTTCATCGTTAATGAAATTCGATCGCGAAGGTAACGCCGGCGATTCGTCTGAAAACGACTGGTTTGAAGAGGAGATGGACCAACAGGTGCGTGATTGATAAATAATGAAACCGAACATTTGGATACACGGTTTTTGAAGGTCCAGACTGAAGTATTTTCCCATCAAAGCAGCTTTGAAGAAGAACAAAACAAGACAAGAAAGATACAATCGATTAATTATGAGAACAATACTCTTCTCCTTTCTATCATACTTTGTAATGCTAAATTTCCTACAACGGATAATATATTTTTTTGTTGTAAATCATGTATATTAGTTGCATTTCATTTCAAGATTGTGGTTAGAACGCCTAATGTTAAAGAACATAATACAAAGTATTGGAATACATTTTCAAATAACAGTGTCATAATATGAATATAAACCCTTGCAGCTGCAGCAAGTATACCCGTTAATCACGTTGTTTCCTTAAATTAAAAAGTATGTAATGAATAAACATTCTTTCCCTAATAATATAAAACTAGAAGTCCATTTAATATTACAGAACAAATAACAATTATAAAAAAATATTTTTACAAAAAAAAAAAAAAATAGATTGATAAAAATAGAAATAAGTAGTTTAATAAAATGTCGGGTTTTTTCTAAAATAAAGTTATGAAATTAAAACTGGAATATTTTTCAAACTCAGATCTTATTTTTTTAACAGTTAGTGACAGCAGTCTTAAATTGTTTCTTATTTGCAAAAAAAAAAAAAAAAAAAAAAAAAAAAAAAAGAAAGGGGGAGGGTGGAAATACAACTTAAATTCAGCGTCATAGGTTTCACCTTTATGGCTTACCACCTCCTTCTGGAATTAAAAAAAAACAAAAATCTCATCGCTCTTTCTTCCAAAAGAAAAAAAACTCGACCCCCGTTCTTGAAATCGATAAAACAACCACAATTTTCCATCTATTTTTTTCACTCTATTGAATGTATTCCATTCCGTTCAATTAAAATCAATAATCTAAATTTGAGAAGAAAAGTAGGGAACTTCACAGGATTAACATAATGATCTGATATTCTTGATGGAGTAGCGATTGGAGCTTTAATCTCGTCATACTCACTAGTAAATATAAACTTTGTTGATAGAGCCATAACAGTCACACATACATTGTGGTGTTTCGTGTAGCGCAACTAAACATACTCGTTCATGCACTAGTCAAAAATGTATTGGGATCAAAGCTATAATGTATCAAAACTACTTTTAACAAGGATTGATCTCGATTAAAAAATTTTTAGAATTATTTGTTGAAACATCGTAATTAAATGAGACGCGCTCTCCTTCAACTGTCCTTATGGACATTTTCAAGATGCTACTTGATTCAAAATATTCAACTTCCAATTATGCAAAGTTCAGATATAAATTGAAAAAGAGGAGAGACGGAAATATAGAAGTGATAATTATAATAATAAGAAGAAAAGCTGTTAAGTGTGATGTACGCGAAAGTCTTCTGGCGTGGATTTGGAGGGAAGAGGATCAGGACTCAAAGCAGTTGGTGCAATTGAAGGAGGTACTCGCATCGTATTCCGATAAACGTATTCTTTGATAGATTATAAGAATTGATGATACTCATGGGAAAGAGGAAAATATCCCCTTTATTTGAGGAGTAAATACAGATATTTTGGATGTAATTGACTATTTTAATTAGTTGGTCTGTGCTTGAATTTAAGTTGAAATTTAGAACTTAGCAAATGACAGACGAGAGGGGTAATAGGATACCACCACAACATTTGATCGATGATTATAGTTTTAATCTATTTTTTCAGTACATTCTTGCGGGTATTACTCGCAGGAGATGCAGAAGGTCCTCAATGTCCCCTAAATTTACATCGGACTAAAAACGCCCTCTTAGATCCCTTCAACGCCCACCGATGAGCAGTACTTATTCTATTGGGACCATAACTGTCAACTTTCAAAATGAATGAAAACTCACAATTTTGTCTATATTTGAAGATACTGAATCGTTAAGTATTTAAAATATAAATTTGATACATGTATAAAACCAGAAATACCTGCCTACAAATTCAAATAAATTACACTTTTCATACACGGATATAGTATATCAAATAATATTTTATTGAAGTATTCAACTATAAGCCAATTTAAGATTTGATTGCATGGTTTCATTGTATGCCCCACAATGCCTTAATACTCTCAAACGTTACATATACAGTAGTATCTATTATAAGGGATACCTCAATTTAAGGAACAATTTTTGTCCTGGTCTGCATATGTATTTACTTCTTATTAAGGGTCACTTGGAATAAAAATGTCTGCCACCACTGATTAGACATTTTGTACTTTAAATAAAAAAATTCGGGTCAGTGGGTGTCCCTTATTGGGAGATACTACAGTACTTAGAAAAGCCATGTGAGGAATCCAGATGTAAAACGCTTTGTATTGCTTTTATGTGATTGTGGTTGCTTATTAAAGTTGTATTGAGAAGCCACACGACGGGCTCCGTAATTTTGAACCCCGATCAAGTGACGAAGACGATACCTGAACTGCACCTCCATCTCATAACTTCCATACCACGTCTTTGCAAGAACTCAGGAAATCGTCTCAAATTAACGTATAACGAACCCTTTACAATGCGGGTCTTTTGAAGCATTAGGGCGCGAACCTGCGAATCGACAAAAACTGCCTGCCGCAAGTCCGCGATCATGACAACTATGCTTCCGCGACCACCAAATAACCCTCATTAGTCTACTCAAAGAATCTTTTTTTTTTAAAATTGGAGAATCGAGATACTGATTTTCATGATAAGATTCATTTGTTTCATTCACGTATTTTGAACAGTTATCTTACCTGAAATCTTCTAACAGCTACGGTTATCTGGGAAAAAAATTGAGGGCGAACACAAATGTTCTGTACAAAATCAATGAAACCTTAGTTACATCTTTCATCACTAGTGATAAATGACATGCGGGGCTAAACTGTCTAAATGTAAAATTTTTGTATTTCGAATAATTTTCTTTTACGCGCTCGCGCGATGAACAATTTTGTTTTCAAAACAAATTCCTATTCTATAAAACCTAATCTGCATCTCCTTTTTTAAGTCTTGAGTAAAAAGAAGGATCTTCAAGAACCCTTTACTCTCATTATATTAGTTTATAAATATTCTTACAATTGCTTCATATTCTTACTATTGTATGTTGTTTCCCTCACACAATTGTTTGTAAAATATTTTTAAGAAATCACTGAAAGGATCTGTATGCAACAAAACAGAAAAAGAGCAAACAGTAAACAAAATTATCATTTTCTGAATCATCAGAATTATTTTAATCAATAAGTCCTCTTAAACTCTTGAAGTATTTAAGTTAATCTTTGTCATAATTACTATCCTCATAATTATTTCATTTATCCTTATTTAATAGCTTGCCTAATGTTATATCTTAGAGCGAATTACAGAATTCGCTCAAAGATATAACATTAGAGCTCCGTAAAGGGATATAACACTAGAGCTCTTTGGAGCTCCGTAATTCTTTAAATATTTTAAAAAGCATCAAAACTTTTCCTAATTCTGAATGCCATTCAAAGTACATGGAATGGTTTATCGAATAGTCTAACGTATTTTTAACTATCAAAGTGAGCTTCCCCATTACTTAATAACATTTGAATTTACTTAAATTTTGGAGAAACTTTACACACTCGAATGTAGAAAATGTTAGATTAATCCCAATATTACTTTTTAAGTCAATAATAATACTGCAATTGCTCTTTTTCTCCTTTAATAAACTTATTTTGTTACAGCATTTTGTATTTGTAGCATATTTAATACCCACTGTTCTCTTATAAGTTTATTGTTATTTTTCGACAATAAACGAGTAATTATTGAAGCCATATAGCTTAATACAATTTGCATGTATAGTTTTATAAATGTTCTTCATTTTGAGAAACCACTACTTTCTCTTGGTATTTCGATTAATGATCCGTAACTATCCTGATTATTATTAATGCTTGCTGCCGATAAATATTTGAACACACAATGATTTTGAAAAAAAATTAACAAAAACACTTCCAAATAAATTAATAATTTCAATTTTCTCTCTCTCAAAACACTGTAACTTAACCTACAATCAAACGTTAAAACGAAACAAAACCATGCAAATTCGAAACGATTATTGCCGTCTTTGTCTGCCAAAGTATTGAAGTTTTCATCATTACTGAAGCTGTATTTCTAAAAGAGAACTTGAAAATCAATACATTCCGAAAATCAACAAATAGACCTGAAACGGCCAGTATTCATTTTATTTGTTCGTTATTGATAATCTGTTTATCCAATATTCATGAATTCAAAACCATTTTGCTAAAATTTTTCAATGTCCAAAGAAAACTCTGCTATTTTTTTAATGAAAAATGCATGCCTTTATAGATTTTGTTGCAAATATATAACAATACTTATAGAAAAATGACTATATTTAACCAAAAACAATGCGATTTTGCCTATGAATAAGGAATTGTGACGTTACATGACGCACGCTGGTTCTATTTACGAAATGAAATAATCGATTTTAAACAATAGAGCTAATATCCTTAGAATAATGCATAACCTAAAGTTTCATGCCCAGTTGTGTGATACCATTTAAGTACTTGCATTATTTATTAAGAACAACGTGATATTTTAATTTCATTCAAAATTATCAAATGAAAGTGGTATTTAGTAAGGATTTTGTTAGATCTGATTTTCAAGTAAAATTACTTTCACTGAATAATCGGCTTGATTTTACTGATATTGCAAAAATCCAGAGTCCTAATAATCCAGGGTTCAATATTTTTGGATTTTGTGGAGCTCAAATCGAGTAACAATTTCTCGTCTTCGTTCTGTCAAAGATTTCTTACTGAATAATGTGAGCTAGTATTGAACTTAAAATCCTCATGTGACTTGGTGTGGAAGTCAGGGGAGTGAGGAATCAGTCTTGTGATATCATCCTTGTCACTTGACCGAAGTTAAATATTTCGTGAAACATTCCCAGCTCAGCTCAAAATCAGTTCGTTCAATTTCTAGAATGATATCGATTCAAATAAAACTATTTAAAATCATAAGAAAACTAAAGAGAATAAACAGATAGATTTTTTTTATCAAAGGATTCAGACTTTAAATACAAAAGATCACAAATTCGATTACTTAGAGAACATTGGTATAAGCTTACTAGAGTTGTAAAGCAACCTTTTAAACTGATATTCAAAAATCCATTTTTCAATGTCAGTTTTTGTCCTCGTTCTTTTTGTTGGTTTGATTAATTGGCAATTATCATGTAGTCATTAACTGAAACCAATGGACATTCGCTTCAGAAAGGAAACGATGAAAAATGAATTTACTTGAAATAGACATGGCATAGAGTGTTTAACAGCGAAATATATTTTCACGTTACAATATTTTAATGTCACCGATCTTTCTAGGGATATGGTACAGCGCTCTCTGCATGACTGAAGCATGAAATAGTTTTGTTTCTAATGGTAAATGCATTGGAAAGGGTATTAATCATTGTGTCACAGCTTATCGAACCTCGTGCCTAAATAATCTCCAATAAATTTTATAATTACCTTTTTTTTATTAATTTCTCATTATTATTTAATTTTCTGTTATTCGTTATCATTTAATTAATTTTTTATCAAATTTTTACTGCTATTCTTTTTTTGGTAACTGAAAATCGGGCTTTAAATCTGCTTAATTATTTTTTTTTTATTTTCATCATTTCATTTTATGTAGTTTTACTTTACAATCGCATTTTATAAAAATTGTTCTCATTAAATCATAATGCCGAATATGTACATTCATAATAAGAATAAATCCGATTTAAGAGATCATGCTTTTGAATATTAATATTAGTTTAAGTGGTTAAAACAAATATAATTTATTTTTTATTATTACAAATATATCTTGATAAATATATTATTTATCAAGTTGCATACAGTACATAAGAGAAAAATAACTAAAAAATAATTCAAATATCAAATTGAATCTAATAATTTATCCAAATATATTGATTATCAAAGTGAGATGTGAATGATCTTTATTTAATAATATATTCTTTAATATTAAAAAAGGGAGATAAAATTATTTTCCTTGAGTGAATAGGAAAGAAAACAGAGGAAAAAAGGTTAAACATCATCTCAATAGACATCGAAAGTTATGAATGCACCTATTGATTGAAAATTCACAAAATTATACATACTTTGATGGTATGCAAAGCATGCTAAGCCATAATAAAGTAATTAAATAAGCTTTCTACGTTCAGTTTCATCTATGTAACCCTAGCTTTTCCCACTGAATAACTTTCAAGACATAAACGCCTTTCTCATAGTCCCGTTTCTGAAGAGATGCACCCAATAAGAACAAAAACTCCTCCTCACTCCCATCGATTCTAGAAGAAAGGGGGGGGGGATAGAAGAAAAGATGTTTCGGATTGAAGCTGATCGTCTGCCGTAATGGAAGACTGCCCTAAGGCCCCTTCCTATACATCAAGCGCGGCATTCTTAACACCACCGAGACTCAAATCACAAGGCCGATATTTATTGGCATATTTCTGTTATCGCCCTTGCATCCCAAGCAAGAGTATTATAAATCGCCCCCCACCAATCGTTCGCCTAACAATCATCCTTCTCGAAGCAATAGTGTGCGCTGACAGGCGGCAAAGGTAAAAAGATGTTGGCGCAGGAGAGATAGTATTCATTTTAAAAATTTAACGCCAAGATAGTGGCCACCTTCAATGCGGGCGTCATTTTTTACCCCTTTCCGCGTAGGATCTTGCCCTTTTTTTTACTTGCGAGAGAGATGAAACGGATATTTTTCCCGCCTCGGTCGCATTTTTCATATCTGCTATAAGAGTTGCTTTCTTTCCTCTCTCTCTCTCTGAGACAGGAGTTGTTGCCAGGAATGAAACGGTGATCTCTTTTGGCATCCTTTTTTTATTATTGCTGTTGTTGATGGGGGAGAGAAGAGATATTGAAGAGACCGTACATAGATGTCAGCTAAATTACTCAGAAAATGGAAATAATCTAGCATGTTAGATTACATGAAGATAAAAATATCATTAGACATGATGGTGTTCAGTGCAAACTATTGTGTTAACGACATGCGCAGTGGATTAGCTGGTTCGTTTGAATTAACTTTCATAGGGATCTTGAACTACGAGAGTAACTGCTATTGTTTTTAAATTATTAGCAATAATCAATGCAACTGAATTTTAAAGCTGTCGTCAAATAATGTTAAGAAATAAAACTCATGTTAGAAATATTCTTAATGATTAAAAATGCTCAAGTATTAAATTTATAGACTAATTTCTCTTTCGTTTTGAGATAAGTATGTTGTAATAAACAACATATTAATTTTTGGAGTCTATCACTTTTTGCATCATTATGTTCCCCATTTCTAACTCAAATATTTTGATCTCAAATGGATGCTTAATGTTTCGTTTTTTTTTTTTTTTTTTTTTTGTCTAAACATGTACCTATTTCTATCTCAAGTATTTTAACAAACTGCTGATTAATCAAAGTGAAATACCAAGAAGGACGAGAAATATCAAAGCTAAATTTATTAGAGAGATAACACATTGTACAAAGGTAAAACAATTGAAATTACAATCTTTTGTGAGGTTAGGAAAACGATGAAATCAGTTTTGAGTGTTACCGTCACGGCTGACAATAACCACTGCTACACGCAAAGTTCATCTGGTGTAGCGAGGTGGGGTCTATGTCACGCCAATAGTTCTCCAATTATCGACGATACGCGTTCGTTAGATAATAGATCAGAAGAAGAGAGAAACAAAGGCGACAATGAAATCTGGGGGGGGGGGCGAAGAGGTCTTGAACTTGCGTGTCATTTGTAGTCACTCATTGCCCTGTTGAAATGTGGCCTCAGACAAAGTTTGAAGGTAAATGATGGCAACAAATTCCAAAACTTCCCAGATGTAGCACTGGCTGGTCATTATGCTGGCAATACGTATTAAGAAGTGGAAGAGTGAATCCAATACCAACTCAGACATTGGTCTTAAGGCAAAGGTAATCTCAGAGATGGACACCTTGTGAACATTCCAATGAGCTGCAAATGACGTCGAATGGCATATGCGGTAGAATTGAACGTGTGTAACAGACTGAATGTTGTGATATGGTTCCTGATGTGATGGAGTGATCCATCGTCACTGTGCGCGCAATATTCCTGTCATTGCTTATAATCATATGAAGAGACGAGAACAATCGGTACCGTCGGTCAGTTGTTCCCTCCTGCATCCATCGATTACAAACCGGCACTACTGTTATTTTATTACATCTAACTCAATCACTAATTTCACGGAAGAATAATTCGTACACTCTATAGGCAACAATTTTTCCACAAATGAACCTCAGAAACATGCTCGAACGATGTATTCTTCTTCGAGGTATACTGAAGCTGCTCCGACAAAACAACAACATGGAAATTCAATTCTAGTACCGTAGGTTAAACAAAAATTTAATTTTTAAATCGATTTGATCGAATTGCATAGCAGCTATTAAAATTATCAAAATTTGTTACGGTTGTGTAAGTGTCATCTCGGAAAGCTATCAATGAATTGAAATATGTTTTAATGATTCTAAAACCCATTTCGCAAATAAATCATTTAATAAGAAATTAAAAATTAATATTTATAAGAAATCTTACGGGAAAATAACCTGTTTTTCAAGACAAATGGTATTGCTAAGGCAAGTAGATGATACCGTTGTGTGCTACCATCTATTACACGGTGAACAAACAAATTTGACAGTGATTCAAATTATTAGTTTTGATTGTTACCGTATCGAGTTCTTACCGATGATAATACCTTTTTTTTCCCATCCAAATACAATTGAACCTCCGTTAACTCGCGGCTCGTTAACTTGTAAATAATCTTAACTCGGAATTTTACTATGGCTCCTTTTTATGGATTCAGGTTAATCTTTTTCAGATGACATAATGGACTTTCTTTTAAGAGAAGTCGTTAATTACCTTTACTGATTTTTTTTTCGTAAAATAAATTTGCTTTAGAATTCGAATTTGCTATAACAAGCTTATACTCTGAATGAGATAAATTAGAAATATGAGAAGTGAGGTTTTCTTACTTAAAAAAGAGGCACAAGGAGAGATGGGATCTCCAAAGAAACCAGGACAACAACAAAAAAAATAATAATAATAAACTAACTAAAGTCCAAACAATAAACCAACTTTAGCTAACCGAGTCCAAATAATAAGGCGACAAAGTAACGAGAAAAAGATACGAAGGAAAAAAAAGAGCGGGTGAAAATTCATACTCTGAATATCTGAAGCAAGAGAGGGAGGCGATGAAAGGCCTCAAGTTCTCTGATTGTAAAGTGCAAATGGTGAACGAAAGAGAGAAGATAAAAAAAAAATAAACAAAGCTAAGATGAACAAATTTTCCCAATGAGATGTGTCCTTTGAAAGTTTGGGGATAAGAGAGGATCCATTATTTGTAATTCTTTTTTTTATTTTTTATTATTATTATTTATTTGAATAGATACACTGGGTGTGAATCACCATTTCTCGGAAAGTGAAATCTTCCAGTTTGGATATTTTTTTTGCAAAATATTGTTTTCAAGATTTTTCACCATCAGTGAGATTAGCTGTACGTTCAACATATTTATTGGCTAAATTTTAAGACTTTTAATTTTTTTTCTTATATATGTGATTTCCGAAAAAAAAAAAAAAATTATGTCAAAAGAGTGTAAGCGTAAAGCAAAAAAATCTGATCAGTATTGAAATTAGTATTATCGCTCAGCTTATATTAATATTGTAACTCATGGGTCACTTAACTCGCAGTTAAGCAACCTTGGACCCCGACTATGAAGATTTAATGGAATCCAACTGTAATACATTTCCCATTCTGAACGGGTATTTCTTGAACCACCCTTGTGCAGCAATTATTTCTGTAAATGTGGTTTCACTGCTAATAAAGTTATGTTGCGGAAAAGCCATGCAAACGGATATTTCAATCGGAAATGGAACGACTGAGTTAACCTAATTCACGGGTAGCTAAGAAATTTAATATAAAGGAATTGGAATCGATATTTTTTAAAAAAAATTAATTAATATTGCCTTTTTAATCAAACAGCATTTCACAAATCTCAATCACGCTTTTTTTTTAATTAAATTAACTCTTTTTCACATTCATTGTTAAATCAAAATATTTCTTTTCTTTGTTCTTCCCCTTAATATTTCCTATATAAACAGTATCTGAAAATGAACCATAAATATTATATTGGTATTAGATACATAAGCACAAATTTTACTTATTTTAAATAATTTTTAAGAGAATTAATCTGTTGCGAAAAACAAACTATGCAATATTGCAATCTCAGCTGTAAGTATGTGGCAATTCTACAGAAAACTACTTAAACACATAAATATTAATATATTTTCTGAAAAAATTATTTATTGTAAACATTTTAAGGCACAAATATAAATAAATGGAAGGAACTTTTCTCAGTACAACGATAACAGAGAATGGATACAACTGAAACATACCAAATGGCGGTCTTTGTCTACTTTTAAAGAGCTGTAATAAACTCGGAACACATTTTGAAAATGAAAAATGTCTAAATATTCATAGAAATTAGTGTATGCCTTATTAGTTTATTGTACTGTCTATAAAAAATTATAATAAATTCAAAAGTTTGACAATTCAAAAAGTCTTGCACTAGTGTGTGTGTGCGCGCTCGCGCCACCGCCGTTTCAAAACAGGTTGCTTAACTAAAAAAATAACTGTTTCAAAGTATTTTTTAGTTTATAACTCAGGCACTAGATCGAGATAAAAGTTAACTTTTTCCATAATATAACAAATGTACAGACATACTTTCACATTTGCGTACTCTAGAAAAATTCTATAAATATGCAATTAGTCACTACAACTTGTAAAAGGTAAAAATTCATTTTGCATTACCTTTCTAGAAATTGGAACATATTTTATACCAGCAAAGATAAATAGATTGATTTAATGCAGTAGGAATGAATAACTTAATAAAATATACCACTCTCTATAATACAGTAAACACGATATTAATGTTGGAGCATTTTTTTTACCATCGAAAGTATTCGAATCTCGGTCTTAGACATTATTTCCAGCTTAGGCATTAGATTTTTGGACATTATTCAAAGTTGCCTTAATTATTAGTGGCTGCCTGTTGATTGACTGTTTGACGTCCACTTAGAAACAACAACAAGGATATTATTGATAAGCTACGTAATTTTAAGCCATGATCAAATGTCGTTGACAACTTCAGAGCTGTTATACCGCTTTCCTAACTTCTAACCACGCTAACCACAGGACTCTGAGCCCTGATAGATTTGATATGCATCAGTCTCACCACACGACTAGTAATTACAGAAATCAGGATTCGAACGCGCGACTCGACTGAAATATCGTCAGTAAAGAACTCAGTGCCCTGACATTAACATATGAGTATTGGCAAATGCTGAATCAATTCGAGTATGAGGGTGGTACCCGATTTTTACGACAGATGGCATTTCTTAAGAAAGTTAGTATTATTATTGGGTTTCTTCATCTACTAAAAGGTGCAGGAAACAAATTTGATACTGATTTATGGGGTTAGTTTCTAATTTGGGTGTGATTTGCCGACAAATCAACATTTGATTGGTGCCACATCGAATTGGCGTTATTTTACGTAGAGTTGTCACCATCTATGAGACCAGGATTCCTCATTAAACACAAGAAATTAAGGAAAAGTGAAAGCGGTGGGTTGCTTTTGGTGAACCTGCTCCAAAAAAAGGCGAAGATGTTCCCATCGGTGAGAAAATGTATGACAATGACTTTATGGGGAAACGATCAATAGCCAATATTACAGTTAGTTACCCCTTTTTTCATTCCCTATTCCTAATATTCCACTTTTCATTCCCAGCACGGATACTTTCTGAATCACAATTGTATATCAACTATGGGGAATGGAGGAGTATATCATCTAAGGAAATGCCTTTTAATAAAGGCACATCTGATCGACACCAGCGAGAACTGTGTTCTCAATTCCGTATCTAAATAAAATATTTATTTATCTATTTATATTTGAGGCTAGCTTTTATGATAATGGTATTGGACTTTTCCGTCAAGTCCTGGGATCATACCCTGATACCTCTTAAGACCCGCCGTAGAGCGAAGCAGATTCACGTTAAATCTATCGAGGCTCCAAGCCATTTCCATTCGCTTGGTGTGAATGTTTTGAGAGAGAGGTACCTACTCAGGTGTCATCCTCGTTTGTGGACCCCGGCTCAAAATTGCAAAGTCCGTCGTTAGTAACCCCCATGTTGCTTCTAAGTGCAACATTAATAAACAATAAAATAAAATAAAATTCTCTTTTAACGGCCACAGTAACCAAGTGTTCAAGATCGCGAGCTCACGGCTGGTATAAATTCGTCGAGTCATCGGTTCGAGCCCTGATACCACTTAAGACCTGTCGTGTAGTGGAGCTGCTGTACGCGTTAAAATTGCTCGAAATGCCAACTCAAGTGTCGTCTTCGTTACTTGAATGAGTTTCAAAATTACGAGGTCCGACACTAATAACCTTCGAGTTGATTCTAGTACGACAATCAAATCAAATTCAATTAACTATATTTAATAGGCTGTTTTATGAACTAAAGTAACTAAAAAGATTAGGTACACATGTTTTTCACTATACAAACGTAAAGCAAACACTCAAGAAGGCCGCTGAAAATTTTTTTCGACGAATATCTTAACATGTTGTGACTTAAGGGAAGATAAGGTTTTGTATTCTGTCCAAGGTAATACTGTATTTTCATTGCCACAAAATGTAAGCATAATTTATTTATCTCTCTCATTGATGCATTAAAAAAATTTGGAGCTTTTAATTATATTGCACTAAAAGGATAAAAGGACGTGAATCCTAACAATTAACTAAAATTCTTGCAAGAACAAAATTTATAACTATCATACATTTTCTAGCTTTTTGGAGCGAAAGAATTGAAAAAGAGGAGCTATAACCCATCCTAAATTTGAAAATGAATTAAGCGTAAACTTCAACTTTTGTTAAAATTTTACTCTTTAAAAGTAATTTAAAGTGTTCCTTAGAATTTTACTCTTTAAAAATAATTTAAAGTGTTCCTTAGAATTTTACTCTTTAAAAATAATTTAAAGTGTTCCTTAGAATTTTACTCTTTAAAAATAATTTAAAATGTTCCTTAGAAATCCATTTTCTCTTTGGTTATCAATAGTCCAAAATAAAACCATACTAAAGGTGATAATAATAGGACTTCTACTTTCAGTGCTATTAATACTATTACTGATAGTCATATCGATTATTTACATTCACTATTAATAGTAGTATTGATTGTTCGTATAATAACTCTCGAAGACACTATAGATATTATTGAAGAACTATATATTGCATGGAGATAAGTTTTCCAAGAAGGTACTTTCAAGAGACATTATTTTATCTAATTTTGATCAAATCAAAATTAAAAAAAATTGCTCGATTATATTCCTTTAATATCTAAAGTCTGATTGTCAGTAATGTTGACAGTTCAGTCAATAAATTAGTAATGCGAGTCTATAATATCTAATAATCCTATATGATACTGGCATTAATAATAACCATTACAATAGATACTATCGACAGTATCAAGTCGTTCAATATTTTCGATTTTCAGCATTGATAATCAGGGAAAGCGGTACGTCTACTATTGAGCCCTACACGCCATGCCGGTGACGATCGCCAAATACACTCGCGTGCAAATTTAAGAGAATTTGCACATTATTTCTATTTTTACCAAAAATATTGAAACAAAAATATTAATTATGTTGCCAAAAAATTATGTAAATATTAAGAGTCGAACACGGAAGCACAAACTTGCGTGTCTATGGAGTTGTGACTGTGAAAGGAATATAAGCGCAAACAAAAGGTTAACTGCGATTTGTGAGCTCGTATTCCTCCACGAAATTCACCATATTTCTCGCATGAGATGAGCAGTTTTATAAGGTATTTCAGGTGAAATGAATAACCACGAATGTAAGGTTAACGAAATGAGGTGAAGAATTGTCGGTAGATTGAAACAAAGTCGTAAGTCACAAGCGTAAGTGGCAACAAAGTTTAATCTAACGCCCTGTTTCGAATGAAATTTGTGGGAATAGTTTCAGGGCACTAAATACATATTGAGGAGATTTGGACGATGCCGAACAAGACCCCCAAAAACGAATGAGCATCGTCATTTAGCACTTTCAGAGGAGCGACACAGAACTGCTACAGCTTCACAACTCTCATGTGTCCTGTATGCTTCCCCTGGAGTAGAAGTTTCATGGTCTACTGTTGTCCGAAAGTTTTTCGTAAGAGGGCTGCATGCCAGAAGACCCACTTATTTGTGTCCCGCTCACTGTAGCACACAAGAGAGCCTTTGTAGCATGGTGCAGAAAACATGCGTCTTGGATCATACTTCAGTGCAGCAATAAATCGAAATTCAACCTGGGCATTGATTTTCGGCATACCTGTATCTGGAAATCTTGGGACACGATACAATCCCTCCCTCATCAAGGGAAAAGAATCATTATAATGATTGGGGTGTAATAGCTTGGGCAGGCTTTATGACAGACGGCCGCACCCTCCTGCATATGTTTGATAAAGACTCTTTGACTGTTCTGAGGTATAGAGAGGAGATTTTAGAGCCCTATGTTCGACTTTTCAGGAGAGAAATTGGTCTTTGATTCCTTCACTCGTCCACATGAGCCCTGGGGACACTAGTCTACACAGGACTTTACTGGTAACGATTACCTGGAAAGTGAGGATATTCTCCGCTCTGATTGGCCAACCAGTTCATCTGACTTTAAACCTATAGATCATGTCTGGGACGATCTTGGGAAATCAATCGTATCACGCCATCACCCTCCGAGAACCATCCCGGAACTAAAAACTTCCTAGCTGTAGGAGTTAGATCGACTGCAACAGGGACTCTACAACTGCCTCCTGTTCTATATGTCGTCACGCTTTGCGATCTGTCTAGCTGTGAGAGGGCACCATAACCTTAATTAGACTTATTTTCAATTCGATATCATAAGGTTAATTTTAGAGATCCCTGCATTGTAAACTTTATTGACAATCATGAATACATAAAATGACTTTTGAATGGTACATCTCTTTTCCTATTGTAAATTAAAATTCATACTAAATTTCATTAAAATCTGAAAATAAGTTTTTCAGAAATTCGATAAAATGTGCAAATGCCCTTAATTTTGGAGGTTTATGTAATGCTTATGTGGAGTAATACGTAAAAGCAAATTATTTAATTAACTTCAGAAAAACTCTTATGAAAATTAAAAAAAAAACTTTCATGAAATTTAGTAAATGAAATTTTGAATTCGCAGTAATTTATACTTATTAGCATAACAAAAAAGTAATATCTAAAACTAATATACTTGCGATAAACTAATATGAATTGAGATGAAGAATAAATTTACTTTAAAAAAGCATGAATTTTACGAATATAGGTATAATCAATTTAAAACAGTTTTCATATTCAGGAATGGGCAGGGGTTTTTTTACGCTAGAAGCTGCTAATAAATTATTTATATTTTAATAAATTCAACCTAATTTATCTGTTTGAAATCAGCAAGGTTGTAGCTGAGAGATCACAAACATTCTTAAATCTGCATTATTTGCAAGAATCTTACTACAACTTACAATCATTTTAAAAATTTTCAATAATAAGATTTAAAGGCAGTGAAACTAATCCAACCGAGAAATTTTTATAAATCTTAATTATATTAGAATAATATCTATAAAAATATGCTTGAGTAGAACTTGAAAGCAACAAAATAAGTATGTAAAATTTATTGAACTCTTAAATAAACTGACAATCAGTAACACACTTAATGATGTACCTATATTCTATACATACATATTGTAAAATTAAGGAATTTTTACCAAAAAAATTTAAATTATTTCTGTTGGCCTTATGTAGCTCCTACAGAGGAAATTCAATGAATTTCTGAAAACATTTTAGAACTGAAAGATTTTAATTAAAATATTTTAAAAAATATTTTCCGTATGAATGATTTGCACCTGTTCAGCGAGATAGGGTACTTTGAATTGCATCTGAAACTTAACATAATTTGCAACGTCAAAATATCATTGTAATAATAATAATAGCTTAACCACACATTTCAAACTCTCACCATCTCCTGTCATTAAATTAACCATACCCACAAATGCCATTCAAACACAAAAAATCCTCTGTTTGCTCTGAATAATATCTTCAATGCTCAGACTTATTTTCTTCATAGATTCCTTTACCATAATTCTTCAGTGCTTTTATGTGAGGTACTTAAAAAGCTCAATTTGACTTCACGCGGCGAAACACCTGGTTTCAAAGTCAAAAGACCGCCTATGGTTCATACGACGTGACATCATCATCTCCGCAATTTTAACCATTCCGATTGAGATGACAAGGTGGAACACAATTGAGGAAAGTCTTTATCAATAGTTCCGGCTGATGTTGCGCCTTTTTTTTTTATTTCTGTGATGACCAGGTTAAAAAAATACACTTAAAAAGATCCGATTTGTAAAAGAGGTCTATTTTTTATTTCTTACGTTTGAATTAAATCCATCATTACCATGTCCGGGCAGATTGGTAATGGTCAACCTTACTTTCACCCCACTTAGACACAGCGTGGGGGTCAGTCTTTTGAAAAAGGGAAGTTTACTATTGTGTGAAAAGGAATGTAAGGTAGAATTAAGAACCTGTTCTGATAGGGGGAGGGGTATTTTAAGAAATTATCGTCCGTCATTCGTGGATTTTCCATATCGCTCGATCTATAAGGGGACCTCCAAGAATTAAGCTGAGGGTTTCTTCCAATGAAATCCATTTTTTATACAAGAAGAGTTTTATTTGATTTGAAGCAATTGTTTTTGCCTTAGAAAATTATTAAGTATTCAGATATTAATAAAAATACCAAAAATTTATTTTACTTTGCAAAAAATTGTAACATTGAAGAATTAAAATATATATCTTTCGAATAAAAATTATTTTGAAGGTCATTTAGTCTAGTCTTTATTTCTTAGGATAGAAAAAATTGGTGAATAATTGGCATTACTAATTTATTTATCGTTAAAAATATACGACATACATTTTGCGTATTATTTAAAGGCTTTTTTACATCCATCCGTTATGTAAATCGCGTTTAAAATACACATTGAAACATTATGCAAAGTTCATTATTTCTTTTGGTAATAATTCAAATGGAAGTTGAAAGTGTCTGCTCGACAAATAATTAAATGAGCTATATGAAGAAAATTTTTAAATAGCGTATCATATTCTCTAAGTTTTTGTAAAGAGTTTTAATCCCAATCAAAGATATTGCGAAACTTATGGTTATGTGTTAAAATGCTACGCAAACTGTGACGCGTATTCCTTATGAATATGTGAACCAACCCTATTGTGTCCACATGAATCTCTATTTAAAAAAAATATTTTTAATGAATAGTTTAAGAAGGGCATCTCAAGGGTAAAATTATTGATAAGAAAAACAACTAAATACTTGCATTAAAATTCTGAAAACTATTGCAGTAAATCCAAAGGTTAATTTACATAGAAATTATATCTCTAATTTTCTTATTACAAAAAAGACCACTATATTTCTATAAACTTCTTGGCAAGTAATATTAGAATGATTTTATATTAAAATAATATCTGTGTTTTTAATTAAGATATACTAACACTACAATACATGTATTTCTTTTACATAGCATATAATTTTTAACCTGTGAAGGGGATCTACAGTAATATTTAAAGACTTTGTAATACAATTCAGGAATAAGTTTTCCTCCACATGGATTTTTTTTGTCCTTGCCATACCAGTAAAGCATTAAAAATCCCAAACAATCTTTAGATCAGATTACCTGTTTGGCTTGTAATTTATGGATATTTCTATTATAAAAAAAATCCACAGATTAATTAATATCAGTCTTGTCAGATTTGTAATGTTTTAAACAAGATGTAGACTTTCAACTCAAAGCACACATACAGAAAGAAGAAAAATCCAAAAATTATTGTATCGATACTTATTTATGAGATTCCTTTGAATTTTTAATCGTGTCCAGTTAATGTGTCAATAAAAATTTGAATACAAAGGGGGAAAATCGTAAAGAAAAGTCTGAAAGCACTATTTTATTACATTCTAATTAATGAATTCTAAGTAACTCTGACATTTATAATGAATATGTAGAATCTGTCACTGTTTTGACTGATCAATTAAAGTCGCACTTTGAAGCGATATGAGAGCTATTGGCGATGGATCTCGTAATTTTGAAACTTAGTTAATTGACGAGGACGACACCCGAGCTGGCACTCCTCTCTCCAAATTTCTACACCATTCTACAGTTTTAACGCGCATCTGCTCCACCACACGATTGGTCTTTAATGGGACCAGGATTCGAATCCACAACTCGACGGATAGAATGCCGACTGCGAGCTTACGAATATGACCACTCGACAACCGTGGCCACGAATTTATCGCTGTAAGTTAGTGGAAAGGGAAAATAACATGAAGTTCAGTGTATTACATAATTTTAAACATGAAATCATTAAAATGATATGAGCTTCATAAAATGACCTTTAGAGTAAATCAAAACTGCATTTGTGAGCATTCTGAATATTCTACGAATTTTTGAACTATTCTAAGGAAATTAAGCACCACAGCACCATTTTGATTAAGAAGTAATTATAAAGCATTATAATACTAATTACTAAGGTAAATAAGCTTTACAAAAACAAATAATTTGAGAACAATTATTAAGAATTACGTTCTTAAAATAATAGACTGAGAACTTATATTTTAAAATTCAAAAAAAAAAAAAAAATGGTTATTACTAAATCAGTCTTAGAATTATACATAATTATGCTAGTTTATGGAGGTAAAAAAGATACTTTTATGAATTTGTAGCATTTTCTCGAATGCGCTTAAATATGCCATTGCATGCCTTAAAATACTTATGTTAATAAATGGTAATGTACATGTCTCATTTTTGAATTGTAGTGAAGTAAATGTTTTAATTAAAAATGACACAATTGTCAAGTTAACATAATTAATGCAATAAACGTAGATGAAAGTGTACCACACATCACAAAATTTAAATATGCATATTTTTTCCCACCAATAGTCATGTCTGTCACGTACAAATATGCAAAATGGAATGTAGTTCCCGTAAACGTGACATGGTTGTACGAATTAAATATTAATTAAAAATTAATTGAAAATAGCTTCCTCGTAGTCTGCAAAGCATTGCTTCTGTATGTCTTCCATTCTGTACAATGATAACTGGGTATTTTTTTTCCCAGAACTATTGTTTCACATTTTTACATCTGTAATTTCTTTTCCTTTTCCCTACCTCATATTACATGTTATGTAGCAGATCACGTAAATTTAAACCATTGGCAATCCATATATATGTAACTAATTTGATGAAGCACTTAAGAATATTGTGTAATAAAAGATATTATTAAAAACATGCTAAAGTACTTATTATTTTCACATGAATTTAAATAGATAATATATTGTAATAACATATAATACATATTCGTGAATCTTTGTCCTTTACTACATACAACGGTGATGTATTTCAAGACTTAAAAGTTATTGAAGATTAACGAAATTATCAACAAAAATGAATATATTTCCTCGTTCAATTTCTATCTATAAGGTTCATTAATAATCGATTATGAATTCCAAAACAAAATTCACTGAGAAATCACTTACGTAAACAATCAAATTTTCTAAATTTGAATTGCTCCAATCCGTTAGAAATATTAAATGATGTTTTTCTGTAATACTAGATCGTATATATATAT
>BMAW01059014.1:533644-706160 GCA_019974015.1 Nephila pilipes | reverse complement strand
AAAATTGCAACTATTTCAATCATTGTTGCCAAATTTCATATTATTTTTTTAAATTCATTTTTCAGTAAATATTGTTTAATATACTTTTTCGAAGAGGATGGCGAAAGCTATTATTTTATGTAATTAAAATAGGAGTTCCGAACAAAGGGGATTCATGGGCAATTTGTGGTCCATGATTTTGAATGATAAAAAAAATAGCTGACACAAGTTAATTTAGAGACAATTAATTATATATTTAATTTTATTCGGTTAAAAATTATTCCAATAAATTACAATAATATTATTCGTAAATGTTAAGAAGACTACCACCCGCAGTTTAAAGTTTTTTTCATGGTAAACAACAGTGTTGATAAACATATACTGAACCTAACTGAACTGAACATGAAGCATATACCGAACATGATACATATACTGAACATGATACATGTACTGAACATGATACATATACTGAACATGATACATAAACTGAACGCTGTTGCTTCTTATTTGGAAGCAAATAACCATAAAAGGAATAAATTCAGAATTACGTTTAAAATAACTATTTAATAAATTTTTCATAATTTTAACCCTAAAAATTTTTTACAAAACAAAGTATAAAATTTTTTGAAGTCCATTGTTTGATACAAAAATAAATCACACATATTTTTAAAAAAATAAATAAATGGGGTTTAATAAAGAACGTGTCCATCCCATTTGTAATGCATTGGTGGCATTAACTTTCCATTCTCTCAAGTAAGTTGTCGGACATTGGGAGGGAAAGCAACTCTCTCACACGGAGCAACCCTTGTTTAAGAGGAGACTTAAACAGCCGCCTATCTTCCGAGGTAGTCTCAAGGATGCTTTATCGGATTAGGTCCGGAGATCAAGTTGGCCATTCCATTCTGCCTCAACCTTGATTCTGGAGATATTCATTAACAAGCTTCTCTCATTAAGGTCAAAAAATATCATTCATCAGGAGAAATTTATCATCGATTTTATCGGCATAGGGTTTGACGTATGGAACAAAAATCTCAACCAGATATTTCATAGCAGTCAGATTTCTTCCATAGAACACATGCAGCTCAATGCGACCACTCAGAGAGATTCCTACCCAAACCATGATTACACTCCTTTACAATTGTGTCTTTCAATAAAGTTAATCGTTAGTATCTAGAGCCTTGTTCTCTTCAGAATTAGCACATGACTGAAATTACTCACCAAAACAAATCAGGATTCGTTTCAGAAGTGTACTGAGACCCATTGCTATCTGATGTACGTAAAGTACCCGTTTACCTAACGTAATGGCAATTCTGTGTCACCTCTTAAGATGGATGCCTGCAAGGAATCATCCTGCTTAAAGGCCTTGATTGTGAAGACGTCTTTGCTCTGTAATAGCAGATATCATCGTCTCTGCTGTGGTACAATAATCTGAAATGAGCTGAAGCGCAGAAGTATTCCTTTTCCTTCGAGCCCAAAGAGCTAGAAGGCGTTCTTGTGCAGAGTTGCAGAGAGTGGCCTCGAGCAGGTCTATTTTATCCCTACTTTTCAGATTCAAAATGATCCCAGAATTCTGGACCGCTCAACGAGACACATTAAGATTCCTCGGCTTGCATCAGCTTGTGATAACTCTACTTTCATTCATCCGAGTGTCCACGATCTTAACAAATCGGATAAGCAAAATCTCATAGACAATGACAACACTATTTTAGTGCCAAGAATTAGTGAGGGACAAGCATAAAATTTTCTTACAAAATTTATAAAAGTGGGAAAATTCGAACTTCCTCACTTTCCTATTAAAGTTCTGAATTACCGAGAAATAATCAGTCAAGAAAATTTAACTGTATTTATTTTAATATTAAGAATATTCCAAAAATCAACTGGTATTACGAATGGAAGCGTTAGATAAATCGCATTCAAAACCAAAGATTATAATTAAGAATTCTAATTATCTTGATAGCAGTAAAATTGGATTCGAATAAGGAACAAACACTCGTAAATTGGATTCAAGTTATTTATTGATTCCTATAACTTCACCTTAACTTTTTCCCACCAATATTGTGTGCTCTTAGCGTATCAAAGTCGCTACTTCCTCTCATCGTTAATCACTCCAATATCTCCGATCTCAATATCTGACTCCTCCAATCTCTCAATCCGATACCGCAAATATCTCTGTATCTTATAAAGCAATACCGATTTACATAAGTAATAGCTCTTAAACAGGTCAGGTTCTCAAGTCAAATAACGTAATAAAGTAGCCCAAAAGTTAGTTGAAGGGGGGAACGAGTGAGAACCCGTTACATACTGTTAAGCACTGAAATGCTAAAAGTCACGGGATAGCGGTATGCAACTATCCAGATGGCAGTAGCATCGCGTAAAAAATTTATAAATAGGCAGTGCATTCTCGTGGCTTTCATTTGTTCTCAAGTGATTCATGTGAAAAGTTTTCTGACTTTGTTATAACTACACGACTAGAATTAATAGATTTTGAACGGGGAATGCTAATTGAAGCTAGACTTATGGAGCAATCCATTTCGGAAAGTGTGAGGGATTTCAACATTCCTCGATCCACATAATTAAGAATGTGTCGAGAATATATAGTTTCAGGCCTCACCTACCACCATGGACAACGTAATGGTCAACCATGTCTACGAACTGACCGAGACCAGTAACGTCTGCGCAGAGTACTTATTATTACAAAACAAACACTGAGTCAAATAACAACAACAATCAATGTGGAACATATAGTAGACGTTTTTGGGAGGACAATGCTGTGAAGTTTGGTGTTGACGGAATACAGCAGCTGAAGACCAACTCGACTGTCTTTTAATAACAACATGCTATCACTTTCAGCACCCCCGACTGGGCTTGATGAGTTACGAATCCAATGGATAAGAACTGATGGAGGCGCAGAATCCTCGGGACCATAGACAATAACTGTCAATAAGGCACTGAGCAAGCTGATGATGACTCAATACGAGTGTGGGATGTTTTTGTACGGCAATGCCTGGTCTCCTGGTCAAACTAAATCAATCATTGACTAGAAATGGTTATGTTCAGCTACTTGGACACCATTTGAAGCCATTTATGGAGTTCAGGTACCCCTAACAACGATGGAATTTTCGAGCTCCATGCTAAAGAACCAAAAATATTCGCGATTGGTTTGAAGAATATTCTGGATAATTTCAGTTAAAATGATCCCAACATGAATGACTGGATCCCCAAATATGAATTCCATAGAATATATATATGAGACATGATCGAAAAGTCAGTTCGTGCTCAAAATCCTGCCCCAGTAGCACTTTCTTAATTATGGATAGCTGTAGAAGAAGCATAACTGAGTATTTCTTCACGAGATTCTCAACGTCTTTTTAAGTGAATATCACATCAAATTGTTGCTCTTCCCGGAGTAAAAGGAGGTCCCGCACGCTATTAGGAGATATCCCCTAGCTTTTCATAATTCAATAAATAAATATCAAAAAAATAATAAATGCTAATGGGTATAATTGTTTGACAAAGTTGTATTAAAAAAAGTTACATAGGATCAGGATCATTCATAAAAACATATTTTTACGTTTATTTTCATTTTAATGGGGTAATCATCGGAAAACTTACTACACCTTAATTTTTTGAGGCCAGTATATATATAACCTTGTTAAATTAGCTTTTTTTTGTTTCAACTTTAACTATTTTCAAAACAAAAATATTTTAGTTTTGAGAATAGTTAAAGTTGAAAAAAAAGCTAAAAGATTTTAGTTTTTACACAAGATTTCACAGAAACTATTCAATCGTATTACTATGAAATTTCATACACATGTTTAAAAGAAGTCTCTTTACGACTTAAATATCAATTTAAGACAACTTAAGGAATTTTAATTGGTAAATTATATAAATTTTAATTAGAACTTTTCATAAAATTTCATAATTTTCTTAATAATTATATTTTACAAAATTCCTCTAAATTTTTTAAAACGTATGCGTAACATCAAAACTGAGCATTTTCCTACTAAATAACATTACTTTTGTAAATTTTAATCAACGTTGTACTTCCGAATCTTGCGCACAGTAAAATATTGATTTTCGTAATTTTAAAAACTGTTCCATTTATATTTCTTTATAACTTTTTAATATTTTCTTTAAATTAAATGAAAATATGAGAATAAATTGTAAATGTCTATAAATATTATATGGTAAAAGTGTCAAGTTTCTCTTATTTGTTTCATTGTTAGTTATTTTGGTTTGAAAAATTATGTTTTTTGAATAAATCCATAATAAATATTGGTCTTGAAACCTCCTAAGGTGCTAAGAGAAACCGCGTACATTAATGTATTACGAGTATACGTTATGTTTTATTTTTTCAGAACTCTTAACTACATACACGTAATGTAGTTAAGAGTTCTGAAACTCTTAAATTGTTAAGAAAAATCGCATACATTAATGTATTATATATTATATATATTTTTTAATTAACAACTCAATCCTCTTATATTAAGGTTTTATACATCAATGCATGATACACGAATTCATAAAGTAAGAATCGAATCCCGAAAGGGTTAGGGTCTTTACTGTCAAAGGGTGAATCTCCTGAATTAAATAGTATTTTAGACACTAGCTATATGTTATGACATCTCAGTAAGGAAAAAGATATCTTTGAAAGAGAGTTTCCTACGAAAGAATATTCATAACATTATTGTCTAAACACTATCACCAGTGTAAAGTTATGCAATTTTACAAGACTTTTTTACTTTACAATCACAACGATGTAAAATCACCCAATAATTTAAAATGATCAAAAACCAATATAGAGAAAATTTATTTATTGATAGTTGTACTTAAAAATATAAGGAAATAATATTAGTTCTGCACTAAGTTTATTGAATTGTGAACAAAAATATGCCTAGCAATTACAAGGATAGATCTCCCGTTTTGCCTTTCACAACAAGTTATAAAACTGATAAAAACTCATAATTTAGAAGACCTATATATTTTTATGCACCAAAGGTTGTATTGGGTTTTTGGGCTGCAAAGAAATAATAATAGTTAAATTTATTTGATATGGTTGTGAACAAGGTGTGAACTTATGAAGGCGAAGATTCTTCTTGATTTGGATTATTTAAAATAGTTCATACTAAATCTGATTTATAAATTTAAGAGAGAACGCTTGAATGCATAAAATTACTTTGATAACTACAACGCAAATGCCTTCGGATAGAATGAAAACCACGAATATTTCTTCACCCTCGTATTGTTTTCTTAAGGCCACGTAAGCTCAAACTTATTAAAACCACGCGACGGATTCGAGTCGCAAAAATCTATTTCTGTTTCCTTATTAAAAGATCCCAAAATTAAATTAATATCGTGCCGCCAATATTTGGGGATACGATACTTTTAAATTTCCGATAAAAATAATATTTCTAATGAACAGAGTGTATATCACAAATGTTTTGTTTGTGTGAGAGACAGGGAGATGAGGAGGTAAAAAATGCTTTCTACCAATTTAAAAAAATTAAAAGTCGCCAACACAACTGACTTTTATTTTTATTTTATTTTTTTAATAAAATCTTTAAACCATGGAAGTAAGAATTCGAAAAAATCATCGATGCTCAAGTATAAACTATTCGACCTTTTTCCGCCTTCTCGAACAATTTCAATCCGTTATTCTAATGCTACAAAATTTAATTTAAAAATCTTCCAAAGAGGGGTGGAACTAGAAAAATGGGGTTGGCGGATAAGGACAGATGGAGATAAAAAAAAAAAAATAGAGGGAATACAAATAGAGAAGAAGGCAAAAATAACACACCTCTAGATATATTATAGAATAAGTTAAAAAAGAGGGAAAAAATTAAAAGATTCGAGGGAAGACATCCGGTTCGAAAAGATGCAAAAAGGGGGGTTGAGAAAGGGGAAGATGGGGGTGGGATTCGAAAAAGATAAGAGTGAACGAGAGTGATCTAAAAAGAAACCCCCTGCGCGCGCATCGACAATTAATGACCGATTCCTCCAACCACCCTTTTCTCCCTCCCTCTCAGTCGCCGACGTGACCCTTTATGGCCACCCCGCATCCGTCAAAAAAAGAAAAGAAAAAGAACAAAAAAAAAAGTTACGATAGAACGAAAAGGAAGAGATCCGCCCCCTCCAAAAACCCTTTCGGATCGATAGAAATCCGGTTATCGAAAATCAAACGCAAAAACCAAAACCAGCGTCGCAATTTTATTGCGTAAAGGGAGGGAATGAATGAAAGTAGGGAGAGAAAGAAAAAAAAAGGAAAGGGGTGGGGGTGGAAAAGAGAAAAGATGCAATAGGGGGGTCGGATGGAAAAGATGAAGGTCCCGGTCAGTCACCATAGCAACCGATCCATTCCCCCAATTAACTGTCGATAAATCAATCGTAGCTTGCGAGGCCAGGGACACTTACTAGAGGATTAATTGAAGCTGCTCTCTCTTTACTCTTTCTCCTTACGCCGGAGAAGAAAAGATAAAGAAAGCGAGTAAGAGAGAGAGAGAGAGAGTGAGCAAGGGGGAAAGGCGTGAGAAAACCGCAGGCCACGCCGGTGGTTGAACGTCCTTTTTCTTTTCTATAGTAGCTTTTTCGTTGTTCTCTCTCCCCTTTGGATTCTTTCTTCCCCTGCTGGTCCCTTATATTAGCCCTGACAAGAACTCTTAGAAGGAAGGGGTTGGGATGGGAACGTGTTTTCGTTTTCTCCTCCATCCTCTACCAGTGGATTAACTATTATCAGTGCCGCGAATTTCAGGCGCGATTGGAGGATTCCTTTTCATTATTTTTAACGTTATCGTTTGGCGCAGTGTCTTTTCGACCCCCTTTCAGAACATCGAATATTGTTTTTCTAAACGCGTTCAGTGCTATTTTTTTTTTAGATCTTGACAAGTGGAAAAAATCTGTCTGAGATTTCTTTCCCATGTTTGGGTATAGCCCTCGTGACACTGATTTTTGTTTATGGGAGTTAAGGTCGAGTTAATATCGGGTTGTAGTATTTTTGTTTTATAAATTATTATATTTTTGCGCGACTGAATTTACAGTGTTTTATTCTGATATATAAATCATAATGCGTGAGGGGATTTAGTTTTTGTTTGACGAGACTCATAAATTATTCAATGACGGATTTTTTTTCCTTGTTTCAGTTTACCAAACTCATTTTTTTGTTATTAATTATTCGGGGTTTTTTTTTCTCTCAGGGAAATAATCATTAAAAGTTAACTTCATTTACTAAAACGGTATTGAATCGTACAAAAGTCATTAATTCCTGAGTTTAAGCATTTTTCAAATAAGAAATTCTATAAGAAAATTCATAAATTTCTAAAATTATTTATCCATAAATATTATAATTTAGTACATTTTAAATTATTTTTATTCACAAAACAATTATTTTTTTCCATGAGATTACATTCACGACGAATATAATCTCAATCACTATCAAAATATGTATGCTTTCTCTCCCCCCCCTTCCTATATTAATACTGTATTTGTAAAAAAAAAAAAAAATTATAAGTAATTTCTCAAAATCATACATTTGTTCTAATTTTGAGAGACATATCATTCATTTGTATTTGCTTGAAACAATATCTTAAATTTTCTGATAATTTTTTTGTTGTATATTATAACTTCCTTATTCAGTAAGTCATAAAACAGTCTGTTAAATTCATTCCAAACTATTCATTCATAAGAAAGTACCCAAAAAATTGCTTTCCTTCCTCAGATTTGTTCTCTTATTGCTGTTGTATTACCAGTAATGTGTTAATTATATTGAAATAATTTGCTCTTTAATTGATTTTCGATAATAAATATTGTAATATTTTACTAACAAATATCCGTATGTATAATTCTTTCTAAAAATTTAAATTTTAAATTAAAAAAAATTGTCTGCATTAAAGCAATATAATGTCATTTATAAATTTTCTTTAAATAATTTGATGAAATTTTAATTAATTATAAAATTTATTTACGTTGTAGCCCCTTCCAATACGATTTAATAATGATTTTTTTTTCATAAAATAGCCAATTAATTTTTTCTGAAAAAAACATGTTTCATTTTATAATTCGTACACATTGTTAATTGAAATTATATTATGGATTTATGGATGAATAGACTTGTTATTCTTTGCGGAATATTAGAAATGTCAAAAACTTTTCATAATCGCTTCAATCATCTTGATCCTCAAATTCTGCACTACTCTTTTCCATTGTGGTGATTATTTCACAACACATTTTTTCTTTACTTTAAATATATATTGACCGATGTTCAAACTAATGTTTGCAAGAAGGAAATCCGACTAACTCACAGAATTTGACAGTGACTTGTTCTTAGTAGTTCTAATCGTAAACAACATGTGATAATAACACAAGTTGGGGGAATAAAGGGAATACAATATTACCAGATTGAATTCTTAGTAGAAATGTTAAACTAAATTATTTTAACTATCTTTAACAGTAACTTTAGTCGTATGACGAGTGTAGCTCGTCATTGTACGGTATGGAATGAAAATACGATGATGGTCTCGACGTCATCTCATCGCAATGGGTTAAAATATACTTTTGCAATCAAAATATTGAACATTTTTTTGAAACATTTATGTTCCTGGAAATTTCTTATGTAGAAAATAAATTTATTTAAATATCCTTTTTTTTTTTTTTGTGGATCCATTTCAGTTTTTTAAAGGCGAATTACTATTAAAAAATAAATAATTCTTATTGATTAGGCCAATAACGCCATGAATATCTCATAACATATAAAAAGTGTAAAGACGATAAGTCAAGTGTTATTTTATGAAAAAAGGCAATACGCGAGTGCAAAGTGTCATGAAAAATTTATGATCGTAATTAAAATTTTAATATCAAATTTTAAAAAAATACTCTTACCTCATGTATTTATTATTGTTCTTGAGTATCTTTTATTGAAACATTCGTGAAAAGTATGATATTTCTCTTTTTCCTTTAAGATTCAATTAAAAATTTATGGGAACATAAAAATACAACTATACCCATTATGTCTGTAAAAATACTGTAAGATAGGGGGTTTTCCGAGCTTCGTCAAGAATATTAGAAGTTTTTGCAAGGCTTTCGGTGTTTCGACGATTCTATTTGCTGTCATTTATTCAAAAATAAATATTTTTATTCGTTTCATGTTATGATTCGTTATACGTTTGATTATTTTTATGTTATCCTCAATTGAATTTATGGAATCCATTTTTGCTAATTGTTTTCAGGATAATGCTGCTGAGGTGGGTTGGTATAATTTCACTAACGTCGCTCTAGAAGTAACACAAGGATTATTAGAGACGGAATTCGTAATTTTGAGCCTCGGTCAAGTGACGAGGACGGCACTTGAGCTGGCTGCAGAGGTGGGAAAATGTCTGTTCTGCATATAGTGCTCATATGGATATAAAGACATAATGAAACTAAAGATTCAAAAAAAAGAAGAAGAAGAGGGAATTAGAGAAGACATCGGTGGTCTGTTCCACTATTTTCTGATTTTTTGAGGAACAAGGTTTTAAAAGTAGGATCTATGTAGTGCATCAGTGGATCCTTAGAAATGGCGGGTAGTGGGAATAAGAATACTGTTTATCTGGGTAATGGACCAGGGGTTGAATTTTAGAAACAGACCTGAGATAGAAAGAATGAGATTTTAGACTGAAGTTTGGAATGCTGTTTTTCGGGGAATCGTAATACGTATGTGTAAAATTAGCTCTGAAAAGATGAGGAAAAATATGTGGAAGGAAATTTTCAGTTCACTATAAGCAGACTTCCATTTTCTCAAGAGTTAACTATAGGTGTTTGTTTAAAATAACATTAGTTAAATAGGAATTCAGTTTGGACCAGTGAAACGTTCACTATAACTGAGATTTCACTACATCCCAGGTTCACTATAGCAAGATTCAATTGTAGTAATAATCTAATATATAAAATAGAAAAGTTTATTGCATATTAATGGCAGCGCTTAGACATGCTTTAACAAACAACGAGCATAATTTTCAAAAATACAATATATGAATGATAATTTTACATTAAAGTCCTCACTAGAATGAAATGAAACTCACGCAAACATTAAATTTCTCTTTTACTTATTTGATTTATTGCTTTAATATACAATAATTTATATGTAATAGTAATCCAAGAAATGAATGTAAATACAGTCAAATTATTTTGAATTTTAAGATTATTGGGAAATTGACTTTGTCTCTAAGCCTTCAAATTATTTTTTAATTTGTTTTCCTTCTTGTTTTGCTTAGGGTCAGAGCGATTTCAATATTGCTGTGAAGGAACTCTATTCATCTGACATCACGACCACGTGACTCTTACGAATAAGTAAACAAAACAAAAACAAAAAAAAAACCGCTCTTGCTGATAGCTACCGCGGCTAATATTGATTTTCTATCATAGTGGCTAGCAAATGTTAAATATTTTTTGTCGTTGAATAAATAGGTGACACGTGATCGCAAATCTAGCTTTTTCGAATATAGCAATTGTAAACTCGTCAAACCATACTCTGAACTAACAAGGCGTTTTTTTTTTTTTTTTTTTTTTTTTTTTTTTTTTATGATTATTACATGGTGGGGAATGGAGTCCATTACTATTATTTTGTACTTTTTTTTAATTTTATTAAATTATTTTTTCTAATCCGTATAAAAGTTTTTGCAAAATTGGATGAACCTGTTCTATATTCATTCCACAAGTAAATAGATTCAAAATGGAGAACGGGGGTTACTCTGATTCTTTTGTAACACATATCAATACAATTCTTTAGTATTTCATTTAATTTTGGTAAGGGCGAATGATGGTCAGATTAGGTAAAACTTTAAATTCCAGGATTTATATCGAATCATACAACATATAGAAAGTTTTACATGGAAACTTAACTCCCGTGCAAATTCATGCATATCAACTGAACATGTAAATATCTCTTGTTTTATAAATATTTTTAAATAGTTAGAGATGCCCCATTTAAACAAGCAAAGATCCCTAGCAATTACAATATTATATCGCATATTACCTTATCTTGTAATGATTTTTTCTCTCAATAGAATATGTTTTACAATGGAGCTTTCTTGGAGAAATATTCAAAAGGTTATTTTGAAATTACAATGTATCAAATATATAATGTTGTATTGTTCTGAATATTATTTTTCAAATCTACAAAATCATGAATTGTGTCTATATATTTAAAAGCAATTTAAAAATTGAATTAAACTAATTAAGTAAATAAACTATTTTAAATCTAATTAATTCAATTAAATTATTCAGGTAATTTAAACGAAATTTATTTATTGCTCAAGCCTTTATCATGTGAAAAAATAATTATAGTATTCAGAATTTCAATGCTACGTAATTCCTAATCTGTTTCATAAGCGATTTGTTTTAGAAATATTATAATGTTTAATTAATATCAAAATATTTTTAGACCAATTTATTCTCTTTTTTTATTAATATTACTAATAGTATGAGCTTTTTAGGAGGTTGGGTGATTTTTCCAATTATTTAGGATTCATTCTTTAAGAAAGTCGTAGGTTAGCTTATTAAATGTAGAGATTGATATAGTTAAATCTTTGCAAAGTAAAATTTGACGTCATTTCGAAGTAAAGTAAAAAATAAATTATTTCTTAAAATATTTCAAAGCTCTGTGTAGTCAACGAAGACTTTAAGAAGTTATGTATGGAAAGGAAGCAAGAGTAATTTTTCATATTCTTGAAGATCTGTTGTTCCTCGAGCTTCTCCTTAAGTATCTGTTTCTTAAAGATCCCTTTTTCCGGACAGGATGCTGTTAAAAAAAATCTAGTGTGTAATATCCCCGCGAAGGTCCCCCATTACAAGCATAATTAGAACTTAACAAAAAAAGATAGGAAAAAGGGGGGGGGGTGAAAGAAAAAAAAATGCAATTTTATTTGATATTCACTTTTTTAAGAGGGTGGATTTTTCCATGAAGAGAGGGGGGGAAATGCATATGCATATTTCTTAAACTTCATTTTTCCATTTGTTCTTCATTCTCATTTATAATACCGAACTTTTCACCCCCCCCTTCCTTTGAAGCTGAAACGTGTCAGCCTGCATTTCGAATGTAAAAAGGGGGTGAAAGGAAGATGCAGAAAAAAAAAAGGATACCTCCCCCCGCTTTCGGGTTCTTTGTTTCATTAAGAAGTAATTAAAAATTGCGCCCGTTCTCGCTCTACTAATCAGCTTCCGTTCCCTTCCATCGACACTGCGCACCAGTGCATTGCGTACTCCAGCTAATTTCTCTGACAACGCAGAGCTGCTACTCTTTTTGTATCACTTTCCTCCACGGAAAGCCGCTTTAATGTGAAAAATAAACTAATCTTTTTAATGTGGATACCTTTAATTCGACTTTTTTTCTTGTGTGTGTCCTTTTTTATTCCTGACACCTTTTTTCAAAATTTTTTTTAGCAAGACTCCGAGCTTCTTTCAGGTAATTGGAGTGTTAAAAACTCGCTGACTGGCAGCTGGGAAAACCTGACTTGTCTAATTTTTTTTCCATAAAAAAATATTTAGTCTTCTTTTTTTCTTACATACCATTGTTTCTCTTTCTCTCTCATTCTATTCTTTTTCTCTCTTTTTAAAACGAGTTCGATCTAATATATGCGTTGATCTCTCTTTGTTTGGATTTGCATGACACGGTGGACAATTTCTCAAACGACATTTGGCAACACGTTCTTCGCCCGATGACGTCTTTCATTGTTTCAACTTGTCGACGCGGGTAAAGACAGAAATGCATTTACGTGTTGCCAGTTCCCCTGAATGGAATGTAACTTTTGTTAATGAGACAATATGCTTTTAAAATGTAAAGCTTCTCTTTGAAATAATTTGACTCTCGTGTCTCTTAGAGGTTTCGGACAAGATGTCTGATTTCTTTTCTTACTTTTTTATGTTCCTCCGGCAATTTTACATGGAAGATGATGAAAACTTAATTCGGTGAGATGATGTTCTACTCTGGGATTTAAGATGATGTGATATCGCGCAGTTGTTTTAACACGATTCAGGCGAGAAATTTTTATCAAGCACGATAATGAGAAAGAGAAAATGATGACATATTGTGGACAATGTTCATTATTAAGGATATGAAGATGGACGAGTTGAATATTTATGAATGACGCGGGGCGAAGGTATACTCATTCACACACAACCATTTCAAGTGATTGTTAATTATGTTACGGGTCAGGAATGACATATCAGACTCATGTAAATGTCCAGGGCCATATTTTCATTATTAGACTGAGGGGCACTGCATAGATTAAGGCATAAGTCAATTTTCTCTCAAATATTACTATTTCGCTGTTTCTGTCATCGTACTGAAATATACAATTTTATCCTGTATATTTCAGTATGATGACAGAAACAGCGAAAAGTTTGGGAGATCACGAGGACTTAAAATGATTCAAATGTTAGAATCGATTATTAACATATAAAAGTCGTGTGGTTTTTAAATTGTCAATATTTCCTCTGATTATTTTTTTTAAAATTTAAACTAACTGAATTGATGCCACCCGAGAGAAAAGCAAAGAATAATAATTTTGAACCGTAGTCTCATGATGAAGATCACTGCAAATCAGATCTAGCCAACCTGCGGCCCGCGGGTTGCATGTGGCCTTCCTGGTGTCAGCCTGTGACCCACGAAATTGAGTCAACTGAACAAAATTTTAAACTTTTATTGAACAAAAAAAGTATCAAAGAACATTCCATTATGAGTATTTCATATCGTATCCCATTACTATGGTAATATGTTAGCTCATCGACTCAATATTCATCACAATTTTTCTTTTATATTCTTGTTCAGAAACAATTACAAAGTTGAGCTCATTTTAAAAAGCGCGCAGGCTTTTTTGTCAGAGTGGATGATACGTATGTATACATAACTACCAAACCTACTAAAGTGCGAGGATGTCCATTACTAGACGCGGGGAAGTAATGCGACGCGTGGATATCATGCGAAATAACAGCAACCAGTCAATCTGCAGCAAACCTGTTATATTTGACCCATAATAATACGGCCGTTATGGAATAAAATGTGTTTCCAAAGTGCACCTCAAAGTCTTTTAGGATGGATAGGCTTGCTGTAAAGGTTTCCAAATTACAGCAATACAAAGAGAGAATCATGAGTCTCATTTAGATTGATCTTACACCAACTTCATTACCTCACAAAATGATGCTTGATAGAATCGAATCTTGAAACATGACTATTCTATCATTAAGTGTGATTTTTATTATTAACTAATCATCTGTGACTTAATTTCTATATAAACCCCTCTTCATACTTTTTATTATAAATATAAAACAACAGACATGACAAAAGCATATTTCTTCTTTTTTAAACAAATATATTAAATAAAACTAATTACTTCTGTTTACCAATAATGACTGTAATAAAAATAGCCTTTAATTTTAAATGAATCTTGATTAATAAATCAATTTGCTGTGAAGTTTGTTACTTCTTTTGTGTTAACTATTGAAGTTTTAAAATCAGAGAATTTTTTTGGCAAATTCTTGTTAATTGTTAATCCAAAATATCCCCAAGAGCTTCTAAAGTTTATTGTATAGTGACTTATCACAATTGATTCTTTCCGTTTTTTTTTGACTTAAAAAAAACCCCATCTGTAACTTTTTTATTGTTGAAATCTTTATTCTGAAATTGATTTGTCATATTGTAAACAAGTACTCCGCTGATACTAATGGTAAGCAATAAGATATCTATAATAATTATATAAGTATTTCAGTAAATTGATTATAAATTTCATTTACAAGTTTAATATCTCGTGAATTCGCTACGGTAGCCGAGTGATCATGGTTGCGAACTCACAACCGAAATTGTTTTAATCGAGCCCCGATTTCACTGTAGATCCGCCGTGTAGAGGGGCTAATGCACGTTAAATTTGTCGAGGCTTAAAGGCCTAACGTGAGCGTGATGTGAAAGTTTGGACCAACTCGGGTATCGTCACTAGAAGGTGGTTCAACATTACGAGGTCGATAACTCTCGTTTTGCTGCCTACTGCGAAGATATAATAAAACACTTAATTCACTTAGAATAAAAAACGAGATACATGAACCGAAAGAAAACTGAAGAAGTAATTGATTTTGAATCATTATTTTTTACGATTACAGTGACATCTCTAGAACTAGTGCTTCCAGGTAAAGTTCTAAAGGTTGCCTCCCTCCCCCCCCCCCTTTTTTTGTCATTTTTCGAACTGTTACATATTTGTAATAACAGTGATGCCACTAAGATTGGTAAAACCTATTCCTTGTCCTTTTTTCTTCCAAAGTCATATAATAGAACTTTTGCTGATTTTTTAACCACAATTACAGAACTGATTACTTATACCATTCGGAAACAAAACAAAAAAATATTTGCGTAAATTTAAACTGTTACTTAGAGAATATTTCATATAGTTTATTCTAAGTCGAAATTGACTTAAAAATGAATCGAAATCACGTCGGAATTGAAAACAGTTTTTACTATTGTTCGCTCCAGAATGCAATGGCATCCCTAAAAAATATTTTTAGAGGAAGGGTTCGTGTTCTTTTTAGACACCCCTCTTGACTACATCACATTTCTTAGGTTTTGTCATGACAAAGCGAAGGATATGTATTGAGATTTCAGAAATTTTAAATTTTACTTTTGAACTTAATGAAGCAATGCTTTTAGTTTAAATTTTCTGTAAAATAGATGTGCAATTGTACGTTCACGCACGTAGTTATAATTGGTTATAAGATTATGTATCTGTAGTTATTTTTTTCGGTTTATAGATATTTTTGTTTATATGTCACAGGGTCGCAGATAACTATTTGGGAGTCAACCCTCTCAAAGGAGACACCCGTTTTGATCTCCCCTCGCACGTCTTAGCGGTGTCTTCGTGTGCTTGCAATGATTTTACTCATGTATTCTACGATATAAAAGATTGCTTTCGCTATCGGATACACTAATATATTTTATTTTAATGTGTTTTAGCGAACTTAGACTTAATCTATTATAAGTGGTTTAATTTTATTGATAAAAGTTATGATTTTTCTAAGAATTTTTTTTATATATATTTTACAAATCATGTGCTAATTTTTATTTAGTGGTATGATTAAACTTGCGGCTTCTATTTATTTCTATCATTCTTCCATTTAAAAAAAAGTTTTGAGTTAAAAAAAAAAAAAACGTTGAAGCCAGTTTGAAATTTAATACCATCAAAATCTTAAGCTAATTCGGAGCACCTTTTTGTCATATCCATGATCGATGATTCTCAGTTAAATTTTCAATACTTAGACACTTACATCTTCATCCGCGAAACTGACACTTACTATCAATCTAGATAGTATTCCTACACATGTTTTCTCTGAAAAGTACGCAATAAATGCAAATTTAAATTTCATCACTGTCTGCACCACAAAGCAAACCGTCGTTCTACCCATCAGATTAAAATATTCTAATATCTGTGTGTACAAGATGTTCAAAGTAGTTTAAAAACTGTTCTTTAAAATACAAAGCTAACACACAGTGTGAGTAGAATTACAATGAGAATATCCGAAACAAGACCTAAAAATAAAGACATGTAAATCCCTATAAATGATCGCTTTACCTGTAAATACTATCGCCTACGCCAAGAAATGATTTATAGATCTAATACTTAATCCAAAAACTTGATGGAATGGCCGCGGATCCCTTTGAAGTCCCTTGACAGCTTTGAATCCATCTTCTCTAAGTCAACACCATCAGAGCATGGATGACCTCCTAAGCATGTACCAACCACCCCGAGCATGTGATCTTTCTATCCAACTCGTTCAATAGCTTTTATCTTCCTGGAAAAAGAAGGAACGAATCGGATCAAATAAAAAAAAATAAATAAATGATTGCAGAATAACTGATGAGAACATTAATGGACGTGTCAAGTGATTCCAGTCTTCGAGCTAACTGGTATTCACACTTAGAAGTGTTTGTCGCCGTAGACCAGTGCTAAAAATGAGAGAACCTCGGGACTTAAAAGTTAATTAATTCTTTAATTTGCGGCGAGGATCCGAAAAGAGCTAATTAGACGGTACACCACCCATTTCCTCTACGCTTTTTCGGTTTTTAATAAGCAACGGCTTTGTAAGGATCGCGTATTTACATGAACATCAGAAGTAAGGGTTTTTCAGAGGAACTAATTTTAATTTAGGTATTGCTTTCCGAGGAGAGTTTTTTTTTTTATACTTTTTTCATTACTTTTTTTTTGCCGACTGTTTTTTAAGGTAGAAAGAAATTGTTTCTGCATGCGTGTTTTAAAAAAAAATCGATAATAATGCATTCAAAATTTAGTTTTAATATCTCGAAACTTATATACATTATTGCCATGCCTATAAAAAATTTAACTAAAATATTCTAACGCGTTTAGTTATGATAAAGTTGAATTAAAAGGTTAGCTTATTTTTTCCAAGAAATAAATTTATGTAAAGCAGCGAAATATGCATTCTGCAAGGTGACCAAAAATCTTTTTATAATTTAAAGTGCAATTAACTTTAGTGAGGAAATTATTTTTTGGTTTGTTTTCAAAGTTTGAAAATAAAGGTTTAAGATTTTATTCATGAAAAGATACATCTGAGAAACGTGTAAAGATTACCCAATGTTACTATACAAATAAAGGTTTTCTTGTTTTCACACAAAGGACATATATGCGTGTTTTTCATTTTAAGAAGGCCTTCTTCTAGACCTTCAATGTTGACGAACTTGTGCTTCCAGTTGTAGAGAGTATAACAAAGATATCGTTGCTGCAAGACTAGGCCATATCACATTCAGCCAAATAATCCTTGCAAGTGCTAATGATTATTTCCGAAGAAAGAATCATTTGCAGGAATTCACACTTCCCTTATTCACACTTTTTCTTTCTTTCTTCATTTAAATTACCTCTTAGACCGTGTTTTTACCTATAAGTTTAATAGCTTAAGATCCTTATTCATCAAGAACTTCGAGGATTCAGCAATATATGTATTGCTAGCTGTTATGAAAATTGTGATGGATGGAACCCATATTTCCGAACTGAACAATAATGCCTCCTTGTAAGAAATATTACTTTACATTCCTAGTTCAAAAAAATTTACGAACAATGTTTCACTTCATATACATATATAAATATGTTCCATTACAAAACATTAAAAAAATATATTCAATTAAAACAGTAAGGTAACTTTGGGCCCATACTGTGCCATGAGATAGAGATGAACAATATATGCTACATTATAGGACAGCATTTGATTGAAAAGGCTTGAAAAAAAAGAATTTAATATTTTTTTTTTTCGTTATTTTTGCTTTGGTGATCATTCAAACTATAAAAATGTCTATATTATAAAATAATAGGTGATGTTTATAAATATGGCATCATATTTTTAATTGTTCGTTTAATGTTTTACGATCGCTTTTACATCACTTTACCTTTTTTTTTTATCGACTTGTAAAAAAACTAACTTAATAGCTTTGATACAGAATTTTTCTGATATTTCTTTAAAATGAAAGGGTTGACATTATGACTAGTGTTAATTTATTGAATAATTTTGATTAAAGGAGGTTGAAATAAATCATTATGGAAAATTTAACTCCAAAAAAGCAAAGAGTTGATTTATCATGAAAGAAAACGTGTATCTGTCAATAAAAATGTTATTTAATTGATTCATCAATTATTTTATATATATATACACGTATATTCATCCTTCCTTTATTTCCCCAACAAATAGTAAGTTATATCCGATGAAACACATTTTTGCACACAATTTTTTTAATAATCCATTTTAACTAACTAGTAAAAATCAAATTTTTAAGTCTGTACAATTGCAACAGATCCCGGCAAAGAGATGTAATCCCTGGAGAAATCATTCAAATATCTAGGTTGAAAATTTTACTATTCGGGGTAAAAGCAAATTTTTTTTCCTGGAAAAAGATGCAATTAAACTAATTTACATTGGTAAAGTAAAATTTAATGTACTAAAAGTAGTACTGTCAATTTTTAAAATTGTTTATTAGTTTTAAATTAAGTTCGTATATATATATATATACATTGGTCACAAGAAAACAAAATTATATATTACTATTGCATTCGTGTATGTACTAACTAGCTATGAACTTTGATTAATTATAGTATAATAACTATAAGTGATATGGTAATTAAAAGAACTAAAGCTGTAATTAGTATAAGATATCTCGATGAAAAGAACTAACCTTGTTGAAATCATCACGAAGTCCCAGTTGAAAATTCTACTGTTCAGGACTGAGGCAAAATGTTATTTTTTGGTTATAAAAAAAATAATTTAGCAAATTTAAATGATGAAAGTAAAATTTAAAATATAAAAAGTGGTACTATATTTTTTTTAAAAAAAAATCGCAAGTTTTAAACTAAGATCTTATACACCTATAACCCCTTATACCGGATATTGGTAATGAAATCAAAATTGTAAAATATTATCTTATATGTGCCAATCTTATGAACTGTAATTTATATCTTTCCATTTTTATAACATGTAAGCAATGCGTTTCCTCACCACATAAGGCCATTATTCAGTGATAAGTGTTGCATATTTCAACCCAGATCATTGACTACAGTAAAAGACTCAAGCTACAGTTCGACTGCAAACCATCAAATGGAATATTGAAGTTAACTGGTGGTAATTTGAACAGACGCATAAGTTTATACACATTATAAATTGAAAATTAAGATAAGGCGTTATTGGCTTTTAAGTGGAATTCTCATCACCTAACTGTTGTTCAAAATTACACCGAGAAATCTAGTATAGCTTAGAAACTTTATCTTAAGCTTAGAAAAAAAAATTCTTTTTACTTTAATCTTGTGTTGGATTTATTTCACTGACTGTAGTGTACGGCATGAAATACTTTTATAAGTACAGTTTAAAGATAAATATTCTGAATTCCATGTGACTATATCATAAATAAACAGCAATTTGTTGTTTCTTGCAATTGATTCTTAATTTTCAAAAATGTTATGGTGGAATTGATCGTCGATTTTGTGTGCTCTGCATATATAAAAATACATACAGGTAATATATTTTTCATTAAAAAATGTTTTAAATTCAGACACCATGCATGTCTGAAATATGTTTTTTTAAGTGCTCTTGTAATTCGATATCCATCAAATTATTTGAGTCTTCTATTTTAATTAATCTAATATAGTATTTTTGAACATTAAAAATTTAGTAAACAATTGACATTCAATTGATAAAAAATAAAATTTATTTCAAATATTTTCAGGAAAAGTGTAAGTAAAATTAATTCTGTGCTTATCTTCTTTTCCTTAAAAAAATGTGGGATTTAAAATATATATATATTATTTATATTACACAAACGCTGTTTCAAAAAATTATCTAAAATTTCAGCCAAGAATAAGTGCAAGTAGTCAAAACACAAAGATTGGGAAAGCATTTGGCATGATCAAAAGCTCAGAATTATTCTTTTAAAATTTGTGTCATTTCATTAATTTCATTTGTGTATGATAGCAACCGATCCACGTGCTTTTAAGTTTACTTCTGTGTTGATACAAAAGATACTGTTCGTATGCTTCCGCCATCTATTGACTGAATTTCGAGTTAAAAGTCGATACAAATTGATAAATGAAACCGTTAGAAATAATACTGCCCTTTTATGTTAAAGGGAAGAAAAATGATCAATACATCTAATTATTAATTATGTAAACTTTTGGACAAGATTATTGTAAAAATAAAATGTTATATATTACAAATCTCCATAACTAAAGTATGATTATATTTTATACATATTATTTTTGTGTATGTGTATTCTGAAAAATGTATGCTCAGTTGGTTCAATTAATTAGTTTTCTCTTATGAAAACCTGTAGCGTAACCGTGGTCAAAACACAAACAATTATTAATAAGTAAAAAGTTTTTAAAAATGTACAAAAAATTGTTTTCATCGAACAGCTCAAAGTTCTAGTTGTTTGAAAATTAGGCAATAATAATAAGAATAGAATAAGAATAGATTTCGAATAAAACAACTCTTTCGAATTAATCAGCTACGACTTTTCTTTATTTTGGATTTTTTAAAATAATTCAAATGTTTTTTTCTCATTACCCAAATGAGGAAAGAAGAAAATATTTGTATTCAATGAAACCTTTATTTGGTAAAGTCTATAGATAACGAGCAAACGTGAATTCTTCTACAGTCTAATAAAAGAAATTTATTAGAGAAAAATTGAAATTATGTGCTGAGAAATTATTAGGACTCAAAATTTTCACGTTTGTTACCAAATATTTGTGCAAAGAAAATTTCGTCAAATTGAAATATTAATTTTCGGTGATGTCATTTTATGAAAGATAAACGACACAAAGTAGATATGAGACATAAAGAATTTGCTTGAAATTTTTTTTCATTATAACTGGTCAATGAAATATTTTTTTTCTTTAAAAAAAAAAAAAATCTTATAATCATATGATTGAAAATATCCCGTCATTTTTTGGAAAATTTCAGATAGGAGTGCATATAGCAAGACTGTTGCAGGACTTAAAGTTTCCTAAAAAGTAAAAATATGAAAAATATATGCTCCAGTATATTTTAATATTTTTACTCTTGACACAAAATGCACTTTGACTACTTTCATTTGCATTGGATGAAATTTGGAATGTTCTAAAAGTATTCTGCGTTTATTAAACAATTATTACTTTTTTTTATTGTTTAAAAAATCTGTGTATATTAAATGTTTATTACTTGCATTTTTAAATGAAATTGGTCGTTCGTATTATTTCACATTTTTAAGAGCAAAGTTATTTTTGAATTCTCATGATGGTAAAAAGTATTTAATTTCAAATACTTTAGAATTTTAGCTAAGGAATTGTGTTATTTTCTCTCGAAAATCATTATATATTGTCTAACTCGGAAAATGTTTTTTACCTTCTCGGTTTCAATAGTCAACTTTTTAGCTAAATTTTTCTTTCATGAAATGAACTCATAATAAAATCCATGTTATCCATAACCTGAACGGCTTCGCAGACTTTAGGGTCTTGTCATTCATTAAATATTTTGTACATGCTCCTTTACTTTTAATTTTTGAACATAGAAATAAGTGACCGAATTTCTACTCATTGATGAATTTATCAAACAGTGTTTAATAATTTGCAATGAAGTATGTTCAAGTAATTTCTAAATTTCGTTATTTAAATTAATGGAATTATTTGTCATAGATTATTGTCTTGAGAGAGAGAGACATCTTAGAGATCTATTTCAAACATTTTTTGAATCTCATTTACGTCATTTCAAAAACAAACGCCCAAGGAATTTGCTTTATTCCAATTCAGTCAATAGTAAAAAATCCCACCCTTAACGGCTCATTAACATTCGGGTGAGTCCAGCCGCAAGAATCCAAAACTTATCATTCTTGAAACAGATATTCTAGGAAGAAAACTCCATTCGAAACTATCATTCTCGATCTACGTATTCCGAAAGATCAGTAAAGCGCAGAGAATTTTATTTACGTTCCCTTGAACACTGTCAACCGCAGTATCATCCTGGGCGTTAACGGTATTGCTATTTCCTCGGAGCATTCATGGCAAGCTGGACTTCATTGAGTGAAGCAGTCTTTTATTGTGTCAATTTCCCGTCTCGAAAGAAAGGGATATGCTTAATTCTTTCATTCGTTCCTTTCTTTCTTTTTCTTTTTTTTTTTGTTTGTTCCTATCTCTCTCACTCTTCGATGCCTGACATTGGATAAGTGGCAATTACAGAAGAATTTGCAGAAATCATTGCATCAGGGATTGCGAAATACAATGTCACGTGACTACAATGGAATTAATTCCTGGTACTTATAATCGCTAAATAATCGTTATGGGTTTGGTTCTATATAATTTATTCTTACATTCATATTTTTTTGAATTATAAAAATGCAATTGGAAGAATCTCCTACGTCAATGGGATTGTAATTGTCTATTAATGTCGCACACTTTACTCTTTCTCTCTCTCTTAGAAACAACACGAGGGCTATAGGCAGAATGCCTAAGGGCACTGAGTTCGCCCAAAGGGTTTAGAGCTACAAACCGGCCTGCCGGGAAACAATCAACTCCGCACTCAGCATTTATTGATTAAAAAAAAAAATTTCAACAATAAATGGTAAGATATAATAGTACATGCTTGAACCGAGAACATAAGATATTACATAATTTCGAAATTCAAAAGTAAATAAAAACTTACATCGCGTTTACAGAGCAGAAAATGCTCTTGACATGAATAAAAAAAAATCGACAGTAGAATTATTGGCGACGGACGTCGTAATTTTGAACCTCTGTCAAATCAACAGAACGGCACCTGATCTGACACCTCTCTCTCCAAACTTTCACGTCGGCTAGAATCGACGGGCATGAGCCCGCCTACATGGTGACATCATGGTTCGAACCCAAGACTGAACGGAAACAACGCCAGCCTAGAGTCCGTGTCCATGGCCACTAGAATATCGCGGTCATTTCCGACTACGAAGTTGATCAATGCAGCCGTTAGGTTTCGCTATTTTCATAATCTAAAGCAATGTTTCAAATATGTATTTTCAAAAAGAAAAGAAATGGGGGGGAGTGGAAGAGGACAGTTTCTGCCTTTATTCTGAATTGAAAAATAGATCCTGATTATTAAATGCTAAGTTAAATGTCTTCGAATGATACAAAATCCTGATTTTTTTGCCTCTTGAAATGCGAAGCAGATTTTTCTAGAGTATGGTCATGAAACTGTAAAATTGCATCGAAAAGTTGATTAGCTGATTTAAGCATTGTGAAATATTATTACTGCTAAATTCTGTAAAAGAGCTGCTTTTGTGCATCAAAGTGAACAGGAAACAATACAGTTTTTTAGAAATAATAACTATCGATCTTCCTTCTTCATTATTTTTCACCTTACGAAAAATAATTTTCTTTTAAATTTTTTTGGATTTTTACTACAGTGGAATGAATTTCTGGCTCACTAAGTTAAATCTGAAACTCATTTATTTATAGTAATATTGTAAATTAGAGAATGTGTTTCCTATTTTATAATATTCTGCGGGTAGTAGCTTTTGCACGATGATGTTTTGGAAAAAAAATAAATAAAAACGTTATTATTCTGTTTCTTACTTCTCATACATTCCTGCTTCACTTAAAAATTTATTCTTCTTTGTAACAGCTGTTACCATTTTTCATTCGGATACTTACTTTTGACTATAACTTTCATACCTTAATCTAATCTCTACTTCCTGCCATTACATAAGCCTTTAATTCCCACGCCAAAGGCTTCGCAATATTATTTCTTACATCTCCCCGAAAACTGTGCTTCGACACTAAAACCATTATTTTTTGTTCCTACAAAGTGACGCATCTGATTCTGTGGCTGGAACAAAATCATTTATCGGTGAATTGGAGAACTACAAATTTAATATGAAAAATTACATGTGATCTTTAAGGTAATATCCATCGAGAATTCGAACCGTAATTCGAAAAGAACGATAATTGATGAGGGAATATTTAAAAGGAGATAGATTGACACATTTCCTGAAGAACATGCTTTGGTTGAAATAATGCAATTTTATTGCATCATGTTCTAGCAGACAAAAAATTGTGATATTGGCTATCTTTGATATCGTGTGTGTGCGTGTGCGCGTGTGTAATGATTCAACGTAAAATTGTAGTAATTTCATTGAAAAAAAAATTTAATTTCCAATTATTTCTTATTCTCTAACTCAAAAGTAAAGAGTTGATTCTTATTTTCTGATACAAATCCGAATTATCCTTTTATTGATGTGCTCACGAGCTCATAAAAATGTTCTGAGCTTGCGTTTCTTACGATCGGAGACCTGTAGGGATAATCCCTACAAGATTTTTCCAAGCAATTTAACTCCCTCAGAATCCCTACATCTTATACCACGTAATCTGGAGAAATCCCTTCTATAAAAATGTTGGTAATGTAAAATTTTCTCTCTTCTGATGTAACAGAGAGGGCGGAGCTGCGTCTCTTGCTTTTGAATCCTCATTACCTCTCTCTCTCTCTCTCAGCAAAAATGAATAAATAATCTTGTTTAAACAAAAGCGTTTTTCTTGAAACTAAGAAATTAAAATTCTCATTTTTATTTATTAATTAATTTTTAAATTATTTATAGACTTTTCTTTAGTTCTACTTTTGTTATTCTGATCGCTTCATCGAATTTCCCTCATTACCTGAATTTTCTAGCAAAGCTCATTAGTATTTAATACCAATAGCCGCATAATTTCTATCCATATTGTCTTATTAATAGCAGCATTCGATTATATTCTTTTCTGTAAATTCATTTAAGTTATGGATTTCAAGAACTTTTATTATCTAGTAACAATTATACTCCAAAAGATCATATTGATTTCATAAATAAACAAAAATGCTATACATCAGGATATAAAACATATTCATAAGAATTTGTAAGCATCTCTTTTTTTTAAAAAAAAAAAGATTGTGATAATTGTTAATATAATGCTTAATTTAATGCGTGCTTAATTTCACTTCCAAATGCCAAAGTAGTGTCTAATATGTTTGGTAATAAAACCACACGTTTTACATTCTGCGGTGAATTCAATTGTATTTATAAGTGTTTAATATTTGATTTGTGACGACCTCTTCCTTCATTATTTATAACTCTACAGCCATCTTAAAGTCTAATTAAACAGTCAATAAATGCAGAACTCCAAATGAAGATACAGAAGCGAAGGACAACACACTCTATTATCTATCAAAGAACATGCAAGGTCGCTCTCTCTCAAAATCCCTCTTAGCTCAGTTAATTCTAGTATATGTCACGAGATAAGGTCTAAGTATACAAAAACCTTCATTCCGATTTAAACACTTCTCGATTACAGTAGATTTGACTCCTATTATTCTGATCAGGAGCCTCTTCAAACTACTTTCAATATAAAAGATTAATTACGATGATTCACTTAAATCTACAGTATCTAGCAACTTGTCGTTATCCTCTATATTTTCCCTCTCTTTCCTTTCCATTCTATTTCGCTTATGCATCACCATCTTTAATTCAATTCATTACACTTTTTATTTTCATTTAATACCTTAATGACCTACCATTTTGGTTGGCATTTTATGAAATTCAAATTACCAAAACGTCCCCGAGATTAGAGAACAAAAAATCGCATAGTCCAACGTCACAAGTTCCGTAATTTATTATCTATGATTATGCATGAAAACCACTTACCTTTAGTTCGAGATTTTTCTTAATTGATATTTTAACTAATAATTGTGTCTAATATCCACTTCCGCTTAGTAATGTATATGTATGTGTGCTTCATTTCGAAACTCGCACTTAATGAACTGATCCGACTCATAAGTCCCATCCACCCAGTAAGAGAAGCGTTTCGCAATTTGTGGATGGTCCCCTCTGCGAGGTGTGAATGAGTGAGAGTGGCATTTCCGCCATCAAAACCCGAGAGCAGAGACACTGGGTCGGTTGCAATGAGGGGGATTGTTTTTGCCTCTCTCCATTCAAGTGGATTTCCCGCCCTGGGAAAGCTCCGATTCCCATCATTTGTTCCGAATGAACCTTGACCTTGCCGCCCCCTCCTCCAGTTTTCATAGATTGAGAAGGGATGCCCCACTCACTATTGATCGCATGGTTTTTGTCCATTACGGTCAGAATTTAAATGGTTAGTTTTGAATGGAATAAAATTTTAAGGTGGATGTGTTGTTTAGAGAATATTTGAAAACACAATTTTGTGAATATGGATTTTTTGTAAGTGAGACTGGATATAGTTGGGTATAAAAAAGATGTGTGCTAACATGTATGCTACTTTTTTATATACATAGGAATGAATTAGGCATCTTTTTCACTTTTCATTGATTAACAAACTCATGCTCATCAGGTGGACCATGAAATTACATTATAAAGATAGTAATTACTTACCTTTTTAATTATTTATTTTTAATGTAAAAAACAACATCTGAAACTCATTTAAAGTGAAAACGATATTAATGACGATTATTTAATGCACAAAAATCTGTAAAAAAAATCCACTAGTAACTAGGTATTTATTTAATAGGTTTAAGTATTAGAATGGTAACAACTATGATCCTGATCTCTAAATTACCTATCAGAAGACTGAAAGTTGCAATTTGGAACTCGTACAATTAAAGTCGTTGTGTAAGGTCATAACCTTGGGAAGATGACGTACTCAAAGCCCTCACGTGTTGTAAGGTAAAAGTGTGAAAAGCAAGGAGTCCGTATGGTATAATCTCATCCTGTGATGTTGTTTCTGAATGACAAGATTTTTTACCAGAGGATAGCTGTAGAATCGTAATGCGAGATGAATCAAATATAAAAAGAAAGAGGAAACATTTAAAATGTACTTTAAAGCTCAATATTTTTTGGATAACCAATTTCGATTAAGAAGTTATTATAACCTTTTTATGTTACTTTATTTCCTTACTCCTATTACCACTCATATCATAATTACCCTCCTTAAGCGGTGTTGGAGGTCTCTTTTTGGCGTGCCCTCAACCTTTTGTTAGGGTCGGATTTTGATCCAACAGATCAGTTGGTAAATAAGAACTCGAACAAGGTTGTTGTGAATTTGCTTTGTCTCCTATATTTTAGGATTAATAAGAATATAGTATATACGGTCCATTTATATAGCTCAAGAATAAGTTTCTCGATTTGTGTTTCGTATAAGTAAGAGTTTCATGTTCAGCCGAATGTGAACAAAATATTAATATTTCCTAATTTATAAATATATCTACATTACTCTGACACTTAATTTTTAGAACGCATCTATAGTTATGGTCGCAAGGAACCGTTGTCGAAAATTAAGAGCAACCGCATATCCTACTGAAATGAAAATCCTCCCTTTTTTACTGTTTTCGATTGATTGATTACTTATTAATGTCGCGTTTAGAAGCATCACGTTGGCTGTTAACGATTTGTTTGTAATTCGAAGTCTCGATCAAGTGACGAGGACGACACTGAATTGGCACTTCCTTCTCCAAACTTCGACGCCACGGTCACGGGGGGACTTGGACCCTCGTCATATTTAACGTGCATTACTTCTCTAGACGGCGGGTCTTAAGAATCCACGTCACAACGAAACTACGGTGGTCGCGAGCTCATAACCATGACCACTAGACTTCGGCGGCCATGAATATCATCGAGTAAGGTCGAGATAGCGAGACCGAGATAACAACTAAGGTATCGTCTTCGCCCTTTGACCCTGACTGAAAATTGCGAGGTTCATTGTCAATAGCCCTAACTAAATTCTAGAGGGAAGTTAGTTCCAAGTAATCAACTTTCTGTGCTATTGTTGTCTTTTATTTGATTTATCCTGACGTTAAAAATCGAAATTTCATAGTTGTATTTAAATCATCTGACTGATCTCATTCGCAAATATTTAAAATAATAATGAAGAAAACCGTTCCATTTACCTGATTGGATTTGATTTTAAGGAAGAACTTGCACTGTATACTTTCAAGGAGTGTCATATTTACATTTGGGGTGTCATTAAGGTCATCACTCCAGCGCTCCAAAGAGGGAAGAAAGATCGAGTTTCACTCGAGATACTTAAAGTTCATTAGGTTCGAGTAGTCCATTGCCTCAGCAAGGGAAACTCTGCAATTATTACAAGTGCTCTTTTGAATTTTGTAAATAGTGCTCTTTTGAATTGTTTTCAAACAAGGAAATGATCTGTATAGAATGGCGCATATTTAAATAAGAACGCTATTTGGTTTTTGAAGAATAGGAAAATATTTCTTCTGTAAAGGTTTTAAGTTTATTGACGGAGAAATATGTGTTGTTCTTTTAAAGATTATTTACATTTTCGTTGTCTCTTTTTAAGACGTTCTGAGTGGTATTGAGAAGTTGTAAGTGCTTAGAAGGCTGTAATTTTTATATATTTATTAATGAAACTGTTTATAAACATTTATCTAACTGACAATCGAAAAGTCTCTTAATGTTTATTGAATTTATTCTTAAAGTCTGTTCAGCATAAGCACTCATTATTGTATAAAAACTTTTTTAAGTATTTTAAATCTATGCAAATGCATTGGCAAGTACTAATCATAAAATTCGTTATCATGGTTTATTTTAAAGCTTAAAAAATACACATAATCATGAGATCTACATAAAAATAAAACATTTTAGAATAATGGATTTTGTTTGGATGACTGGTTGATTATTTTTTGGGAGGGAGAGAGCATGGGTTATATTTAAAATCTTATTAATTTACAAAAGATTGAGTGTTTTATGTAATAATTTTTACAAATGTTTATTTGGGATCTAGACTTAAGATGAATAGACAGACTTTGAAGAGAGTTGCGTATTAGAAAATATTTTTTATCCAATTTTACTTCGAATTTGATTGTCATGCAAATGTGAAATATCCTCACTATTTCATTTAACAGCTTTTTCGAGTAAAGTCTTGTAGTTCATTAGCATTGTAATCTCTAACCTGTCTCTCGAAAAGAAGGAAATCCCTGAATATTTAATGAAAAAAAAATCATTCCAAAATTGTTTTTACCACAATAACAATTGAGGATCATCTCGTCACCTATAATTTGGGTTCAATCAAATGTCCATCGAATACTATATTGTTCAGTCACGACCGTGACCTCTAAAAAATAAGAGGGGGGGGGATCTAGAAAACGATATGCGAAAGCTGCTACTGCATAAAAATCCAATAACAAGATCATAATTATGAATCAAATCCATCAAAAGGTACTGATCATGACCATCTGCTTTTTGAAAGTCATTTCTATGTATGAATATAAATATTCGACTCTCCCCTCCACACACACATTCTTATAACGCAAGCGATTTCGGAAAACGAAGTCCTCTCAACTCGGCACAATCGACAGGTGAGATTTTCTCCTTCCCCCCCCCTGGTGGCTAGTCGATGAGTTTTTGATGAGACCCGTCGATAGATTTGAACAATGCCTCATTAGAAGTTCTATTTTCTATCGGCTGTTTTTTTCCCCTCATTATCTCACTTGTTGTAGAAATCATCTGCTCTCGAAAGAGACAGAAAAAGTAGATGTCATTATAAATATTTCAGTAAAATGTTACGTATCTCTCCTACGAAATAAAGTGTAGTTTGATCTTTCCGATCAGAAATTTAATTAAAACGAGGGAAGCGGGAGCTTGTTTAGATAATATTATGCAAATGCGGTTGAATATTTTCATTTTAAATATGCAAAAGAAATAAAATTTTTCATACATTCGAGGGCGGTGCAAAAAGTACCTATGTTAGAAATGGGAATGGAGTAACTGACTGATGTACCTATTGATCGTCCTTTTCAAAGAAACCAATGAGTATGATGCGCTTCCATCCTAAAAAAATCGTCACATAACTTTTCTGGCTGACGAGACCACCATCGCCTATTTTGAGCAGATTCATCGGAAGCAATCCATTGTTTTGAGAGTTGCTTGGTTTCTGATGTACAATGATGAATCCAAGTCTCATCGACAAAGGTAACTCGACGCAAAATGATGACGATAGTTAGAAGCGGCAGTAATCAAAACTAGCGTTTGATTCAATGTCACATTTGTATATGCGTCTTTTATCAGATGGTAGCACACAATGGTAACACCAACTTGTCTTAGTATCACCATTAGTCGTCAAAAACATGTACTTTTTTAACCACCTTCCTATTAAAGAACCTTTTTACTTGAAATACTATGGTGTTCCCCATGTATCATCAGAAATATATATATATGGGATCTAAGATCTACCGATCTACCTTCTCAGACGAAAGCCATGATGTTCCCAGAGCGCCACCTAGCGCTTCGAGAGAGATACGGAAGAGTTAGAAGAGACGTAGAGAGAGAGAGGGATCGAGACGCTGGACGTTATATCTATGATTACACGGGTTTAATTAATTTGTTTTGTGTTTTAATGTTCTGTCCTACGTTAGAAATTAAACTGTGTGTGTAATAAGTAGTCGTTACTTTGAATCTTTACACACCCCATATATATATATATATATATATATATATATATGTATGTATGTATGTATGTATGTGTGTGTGTGTGTGTGTAATGATTTTCACTTAAATTTAAATTAATTTATTCAATACTTTAACTAACACACAGTTGCATTCCATCCCAATTTAGCTTTTAATTTATGTAATCCAGTGCTCTTAAAATCTGCTGAGTTACCTGTTCACACGCTTCAAAGCAATAACGATAATCCCTACTAGACTTTCTGTCTGTAGGAAAAATACCTCGGATCCCTCCATCCAATACCATATGATCTGAAGAAATCCAAGCAAATAAATTCCAAGCAGGGATAATTTCGCTCTTTTTTTTCCCTTTCGTCAGAATGGTCTCAAATTTACATAATGTAACGCGTGGAATAGAGTGGGCGTAGATTGCGCTGCGCCCACTGCTTTCACCATGTAATTGCATCTCTCTTGTTAAATTAATAAAGGTAAATTTCAAGATTTTTAAAGAATCTTCACGTTGCACAATGAATTGAAACCCCCTTTATCAAAATTATTTTATGTTGCTAGTTTTAAATGAATGTTTTCTCGAAACAGATTTGTCATGTCGTTTGTATTGACTTAATTAGGGAAATTGAAGGAGATTTGAAACATGGTTTAAAAAAACATTACACACTCTTTTCTTTTTTTTATTTAAATCAATCAATGCTTTTTTTTTTTGTTTTAATAAGACTTTCATTTTTATTACTTACAGTATTTTGAGACATCTTTGAAGTTGAAACCTTTCAGAAATGCACTAGTTTGAAAAGATAAAAGGAATTTAAATTTTCAGGATAAATTTAAGTCTTACAAGCTTCTAAAAAAAATTCTAATGTGTCCTTCTTTAAACGCTAGCTACAAGTAATTTTATTTATTCTTTCCCTTTTAAAATATCTTTGAAATTTCGTATTGAGTTATTTATTTTTGTTAATTACTCGTATATGTCATTTATATATTCTCTATACAGTTTCGTGAACTGTAAGCATTCGCTCTTACTCGTATATAACATCTGCAAAAATGTTTGATTTAATGTGATAAAGACAATATATACTCATCGGCGATCGAAAACCTTTTCCCGCCCATAAGCGATTTCATTGAAAAGATGAAAAGATGAAGGGGCCAGATCAGGGTTGTAATAGGGGTGGTTGGCTGTACAGGATGTGCGTTGTCAGGCAACAAACACTCTCTTCGCTCATACTTCTTTTATTTTGTTCTGTATGGCAAACAGTAATTTTTTAAAGTTTCTCTATGCCACTTGGCATTAATTGCTTTCTCCGGAGACAAAAACTCAAAGAGGGCAATTTGTATACGATATTATAAAATGAAGACCATGATTTTTCGGGTCGGAACAATGGTTTTGATTTATTTTTTCTGTTAGTCTTACCCCTTCAATAAATTACTTCAGTTTGTACAGAAATCATAATCCTAGTAATCTTTTTTATTTCTAGTGGGGTTAACTGTCTTTAAAAAACTCGAATGATGCGCTCCTGGAATGCTTTTGTGATCTTCCTCTATTTCCGACTATAACCACTTATTGCCCTCCCCCCCTATTTTTTAAAATCTAAAGCACAGTTACATGTTGTTCGATACAGCATATCAACATTTGATCTTGCGCCATTCAACCCCACCATCATTTACACTCACTTTGCAAGCTTTGGATTTACGGCACCATTTGAACACATACATGTGGTTCATAACATCTTCCGCGTAAACAGTTTCTATTTCGTTAAAAATCTGGAACGGTGCTTTTCCATTCGCGAGAAGAAACCGGATTAAACACCTCACCTCGTAGCTTGCGGGATTCAGAATTGAGACACCCCATTTCACACCCAACAATTCACGGCAATGCTGCAAGAATATGGAGCCGATTGAGACAAACAAGCTCACATTCTTCTCCCAAGATTTTGATCTTGAATGCCGTGCAGTCAAATTTGCTGAAAAAAATAATAATCTTTGTGCGGCGAAACTCAGTACTTTCTGAACACCCCTCAAACATCGGTCTCGAGATCTTCCGAAGCACGAAAAGAATACTCTACTAACCAAGTCATCACGGGCTTGAGAAGTATCTTATGGTAGTCCGACATTTGATATCATGATAGTATGAGCTGCCGAGGAATACGAATATGAGATGGGGGGAGACGACTCCACCAAAAACCGTCGTGCGGAGTAATGAAGTTGCAGAACGTAAAATCGGAATACGCCTTGAGAATCACCAAGGGTGTGTAACAGAAATTAATGCTTCAACCTGGTTGTTCTTGATATCTGATCAAGGCTCGAAATTAGCGATAATAGCCCACAACTTGTTTTTGCACGACGTTAATTTAAACCAATAGGTCATCTTTAACTAGAAATAAAAACGCACAACTCTGTCTTGAACTTATCTCAAAATTTTAATGTTTAAAGAAATTTGATGAGTGAGGTAACTGACTTGCGAGAGATATGCTCGTCATCTGAAGTGGTTCAAAAATGTAATGTACATCATAAATAGTAGTGTCGGTTTTTTTTATTGTTGTATTTTTGAGCTGTCAATACAGGGCAGATACCATGTAGTGTGAATATCATAACACTGAAATTTAAAAAAAAAATCAAGAGGAGGGAAATATGTAATGAATATATATTTTACTGGTGTCATTTTTTTTATTGTCATTTAAAAGACTTGAAATGAAATACATTTTATTTTTAAATCTGTTTATAAATGTATGTATCTGTGTATAAAGTGTAACATATTTTGAAGATAAAATGAAAATTATTAGAATAATAGTGTGTAAATATAAATTAATGAAATTATATTATAATAAAACGTAATTTAGCTTAGATGACGTATGATTAGTTTTCATTTTCTGGAATATTGTTTTGAAAGAAAGCATTTGATCAGCGTTTGTCATCGCCTCAAGCAAGCAAACAGTATTATAATAAAACAGTTTATTCTTTAACTCTTAGAAAATCGTAAGGTTTCGAAGAGTAAATTTTAGTACGTAACTGTTTTTTTTTTAGTTTGTTTAAATGTAAAATAAATTTTAAGAAATCATCAGAAAAATACATAATAATGAGTAGTTTTATTTGTAATTATTTGTCGTTATCAGCCACTTATTTTTATTGGTTAAAATATACTTTATTTTATTGCACAAAATTATACTTATCGAATAGCATAAGACATGTGAGTAAAAACGACGCAACAAATTAAAATAATAACAGAGTACAACCCACAAGAATGTTTTATCATAGGTGCCAATTGATTTGATAATCTTTTTTTTCTAAGTGTTCCCGCTTATGTAATTTTGTTCGGCATACGTTCTATTTTAACATTCTGTTTAAATAATGCAGATAAGGTTATAATTAAATACGACAATCGCCAATTTTAAAATGGGGGAAAATGCTTAAAAGTCACTGCTCTTCTTTCTACGTTTTAAATGTGTGTGCGAGTATCCTATTTATCTTTCAGTTAAAACCTATAAAATGGCTACATAGTGGTATTATAGAATGAAACAGGTACGTGTAACAACAATTTATAGTTTTATTCACTTATGTACCAGACTTAAATCCGGCAATCTGGAGAAAGTTTGAAAAAGACTTATTGCCCAGGATGTCCTCTTTTTTTTATTTTTCAGGGGGGAAAAAGAAAGAAAACGAACTTCCATTTAACCAACCAATCTTATCGACTACATATCATTCCATGCTCTATCAGTCCTGCCAGCACACTAGATTTACATAAACGCATCAAATACACAATTTTCGAAGGAAATAGCATCAGTTTGTAGCCCGCTGTGGCCACCATTCATTCTCATTTCACTAATATTGTGGATCAAATTGACTTTTTAGTCTCTCTCACCCTAGCAATCAGGCGACGTTTATTATTAGTGTTGTTTTTTTTTACTGTTTCGGATTTAAAATCGCGATGGAGGGGGGTTTAGCTTCCTAGGTGAGCAGGAACGGAGCGATCGGTGTTCTGACGATTAATCCCAATCTACGTTGACACTTTTCATCTGTTGCCTTCTGCCGAGTTGCCGCTCAACTTCATTAGCATACGGAATGAACTGGTCGCCGGCGAAGGGTTGCCGGGATCAGGAAGTTGACTGAGATGATTTTTTGTCGCCAAAGATCTTGGGTGAAAATCGGGACGATTTCTTTTGTTTTCGGTTTCCATGTGTTGGATAAATGTTTCTGTGGTAAAATAAATAAATTCGGTTAATTTTCCTGTTCTTTTAAAAATTTTCTCGTTTTAAATATTTAAAGGCCTTTGGTAAAAACTAGGGTAAATTTTTAAAACCATTTTATTACAACAGAAAAAGAGAGCGTTTTTTTCTTCCTTAATTTCTATCATACCTTTTAAAAAAATATTGATTTTTTAAATTAATATTAAACTAAATTTTAAGACGGATTTTTTCATACTAACAAGTGATATAATCATGATAAAACTTTAGAAATAATAAGAAAAAAAAAATGAAATATTTAGCCGAAATTTTCCTTTTAAGAAAATACGAGTCCTCTTTCTCTAAATATTGTTTCATCCATAGAAATATATCGGAAAGATTTTTGATCAATAGATGTAAGTCAAAAGAGTTTTAAATTTTTTTAAGAATAAACTACTTAAAAACATTCTCAATACATTTTTAATGAATTAAAAAATATTTAAAAAATATTGATTTTTTTTATATTGCTACGGAGTTCAATTTTTTCACTTTTAAAGGCATTTTAAATTCGTGAGATACTGTATGTGATGATTTTTAGGAGCTTCAATTTAAGATAAATATTGTAAGCAAACAGTATTCGAAATACGTTTTTTTTTTTTTTTTGTTGAGGTTTTAATGTCTTACATTTCTTCCAGATAATCTAAATTATTTTTATGCTCAATAGCTATTGAAATTTAGTAAATTAAAAAGTAGTAATGAAATAATTTCAGAGAGTTTCAAGAAGGAACTTATTTGATTTTTAAATAAGATGATTTTGAAGTCACAACGGGTAACGGTGGTCTTATAACGCTTTTTTAACAACAAGCTCAGATAAACGCGTTAACGATTAGAGTTTACATTAAGCCTAATAAGGGATTTACTTTCTCCTAAATCGACAATTGTTTAACTATTTTTAGTCCTATTTTTTTCAGCTAAGCTGATTATGTAGAACACAAAGTTCTTAAAAACCTATCAGTTTTTATATTGCAATTGCGGAAGCTAAGTCAGAGAACTATTTTGGGAATTTATTGAGTAATACAACGAGTTAATTTATAATTGTAATTAATATAATGTTAAATTGTTGCTACTAATTTCCTGATTAGGATTCATCATCATCATATTTATAAATTATTATAGAAACTATTGAAATTATGAGAAATGTATTTATATTAGCAAATATATTTATTTATTGTATTTAAAATATTCACCCAATTAAGTTGATAATTAATACCTTTAATTAATTGTATTATTTTAAGCCAAAATTAATATTATAACTCAAGAATCAACTATTATATTATTTTTACAGTAATGATATGATATAAAAATAAAAAATTACCTAAAACTTCAAATAAATATATGTTCATTCTAGAAGTCGGACTCAGTTAAATACAATATGAATACTTTGCGAACCATATTGCCTCCAACTTTCAAGCGTAAATTTGCTATAAAAAGCTTTAAGATTCGACAAGGCTTTGCTATATCAAAGAGCACCACTAAGTCGTATCAATAAAGAATTAAAATCATTATACAAGTATATAGCATTACTTTATCTTTAACCGATATACAAACTGTTTTAAAGTACATAGTTACTTTATTTTTCTTTCTTTTTTTTAGAAAATGTTTGTTTATAATTTTAATTTTTTAAATAAATACTTCCTAAGTAGATTTCAATGAAATTTATTGTATTAAAATTATAATTCCGAAATATGCAAAACATTCATCAGGTTATGAAAGATTAGTTTTGATTAAGTTTGTACATACTATTTATATATTATATTTCAAATATTAATTTTAATTAAGCTCGTCCTTTATATACTAGTTTTCGAATAACATTTTATAAAAATATTTTTGCGAAGCTCTGAATCATTTGTAGCCTACAACAAAAAAAGAATTCTTAAATAGAGGAATGACACCGTAAATTACTTCATTAGAAACTTCAGCTTTAGTGACAAAATGATTGATTTGAATAATTTTTTAAAATATACCACAGATAATCAAGCATCCGCAGAATGTGATATAAATTTAATTGGATGTAATTATCTTAGTTGATGACTCACTTAAAAGAGTCATAAGATATTTTTTTTTCTATCTGGGGTGACAAATTATTAATTTGTCACATTCGAGTGGTCTAACTTTTCAGCCAGATAGATGGAGTAGTAATTAAGACAGAACTCATTGATAGAACATTTGCTCTTTTAAGAAATGTGATATTTATATTCTAATTCAGATTTTAAAAAGATTATACTATGAAAAAATGAATGCCTTTCACATGTGTCTCACACATATTACGCTAATATGTTCTAAATGAAGTAAAAAATATCTTAAAATTTCAATTAATTAACTGATATTTTTTTTAAAAAAAATTGTATACAGTTTGGTCTATATTACATGAAATGTACACAAAAAGGGTCGAGTAGACTCAGATTTTGTTTTACAACGATCAAATACTTTTATCGTAATCTAATATCTCTGAAGGATATTATGGAGCCTAATAAAACATTTCATTTCATTAAATGAAAAAGAGAGAGAGAAAATTTTAAAAAAGCTTTTGATTCTATTTTATCACTATACTTTCATTCCATAACAAGATATTTAAATACAAAGAGATTAATTAAAATCATTATATCTCTTAGTGTGTGTATGTTTGAGAGAGAGAGAGAGAGAACCATTGTTATTACTTATTAAAAAACTACCAAGTATTCTAAAATATAGTCATTTATCAATTACAGGTTCAGTAAAAATATTATCTCTCGTTTTAAAGCTAATTTTCACTTTTAGCATTAAAATATTGCCGACCCAGTATTGGAACACTCTCTCAGACAAGAAAATCTCCCTATATTTTCTGTGATTATTAACAAATATCTGTTTATCGTACTTTGTATTTATTTGCTTATTGACCTTTCCTTTCTGACTGCGTATTTCGGCTACCCTCCACACACATAGGTCTGCTAAAAATAACCGAATTCACCTCATAATTTTAAACCCTGTACACATGATTAGGTTGACCCCTGAGATGATAATCCACCCTCCACATGCATGTTACATCAAAATGTCATCCATAAAATGTAGAAACATTACATAAATGCATCGTTTTCTCCTCAATACCTTATATTAAAATAGAAGCATAGGAAACAAACTATAAAGGAAACACATATATAACAAAGAAATAGTTGAATCTTATCAAAAAATTAGAAGTATATTAAAAATGATGCCTTCGTACACTAATAAAGAGAGTTTCACACACGCGCGCGCGCGCACACACACACACACATATATATATATATATATATATATATATATATACACAAACACATAATGTTCAAAAGGATTATTTAATATAAACATGCATATATAAACAAGAAACTGTAGAAAAAATAATTTAACCAAAATTAAAGAGTATACTTCAAACTAATTAATTAAAAAAATCTATTTATTATCATGAGTTAAAGTTAAAATAAGGAAATTAAGCTGAAAATCAACAAAAGACAAAAAGCCAGAAAAAGAATGAAAGTCATTTAAATTGCTGTGTCTGAAATTTGAATAAAAATACATCGATACTGCGTGATATTATGAATCCAATCATCCCACTTAGCGTAATTATTTTATGCAATATAGTAAAAAACCAAATGCAAGCCCATAACCAAAAAGTAATCAAATTAAAGAAAGAAAACAAACAAAAGAATCAAAATTCATTTTAGCCAAATTAAAATAACACATTAAAAAATCGAATATATATCATTTATACATGTTCTAAAACTATGAAACTTAATAGAATTATAAAACTCTTACCAACTTCAATCCCATGTTCTCAGCATAACCTGTGGATCCCAAATGGTGTTTGTTTACAAAATCAACCACCTTTTCTACTTTGTTGATTGTCCGATTTTATGAAGTAAAGACCAGGGGGAAAAAATTAAGTCCTACAAATTTTACTATTCAGAAGAAACCTATTATATCACAAAGACATAATTATAAAACACATAGATTTTAAAAACATTTTAATGATCTATTTAATCGTTTTTATAATGAAGTTTAAATCTGAAACACGATTCTCTCTTTTATAATTAAGTTTAAATCTAATAAATTCTTAACACAAGAACAAAGGATCTGTTGATAGGGTCACCATCTGCAGGCTAAGAATTAAATTAAATAAATTTGTAATTAACATAAAATCTTCAATTATACTATTAATAGCTTATAAAGTTAAAAAAGACTTCAAAAGCATTTTAATTTATAGTAATCATTTTTAAATGCATTTAAAAAGTTAATAGGGTATTTTGCTTTGATACTGCTCGTGAGGGGTTATAGCTATTACTTTTTAGTATAAAACTAGATACAAAGTTATTATTTCGTATAACATAATTAAAAATGAGGTTTCTAAAAACAAAAATATATATTTGCAACTATTTCAGAAAGATACTTTTTTTTATCAACTTTGAAACTGTCTCTTTTATGATTAATATTATTTGCACAATTTTAGTATGTATAATTTTCAATTGTTTGTCTAAATATTCCAAAAAACATTGAAAAATAGAAGATCAGAGACTTGTGTCAAAAAGAGAATGGATGGAGGTAAGGGAAGGAAAACCGTAACTAACCTTTGAAGAAACGTGGTAACGAAGCAAAAGCTAAAAATGATGCAGCAAAAACCTGATCGAGAAGGGGGAATTTGAAGCATGAAATCTTAAATGACGGATTCAACACTATTTAATTGCATTATTATTTTCTCACTAATTTAATTTTAAGGTAGTTACTACAGTTTGATGTTTTCACATTTAGCAAGTCAATTTCTATTTGTTGAAATTCGATATTACACATTATAAAGAAGTGATATTACTTTAGACTACAGGATTTCTTTTTCTGTTCGATAGTTGCTTATTCGATACTCGAAATCACAAGAATAATAAGAGTTGATGCATATTGAAACTAATTTGGCCTAAAAAATTTCTTTGCTGTGTTGAAGATGATATAAAGATGTATCAGCTTGTGAAGGTTTTGACTCTCTGACAATAAATATGGAAATCCCGAAAAGTTATCAATACTACACTTTACTGAAATTAAATGAAACAGTAAATTGAAAGGAGATATTTTAAAGCCGGTTTAAACCCTAATATGTGTGTCCAATAAAATATACGTGTAAAGTTATAATTTAATGTGTGTACATTATGAAAAATTCATTATTTTTCTAGCATTATAAATTATGGAAGAATTATAAGTGTTATTACATATTAAATCATAATTATTTTTAAGTTTTATTTATTTGAAATATTTACTAAATTTGAAATATTTATAAATTTTATTATATCGTAATTAACCAATCCCCTCTCAACCATCATATACTTATCCTGTTGTTCATTTGGGGGAATGATTCAATTTAATTGATTTCTTCTAGGATACAATATCATCTTTCTTAAAACATGTATTTTTAAATTATGTTATAGATCACACAGTTTGGATTTAAAAAAATGTTACAAATTTAGTACATTAATGTTTGTATTCCTACGATTTTTTACAATAATCTTTGCCAGTGATCTAGTATCGTAACGGAAGTTAAACAGGGAGTCAAATGGATATACGAGCATAAAAACGGTTTTTTTAGAATTACTTTAACTATTTTCAAACAAAAATAGCTTTCCACTCATGTTTTTGTTAGGATATAAGATATTTTCGAGTCGATAAGATGTGGGTTGATCGAATGCATGTAAATAAAAAACAATGCTGTTCAATTACATTTACCAAATGCGAACTGAGGGAGAAAAAATCATTTCAGTAATACACTTCTATTAAAATTCATGAAATTGGTAGAAAGAAAGATATAGGACTGAATTTACTCATATCATAAAGCTCATTCTAAGTTTCACGACACCTGAAAATCATAAAAACTGATAAACCGTAAGAAATTCTCGCCAAGGAGTATGATGTACTGCCAAATGTGGTGGATCCTTTGTCTCTCATTGTAGTATTCGGATTTCCCTTGCGAGAGGTAAAGCGAGCGAGTGTCAGCAGAGGGGGGGCTCAAGGAAAAGGGTGATGAATGTTAGGCCGGCACAATGGATTGGAAGGGATTATCGCATGGCTTTCTGCTCGCCACCGGACCTGTCCGCATCGGCCAGATAAATGAGCGAGCTTTAATGTTCTTCCCTCTGAATATTTCAGTGGGATGGTTTGTCTTCACTTTTCGACACACACAATTGCGGGATCAGGTGAGGGAGGTTTCGATCCCAGACTTAAGACTGACCCAAAGCGCTCTTTAGAACCGTCCGTTCTGCATAAGGGATCGCCTCTTTTATTAGTCGAAATTAATAGATTACAAAAGAGTGTTTGTGTTGAAAATAGTCGACAGGAGCTCTTGAATGCATTGGTGTAATTAAGTATGTGAAAGGAATTTCTTGGAAAAGGTATGCAATTTATCAACAATGGTTAAGAACCGTCATGGAACCAAGTACCTAAGAGAGAAAGATTTGTCCGTGGAATAATTATAAAGGTTATCATCTAAAAGTTGAATCAAATAAAAATATTATCAGTTAGTGACTGAAAGTGGAATGTAATACAAATTTTAAAATTCATATTTTAAATTTTCAGGGACTCCAAACAATTTGAAGAATTTTGTGAATTTTCAGTTTATTAAATATTCAAGATATTTAATTGGAAAAGCTTCTTGGTAATAATTTCACAAATATCTAATATTTAAGATATATCAGGAATAATGTCAAATGGTTTTTAAAACGAAGTACGATAGTACTGTCAAAATAGAACTCGAAACCCAAAACATAAAATAAATTTTCTATATTTAAAATTATCACACACATGCCGGCAAGCAAAGAAATTATTCGGATATTAATAAATTCATATTCTTTATATTTAAGTTTCGAGGTTGATTTAATTATGGATGCTTTTTTTCAAACACATTTTATTATTCGGAATTATTTGTTTTGTTGTGAACTCTAATTCTCGCATGATACCCTAATCTTGCGGATTTAATTTCTTCCTCTTTTTTTTTAATTTTAAAAATGGATTTTATGATGAATATTTTCATTTTCTTGATAGACCATCAATAATTTATGATTTTTTCAAGCCTTTTTTAGAATTATATTACAATATTTACATCTATTTAATATATACAAAACATTTATGTTATTCGCGGTGCCTCAACGGTCATAAATGCCTCAAACAATGCCTCAACGATCATAAATCTAAGTATTTGAGATTTCTTTTTTTCCCCCTGGAAGCTACATATAATCTCTATGTAATGCACTCTCAATTTCTTGACGTAGTTACCATCACTGTTTTCGCACTCCCGCCAATAGGTCGAGCAAATCCAATGGAGAAGAATGCCGTCGTTATTGGTGACATCAGGCTTTAATGTTAGCTTTCGCCTCATCGTTAAAGCAAAAGTAATGTCTCTTCCCTAATTAATCTTCGGGTAGGGTCCATGGTAGCCTAGTGGTCATGGTCGCTGACTTGCGCCGACGTTGTTTTCGTCGAGGCGTGGGTTCAAGCCCTTTTCCACAAAAAACCCATCGTGTAGTGGGGATGACGCTCGTGAATCAATCGAGGTCTCAAGCTCTTCCGTTGGTGTGATGTGGATGTTTGGAAAGGGAGGTTCTCACCTTCGTCACTTGTGTGGGGTTCAAAATAACGAATCCCGCTGCCAGTAGCCCTCGTGCTGCTTCTCAGTGCTACGTTAATAATAAGAAACCACATCATATAACCTTCAGGAAGAGGTGAAGATCGCAAGGTGCAAGGTTTGGGTGCAAATATACATCGCTGTTTCAACCTCATCTCTACGAGAGAGAGGGTAACTATCTTCTACAGTAATCAGCCCACCAACGACACATGAGCACAAAGGAAAATTCCATTACATAGGGGACGTATGTAATTTTCAAGTAACATACATCTTTTTTTTTTTTTGAAAGTAAAAAGATATGTCAATGGAGATGTTACTTATCGATCAAGTTTCATTTTTATATTTATTTTGAAATAAAAAATATCATTATTATTTAAATAAATATACCCTTTGTTGATGGTGTGTGAATTAGGATAGTGAAAAACTAGTTTTTGAGTCATCCTTTTCCTCTTAAATAGGATTCAGAACCACAGGATCTATCTCTTATTATCCTCGTGTTGTTCTAACGAGTAGTCAATAAAATAAAATTCGAAAAATTTCCACAGATGAGCATTCTGAAATAATTATAATACCAGTAAGCCAGCCATTATATGTATAGTACACAATAATTTTTTTAAAAAAATAACAACATACCTCATTCCAGTAGTCTAAAAATAAAAATTAAAAAGAGAATAATTTATCAATTTTCGATGACGAAGAAAGTTTTTAAATAGAAATAATAATTTAACCCCGCTGAGCTATTTGCAAAACCACCGCTTTCAACGAGCACGTTTCCTCCTCTTGTAATTCAAAAATACATTTTTATTTCGTTCGCCTTTACCCTTGGACTTTAGCAGGAATTGATTCTGGAAACATACTATTGAAGTTCTAAATGGTGATGGATCATCTAAGACTCCGAGTCCAACAAGTGTTTTTCCCCCTCTTCGGTCCACCCTTTTGAGCAATTCTCCTCTCTTCAGCTCTTCTTTCGCTTATTTATTGAAAAAGAGACCTCCGTATCTCCAGCTGGTGAATTTTCCAATTGAATTTCGAAAGTTCAATTTTTACACGATTAAACTAGTTTTGTGGATGTTTTTCTAGGATATAATCATAAAGGAAGAGACATAAATAACCAATTCAATAATCGTTGACCGATTGCATTAGATGGTTTGTTCCAATCCTTGAGTTTTTTTGCATGAACAGTATTTTATTTGATAAAATAATCATAAAGTGAATTTAAAAAAAAAAAGAAGAAGAAGAAGCGAGATAAGTAAACACAGATTCCATTTTGTTTCAGAATGTGTGTAATTTTGCAAATTTAAGCATTAATTTATTTCGAGTTCTCTTTTCTCTTCTATTTATGTTTTAGAAAATGTCTCAAAATTTTAAAAAATTCTTAACAATTTTCTTCCGAAGTTCAATTATTTTCTAACTTTCTATGTGATCATGGAAAAAAATTAAATATTCAATATCCTGATTTGATACTTAGAATTTAATATCTTTAATAGAGTAAATTGCATGTACAAAGAAATATTTTCAATCTAAATATTTTTAGAAGCTAATTTTTTCCTTTCTTATTTTTGTTTCGATTGTTCACATTGATCCTTTTTCATTGTTGATTATTTTCTTGTGGCTGATAAATATCGATGGAAAATTTTTACATTAATTTTAAAGAAATTCAAGCAAAGCAAATACGCGTAATTTTCATGAAGAAATTTTTTTATCGTATTGGATTTTAATATCAGTATAATTTCTTCATTAGATAACAAAGGAATGAAACAAACTTTGTTTTACTAAGCGCACAAATTAATTAATGAAACATTAAATGAAAATTTAGGAGTGAAATTTTGTATAAAAACAAATTTGGATGAAAAAATTGCCAGACAGTTAACACACAGAACGGTAATGTATTTCTTCTAACTTGGAAGATGAGAAAATACAACAAATATGATGGTTATCTAGGAAATATTTACATACCAATAGCTAATCAATTCTTAAAATAAAATGAGAAATAAAGTAAGTTTTCTATTATTTAAAAATAAATATTAGTTATAACAAGCCCCGTATCAATAAACTTAAAAAGAAATCCAACTTAAACGAATAAAAAGAATGCGAAATCCATTACAAAAATCGAAAATATTTTTTCATTACAATTCACGCTCCGAAGGAATTCCATTAACCGATGCTTTGGTAAAACCGATTTTACTTGAAAACAAAATGCTTTGAGATTAGCACTTTCAGATCGTATTGAACTCTGAAACAAATTCATCAATCGTTCAGAATTGGTCAAAAAGTTACATCGACGACTTATATTAAGCTAAAAGTTACAAACATGTTATATAATATAGCTACAATAAGAGCAAAGGTGACGTAACATTTGCCAAATCGTCGATATTCTGAAGCCATATACAGCCGGAACACGTTCAAAAGATTATCTGTCTCCCATAACTTAACATTCATCGCTGCTATTGCAAAATAATTAAAGACACGCTGACGCATCGCGTTGTTCAAAGTTTTTCTTCTTATTATTTTTTTCCTTGACTTCGTAAAATTTATCTATTCCATCGTAGAACCTATAGTCATTGAAATGGCTTAACCCCGAACCTTCTGTAGCATTTAAATGATCGCCATGTTTAAAAACGAAAGAAAGAAAAGCAAAGAATTATCGAGTGAAAAACTGAGTATAAGTTTCACTTCCGCAACAGCTCTTACTTTTTTTGAAAAAAAAAAAGGATAAAGAAATAAAAAAAGAAACAAGGTCCATTGGAAACTTCGGAAGTTTATCTGATTGTTATAAATCTTACTGTTCATTACTCTTCTTAAGAAAATAACAAAAGTAGAAAAATGGTAGCATGGGACTGCTGTGAACTACGACTTTCTATTTCACGCCTTCAGGGAACGTCGCCAAATGGTGGCGGATGGAATTCTCGAACGTTTTCATATAACAGTCATTGGCATTCTAGTACAAAGAACGATAAAACCTTGAGGACCGGTTAGAAACCAGAAAATCCATAAGTTTTTTCATCTTTGTTCAATTCAATATGAATAATACAATAAAAAATTTTAGATATCAAAAATTCACTTACAAATTCTGTGTAGGACATACCAACGATTTCTAAGGTAGCATGATATAACTTACTAAATTGCTTCACAAAAGTGTGACTTATTATGATTAATTATCAATTGAACTAATTTAAGTTTAATTAAGCGTAAATAATTGCTTCAAAAATGTTGGTGTGATTGATGTTGCGTGACTTGATTAAACTTTATTTTTAAAGATTTCATTTTGATGTATAATTTTCTGCAATTTGTATTACTTATTAAAACTAGATGTCTAAGTATAGATTATTAAAAATGGATTAATCAATACTTTGCACTTCTAGGTTAAAAAAATTTGTACACAATTTTTTCTATATAATTATAGTGGAGATGAAACAAAACATGTAACAGTTATTATACATCTAATTATAAATGCAGTGAAAAACATTTAACTTGAAACTGAAGTAACTGAAACATTTTTTTTTTTTTGTCAAAAGAATTTCGTGTGCATGTGATAAAAAAAAAGACTCGCCAATTTTAAGCTCTATGTGCTTAACACTATGCCGTTCCTTTCCTGGAAAATTTGTATTTGTAGAAAATTCGATACCTATTTATTTTGCCAGTTTACCAGTTCCTTCTAACAATAAAGATCCTGATATGGAAGTAATCTGAGATCTAGTTTGTTTGAAAGAAAAAAAAATCAACGTCGTCTCTAATCCTTCGTGTTTAGCTGTTTTCACACATTTTTTCGCTGGCTCGAATATATTGTCCTCAAGTAATACTGTAATTTGATATCTATTTTTAATTGTCTTCGTCAGTAAAGTTAGCAATGCCAGACCCTTTACAGATTTCCCATTTGACCTCTTATTTTCATCAACTGCCGTAAGCAGCTCCATCCTTCTTTTAAACGCAATAGCAGCTTGTTTTCCTACCTCTGCAATACTACGCATAAAAAATTATTTGTTTAAACTTGCAAAAAAATTTTTAAAAAATTCATCAGTTGTGAGCCAAAATTCACCGTTTTCGACACTCAATTCCTTGGCTTCGACACATCCATCATCAAATTCGAAAACTGTCTAGTTGATTGAAATGTTTTTAGAATGGAAGAGCCTCTGCCTATCGAAAGATAAGCAGTAATCTAAAAACGTTAACAACCATTGTTTATTTCGTTCGATCTAACGGGGAAAAAAAAGCTAAAAAATCTAATTCCGAGATTTCATGTTAAGGTATTTTTGCTTCGTGTTAAAAAGGAAAAAAAATGCATGAAATTACATAGTATTTTTTTTTCCACCAGGGCTGCTATATTATTAAATGTTAACCAATTTTTCATGATAAGCATTTTCGTGTAGAACATTTGTCTCTGAATTATTTTTTAAAACTCACAGAGAAAACAAAAAAAGACCACCACCGATAAAAATTTTGATTAGTTTATCAAAGCGTTTTTTTTTTTTTTCATATCTCAAATTAGTGTTTTTAATAATTTTTTCACTCACGGATAAAATATTCCCGTTATCTAAACAATAGATGCAATATTTACTCCCATAAATGACGATTCAATTAGTAATTTGATGTATTAGTTTAATGTCGAAATGAATTCAAATCCCAATCTTAAAGTTAAAATTCGTCTGCTTTTTTTTTTAAATTTTCAGCTATACAAACAAATTTGATTAACTGTGATTTAACTCTGATCAAATTATTAAATATTAACTATTAAATTATATTTTAAATAACTTCTGGAAATTGATCGTTGTATATAACTTAACAATGCTTTTAGAGGAAAAAAAGTGATTTATTTCTTTAAGAAATCAAACATAATTTTAATTAAGTTATCCCCCTTTTATACTGCAACACTTAAAATAATTCATCAATAACCAATCCATCAAATTTTGGCAAATATTCATGATTTCGGCCATTCAGTTTTAAATAACTCGCTTGCCAAAAATTTTACTGAATTTCTCTGGATTGAAACATCACATTTTGACAGACGACACCTTTTTCAAAATCCCCTCTAGAAGTTCTCCATCTTATTCAGATACATCTTGATAGATAGTAAAATAGATCGTGAGCAGGCCATTTCAATACATTCAAACCTTCAATTAGAGTAAAATTAAAGCGGACATATGGAGATGTATTCGCATCCATCATTCTAATTATATTCTTCAATCTTTTCTTTCTTTTTTCTTGAATTTTTTAAAAAATATGAATAGATCTATATTGACCACACTAACATCAGCCTAACAACATTCACGGAATCATTTTCATTTCAAAAACTTAGGTGCGAAATTCTTCTTTTTGGTCTTAAAAGTTCACCGCTCTTTTTTAGGGGATGGCTGCCTGAAAGAATTATTTTCTTGTTTTTTCAGATGTTTTCCATCCTGGCTGGAACGTAATAAATGCCAGCAATTTTCCCACGGTATTTTTACTTTTGTGGCCGAATTGGGAAGAAATGTCATCATTGTGCATAATAAAGCATTGGATTCACATTCCGAGCTTCATCATTCTTCTAAATAATTCTTCACCAAAACAGGAATTTTTCCACAATCATTTTGAACTCAAAACTTCTTCCAACTTGAAGTTCAAAATGCATGACCTGACAGACACACAGTGAGAAGTAAAATCCAAAATGTTTCTCCTGGGAAATTTAGTTGACCAAAAGAAAAATATCTTTTTTTTTTAGTGCGGCAAGTATAGAGATGGGAGTCGTGTAGAAGGCCAGATAAAGCATTCTTCTCTTTTCACTAATTATTTTTCTATTGTTTTGAAGAGAATAAAAGTTGAAAGTTTAAATAAACCGAGATCGTTTTAGTAGTTGAGATGTCTTTTGCTGCTCTTCGAAAAGCTTTTTGTTCTCTGGTGTACTGTATTCTCGTTCATAATTATTTTACGACAAGAAATGAAGTTTAGAAACGTGAATGCTCGTATACTTTTTCCAGAATATTATCATGACTTGAGGGTTTAAACTTTGATTTTGTTTTAAATGTTATCCTTAACTATATTAATGTGATATTTCAAACAATATTGTGAATCAAATATAATTTTAAATGACTATTTTTTTCTCAGATTTAATTTTTTGGGTTTTTTCCTTACTTTATGATTTTGAATCATAACGTTGCTTATAAACCGTAATAGGGCATATTTTTCTAATCTAGATATGGTTAAACATGGAAATAGCTCTATTTTCAACAAATTAGTAGATAAAATTGAGTAGCTGTTCATCAAACATTCCAACTCAATTCGTAATTAATCATGTACTTAAAAATTAAACATGGATGTACAAGCATTATAGTTTTCTAGAGTAAAATTAGTGCATAAGGAAAGCTAGAGATATCAGCTTTACATTCTAACAGAACAACATCTAAATGTATCGAATATGTATATTTATTTGTTAAGATATGTAGAAATGTCCCTTAACATAAAATTTTTGACTTACCTTTGAGCACCAAATACACACACACACAATCGAAAAAATATTTCAATTTAAAAATGCTGTCAAAATTTAAAACATACAAAGCATTATATTGTTAAAATGCCATAAAAGTACTTAGATACATTATAAATAATTCAAAAATACATGTTAATTTTAATTCAAAATGAAAAGAATTCAGAAAATTTCAAAAATGGAGACAAAATAATTTAAATACTGTCTCAGGCTTTGTATTGAGAATAGTGTGTTTAAACTAGTTCGGCAAATCCAACCATCGCAACTTCAGTAATTACAATATCATTAATATTATAGACAAAAAGAATAAGCAAAATTTCAAATACAGAGCAGAAATTGAACCAAAGAAAAAAAATAAAGGGGAAAAAACTAGGAAACAAATACATTTAAACCATAGTAAAAAACGCAAACGTATATATAAAATGCTCACTCTTTCAAAAGTATATTTTCGTAAAAATGGAATATATTAGAGATAATGATATAAATGTTTAAAGGGAATGTTCGTATAACAAAATGGCCCTGCACATTATACCATCATAAATAAATCATCAATGTAACTTTTTTAATAAACGTTTATTAGCAATCATCCCTTTTAAAAAATTATGTTGTTTTTCTTGAAATGTATTTAGATTTGAGATGTTTAAATATGATACAGTAAAAGAGATCGCTGATAAAGGTAATTAAAGATAATTAAATTTACATTTAATGACCCAGATTCACTTGATTGTAAATTAAACAATTAACATCTTTGTCACATTTTATTGCTCGTTCAAAATGATTAAATATAAGTACGAGAAATGTGAAATATTGTTATCATCAAATGATAACTTCAATACGTTCATTGAAATGTTATCTTCATTTATGTCAGCATGGAAAGTAGCATCAACATCGTTCAAATATCAACATAATGCTGTGTGATGACAAACAAAATATTGATATAAAAGTTGATTTATTTTAAAAAAAATTATGCGCAAAATTTCTGATGTCAATGATTTTTTTCCTTCCTATCAATGATGTTCGTAGCTTTTAAACATTTGAGATACAATTCTTCAATTATAAATTCGAAAATAGCTTGAAGTGAAATTTATATTATATAAGGGAGCATGCTATTTAATTTTTTCTGATTTCTAACATAAATTTAGATTTAAAAAAAAAACAATAATCTATATTTTTCTTGAGTTACAGATATCAGTCAAAATGAACAGTTTAAAAAAAAAGTTAATGATAATAAATTCTTCGATTTCTTAAATGAATTATTATTTAGCTAAATAAAGAACTAAAAATGAAATTTTCCTCCTGGTTTTTTGGCCTGGCCGGAAACAGGCGTCGTACTTAGAAAGAGACAACTCAGGTTAACTGGTTGAATGTATGCCAAGATTCATCACATCCATCAGTTTGATGGTACTTGACAAAACACTGCCTATTCATTCTTCTTTTTAATTCTTTTCTCTTCTTTCTTTTCGATAAAATAAAAAAAATAACCAAAGAACTATTTTTAACGCTTTGTTAATATCGTATTCTATAAACTTTGAAACGTTTTGTTAATCTTACATTCTTAATCATCAAATATTATGTAGCATTCTTAACCGTTACCTATATAACTTTATTATTTTTTAAGCAACGGAATTAATGCATCTAAATGCTAAAATTATCCTATATTATATTCTAAATAATGCTTCCATTATGCGATTGTAAATGTAATAATTATACGGTAAAGCGGAAATTACTTTTGTGAAATAATAATTCGTTGCATTAATTCAGTAATCTCAACCGTTCATTCTTTTACACCGGCAGGGACTGTTTAGTTTTTTATTAACGTGGCGCTAGAAGCAACACGAGGGCTATTGGCGACGGACCTCGTAATTTCGAACCACGGTCAAGTGACGAGGACGACACCTGAGCTGGCATCCCCTCTCCTAGCAGTGACTGCTTAAGGATGTTTAAAACCTATTATAATTTTATTGGATAAATATGCACAGTTTATTAATGTTGAAGCAAATTGTTATCACAAATAAGTATTTTTACCGGAACAAATTTATTTGTAAACATTTTCTCCTTGCAAATGACGATGAAAAACATTCTGCATTGAAGTCTGGAAATGTCCATTTAGAATCCTTTTGAGCAGTTATGTAATATCAACTACCGAGTGGGTTACAGAGTAATAAAAAATGAAGTTGATATTAACTTCATAAAAACATTTCAGGTTTTACCTATTATGCTTTATTTGCTTTAATAGAAATATAAATAACAAGTTCCTCGACCATTGCTTCGACGGCATAAAATTGTTTGGAATAAAAAAATTTCTAATTTGTTTTTATCGTATCACATCAGAGTGAACTGATTCTTTGTTCATTAGTTTTAAAAAATGAAAGATCCGAGTGCCAATGCTTTTTTTTTTTTTTTTTTGGATTTTTGTTGATTCAGTTATCTATGTTTCCCTCCCTCCCCCCTGCAGAATCAACACCGAATCATCGCCAGTTGCCCACAAAAGAGCTTCTGAGTAACATAAATTTAACATGTTTAATCAAAATCAACTGACTAACAAATTAAATTCAGCAACAATAAATAAAGATATATTTATTGATATGTGCAGCTATTCTTTTTTCGGAAAGGAAATTTAGCCAGTCCCTTTTCTGATTTCATCTGCTGATGATAAATCCTTGCCATATCAATGACGCATCTAACTAAAAAGAACTGCCTTCGCCTCTCCACCCCTTGTGAGGACTGAACGACATTTCATCCACGTCCACCCTTATTTACATCTTTCCCGTAAAAGATGCGCGTCGCCCTGCATTGACAATAGCGGGGACAAATAACTAATAAAGCGGCCAGATAATGCCCAGATGGAAATGAATTTATTGCAAATTCGACATACATCGGACGGAAATACGAGCGACGCTCGTCCAATTAATCTAGCCTCATATTTATGATTGCTCCGTTATCGGTTGGCTAAATCATTGCGAGCCCCCCTCGACTGCCGTTGAATAAGTCACCAATATCTTGATGTCTGTGCCGTGAATGGGAAATACGATTGCCGAAGGGAACAGCATTCCATCGCTAATCTGGGTTATTGACAGTAACGTTCGTAATTTACGGGCAGAAGCATTTGGGGAACAAGAAATAAAAAAGAAACGCAACTGTTCGATGAGATAGCGAAGGGGGGGGGATGGTAGAAATTCGAAAGTAAAAGTTCTTCTAAAGACACACTCGTATAACCTTTATTTGATTGAGATATCGTTTATCTTGGACTAGTTATTAAAAAGAGATTTATTGTTTTTCCCCCCTGTCGGTCCAGATAGATTTTTATGAGACAGAAATGAAGAGTTTCTTATCTAGCGAGCATGCTGTGGCTAGAATTGTTTCTTCTTTGACATAACTTAGCAGCAGACGATCATTTTAGGCAGTTGGATGGTTGATTAGTGGCGACGAAGTGGTTGAAGTTTATTACGAAGTTCAGGAACTCGGGTCACTTTTAGCTAAGTCAGTGTGAATACGTGTGCTTCTAATAATCAGTTTTCTTTTCTTTCTTTTTTTTTTTAAAAAAAAAAATGGTTACTTTTTTTAAAAAAAGAAAAAAAAAACTAAAATTTATACAGAAAAAAATATGTAAAAAATTATTTATTAGTTTCGTCTTATGACGAGTTGTTCGAAAAATTATTTTTGATAAATAATTTTAACAGATGATAAAATGTCATTGCATAATTTTTTTAAGAAATAAATAATAAAATTTCTGTATAGAGACAGAGAATTGCTACAGAGATAAAGATATTCTTGGTTTCAACTTTTTATATTCAATTTGTTTGAAAATTTAGAAGCAATAAATAAAACACAATTAGTGTCTATTGATTTATGAAACAATTCGCTAATTAGCAGAATAATTTTACTTCTATAAAATCCTCGTTGGATTTACCTGCTTGCATTAAGTATTATTAAATTTTCCAATAGTGTGTGTTCTATTAAATTCTATGGAAATGATTCTTGAATACAGGCATGCGTTTCCATATGGGTATGCAAAACACTTGAAAAAGTATATGAGTAGAAATGTTCAAAGTACTTTAAAAATGAAGATTTGAAGATGTTTCTAAAAGACAATTCCAGAAACTTGCTTTGTTTAAAAAAAAAAGACACTCTAAATAATTATTTTTCGCTCAAAAGTAAACAAGTTATACATCAAAGATACACGACTGCAATACAAAGTATCTCAAAAAATCTGGTTTGCTATTCTTCGTTTTACTTTTCTTGAATGAAAGAAAAAAATAAGTTAGCTCTGTAGGTTTTTTTGTGTGGCCTGTACAAAACCATGTTAAATTTCTTTCAAAATGGACTATTTCAAAATTCACATTGCAAGGATTGATCAGATAAATGCGATTTATAGGCTTATAAAAAATAACAGGGCAAAAATTTGATGAAACCAATTAATGTACATGTGTGTGTGGATTGTAAGCTAAAATCATTGTTCTTTTACTAAAACATGTAAAAAATTGTTTCATTTATAAAATCACACGCAATAGAATAACAAGTTGATGTATGGTTTGCTCGCTTTTTAGAAACAGTTCCAAAATAACTACGAATAAGCAAAAAATGTGCTTTCACCTTGGCACATGATAGTAACGAAAATCTTTTTAAGCGCTTCTTAAAGTTTGTAAGGCAATTATGCAAAAGAGAGCTTACAAAAATTTTCTATTTTTTTTCGAGCCCATTGATGATGAAGAACGTTAGGAGCTTCAATCAATATTTACAACGAATAAAACGATCCCAAGAGAACATAGATGGGAAAATTTGCGAACCAGCGATTAAAAATATGTAATCAAATTCATGAAAAACATGTAATATGTTAAAGGAAATAATAAAGCTTTTTAATAAAAATCGTTCAGTAAAGGCTTCCGTGTACAAATCATTTTGAATTCGTGAACGTAATGAAGGTTTCTACTTGCTTCTCATATCTAGGGCATCTGTTTATTGGTATAATATGAAATGCATTTGAAAGTATCACAAAAAAGAGATATTTCCATCTGATTACTATTTTCTATCCATTTTCGAAAGTATGTTTATTCTTAAAAATGTCGGAAATTTTTTGATGGTACTCCGTAGAGTTTTCAAGTATTTGAAAATATTTTAAAATCATTTGCTAAAAAAGGAAAATGTAATACGATAAAGTCTTCTTTATTTTTTACTCACTCTTTATTGTATTTATGTGGTCAAAATAATTCAACACAAGAGATGGAAAATAGATATTCCAAAGGATTAACATTACGTTCACGAATTAAAAATTTCTGTCAAACGAGAGCCTAAAAACGGCACATTCAATTTCTTAATATTAGCACGACATATTCTTTATTTTAGGTTTCTGCGTGATTTAACTTCGGCAATGCATGAATTATTAAAAAAAAGCAACTGATATCTATCACTTATCCCTCTTAAATGTTTCATAACTGTGTAATTTTCAAGTTGCATCAAGTACCGTCATTAAAAAACAATATATATTGAAATTACAAAAAATAACGCCGCTTTTGGATACATAATTACATTTTGACCTAAAACATCAAAATGTTTGCATTTTTTATGAAACTAATATCCACTTTTTGTTAAGGTATGGCCCTCATCTTCTTTAAAACTAGCTGTCTCCCTGATGAGTAATTGCGGCAATTTAACCACTTCTAATGTTCTGAAATTTGCGTTTTAGCCCTTGAAGAGTCAAAAAAAGATTGCGGTTTTGATCGAACTCATAGTTAGCGGACAATGCCCACACTTGATTTGTTCCTTGATTGCTATCTCAGTGATGATCGATTACGCTTTTGAACTGAAAGGGTTTCCTGGAAACTTTTCAGGTTCTTCTATGGGATTATGACTCGAAGAATATTAATTTGATTTCGAACTTTCCACAAAATGTAAAGTTTGACCTAAGCGGCCAAGAATATTGGATCATTCATTTCTTATATTCAAATAGAATTAGTTTTATTTATTGATTCCTTTAGTTAGGTGAAAACTCAATAAAATATTATGGTTAAAAAAGAATAATAATATAATTTTGTAACAATAAGGTAATATCTTAAATATACTCGTACTTGTTACTAGATGTTTATCGCATTCAATTATTCTCAGTTGTCTAAATCATACCAAGGGTTAAAAATGTAAAAAGTGATGCAATTTTTTAATCACAAGGAAATGTTTTAGATGCCTGTTACTGCTTATTTTTTAAATTTCTACGAAATCTTTCTGTTTAAAATTTTTTTTAATGGTAGTGGAAAGAGCTTGGAATATATCCTAATTTTTGGTAAAATTTTGCATTAAAAAACTGTTATAAGAAATTCAGTGGAAAATTTTTGATAAACAAATTGTTTCAGAACTCTTTCAGTATCTATATAAAAAAAATTTTGGTTTGCGAAAATTGACACAGTCTTAGAGCTATAGAAATAACTGTTACTTAAAAACTTGTAATTTAGAATTATGGTTAAGTAATTACATGAAAAGTAAGAAATATGAGGTCCTTTTTGTGTCAAAATTCGTTTCAATGATCCACTTTAGCAAAGTGAAAAGGAATAAAAATAATTGTTGAATCTGTTATCATTCTAAAATTAAAGATGTTTCGTATATCTATTAAATATTCATGGATGATGAAAGAGACGCGTGCTTTACCATTTGAAATAGAAAAATTACTGAACCAACTACTTTTTTAAGAAAACTTAAATTTGTAAAATAATATTTCTTTTAATTTTGTTTATTTGCTTTTAAGCAATGAAAAAAAGTTCATATAAAACATAAATGCTTGGAAAACAAGTAATATATTGAAACATACATCACAATAATCAATGCAACAGAATAACCTTAATTACAGTGTAGGAATAAAATCTAATAAAATTTGCATAAAGATAAGAGATATATAGTAAAAATTGTAACACTAAATTAACTATCTCCGATTTGAATTTCCATACATGTTTAAGGCATACAGGGAAATAAAAATCAATTTCAATCTTGTAATTATATCATTGTCTTCGATATTAACACAATAAATTACATATAAACTTCTTTAAGCGATGTGAAGAGGCATCAATCAGCATCAATCAAAATCAAACGAAAATCAAAGAATGAAGGACATTCATTACGCACATTAACTATATAATTATATCTTTTATATATTCAACCTTGATATGAAGTTAAAGTTTGTTTTTATAGATTGAATTTAAAATTTATCTGGCATCCGAAGTTCTACATTTACATTCCAGAATTATGAATTTTATACAAAGCAAGAAAGATTTAACTCCCTCTGTGATCTCGGATCAATTTCGATATAATATCCTTCCAATGAGTACAATATAAGCTTCTCAATAGTGTCCCTAATATATCGAACGAACATCAAAACTATCTAAAAACGATTAATAGAATTGTTTTTATCAACTATCGACTGCAAAACCCCAATTCATTTAGTGAGTATTGATAGTATTAATACTATCAATAACTATATCGTTTTTATCAACAATAGCAATATTTAATCAGTGATTTCAATAATTACGATTGCTAATAGAAAGCACTCTATATTATTGACCTAGAATTCAAATTATTATCAGAATTTATTTATGGAGTTTTTGATGGAACCTTGGAATGTTATTGGAATATTTCCCAGCAAATGATTATTTTAATTTGACTTAAGTTGGATAATGTAACCCATATCAAGAATATTGTCCGAGAAAACTTATCCATACAAAATTAACTACTGAATTTTTCTAGTAACATCCATCTCGCTTTCTATATTTTGCCCAATTAACCACAAATACCATTAATAGTCTTAATCAGTAATATTGCCGGAAAATAATTGATACAACCGACAATATCATATCGTTAACTACACTATCGATTATATTTCCGATGTTTTTAGTTAACAATGGATAGTGGAACTTTTGATGTTTAAGAAAGGCTTACGCCTAGTTGAAACCACAGAATACAAGATAATTATCTAAAAAAACTCCTCGAATTAAAAGCAATATCCGCTCGCGTGCCACGATGGTTAAAAAACTGCGTTTATTTTGGCAAAAGAGGTTCATTTGGGAGGTCAACGTCTTTGACAAGACGCTAATCACCACCGTCAAAGGCGATATCTTTCTCTTCAGTCCATACTTACACCTCGTCTTGTAAACGAGCACGACGGACAACGTTTTAACGTTTCAGAAACGCCGTAAAACGGCAGGGGTGTTCCACAATGACCTGACCTCGGCTCTTTCGTGGTAATCGAGCAGAGCGGCGAGCTTTCAAAGCCTGTTTACCTGGCTCAGGTTCTTCCTAGAAAATCCTATGCAAACACTGCTTTAAGATGCTTCGAAACAGGCCCAACCTTGTCTGGTGGAATTCTTTTTTTTTCCCCATTTTATTTTATTATTACTTTTTAAGAATTGGCAACGGAATCTTCACCATTCACAATGAGACAGCGAACCCCCCTGCTGATATACAGGTCTGAATTATATTTAAGCTCGGCGTTTACGAGAATTTATGAGGTCCGTAAAGAAAATCGTTAAATTCTTAGAAGACCTCAGGTTGAATTGATTTGTTTAAGGATCTCTTTAAAATAAGAACCAGTGCGGCATTTGCTTCAAGATATGGCGAATAAAAATAAACACCTGAAAATAAATGTAAATTAACTCGTGTATCAAGCTTGTAAGCCTTTGTATAACATGGTAACAAATTGCTTGAAAGTGTTTTTGATGTGTTTTTCAAAAGGATTTCGCGCGGCTAAAACCGCTAAAACTAAACACCATGGAGAAATCAATGTCGAAAGGATCTATTGGCTCATGAAATGAGACATGAAAATGGTTGAAAAGCACTATTGATTTATAAATACTTCTTCAAATAAAAAGATACATTATTTGAAATCAAAATTGGTAATTTGTGATTTTTTTTTACATGCATAACAGCCGTCAAGAGATTGATTTTATTTATCAAAGATAAATCAGTTTGGAAGGTGATGGTACTTTTAGATTCCAATTCCGTCTTTTCAAAGTTGATATTTTATTGCCAGCAACGTTTGAGTCGATACAAGATTTCGAGTCCTGATTCAAGCTATGATCGTTATGCGGAATAATAAGAAATATTGTACATTGAAAGTAATTGGGCTTCAAAGTTCTCGTGTAATGAAGTGTCAAAAACTGAAAAATGAAAACCAGTTTAGGTGTGATCGTCGTCACTTGCCGTGATTCAAAATTATCAACCCCTTTCCTAATAATACTCATGAATGTATTGACGCCAGCTCAAACTTAACTAATCAACACACATACTTTAGACAGTCGAGAGCATAGACACCCTAATAATAATCAGTGTTATCAAATTTATATTCAAAGAAAATTTTTGAATCTCTCACATTTGTAATAATTGTTGTTCTACTCAAACTGTACGTATCAGATAAAATGGCAATCTTTTTCTTTTTCGTACGATGTAAAAAAAAGTTTTTCGTGAAACTTTCTTTCTTCGAGTCTTTTTAAGTTCCAAAATATCATTGTTCTACGTTTAACACATTTTTTAGTTTAAAATACCTAATTTAATCACTTCAATTTGAAATGCATCTTGTCCAAAGAAAAATTATATACATATTTTTTTAGATTATTAAAAAGCTGCATTTGTTACATTTACTCGCATATTGATGAATCGGTTGTTTTAAACTACTTATTTGGCTCTTGTGTGTTACTGGTATTGGTAAATTTATGTGCTTTAGTTAATTTGAATTAAAATTATTTTTGAACTCAAATCAAGTTCTAAACAATTATGTCTTTTTTTTTCCTCACTGAAATCAATGCGCTCGAAGCTTTTTTCATTTTTCTTTTGCTTAGTTTTGACGATGTTTTATATTATTTACATTATGCCAAAGTGAAAATTTACTTTAACAAAATGGAGAATGTCGAAGTAAAGATTATGCAAGAATAAAGAAACAATTCATAAAAAAAAACAAATGGCATACTCTAATAAACACCTCAGAATTAATATCTTTCAATTACTCCAAATTATCTCTTTGATAACAATGAACAATAAAAATGCCTTGATTATAGGAACATGAATAAAAGATCTGGTAACACTAGCAAATTCGGAATATGGTGAAGACCGATAAAAAAATTTCCTTGTGCGGTCGGAAACACAGCTGCTTTTCTAAAACTTGTTTCTCTTTCTAGTTTCTCCCCAACATGTGATGAATTACTTGTCACATTTTTAAATTCCGGTCTTTTACATTGTTATTGTGCCCTACTATTTAAAACTCATTGTTTTTGTTCATATAAATGATTACGTCATATTTCATTTGACTATGTGTGTCAGTTTGGTACATTACAAATGCACGGTAGCAAATGTATCAGCAGTTTATAAACAAAATATTTTATTTTTGCTCCAACTTTATCGTTTGTAGCAAGCGAAGTCCATGTCAATTCATATAATGAATTCTTAAATGGTAGACTTTGTTTAAGTTTCTTTATCAGTTCAGCACATTTGTCTATCCTTGGTTTTTTCTATTATCGTTTTTGTCTACAAATCATCCAGATAGCTCCAGATAACGATTTAGATATCTTTTACACCCTGCCGGAACCCTGTTGGCCTTAACGGCTGACAGATTGACTGCTTGGTAATAGCTAGAGGGGTCAAAGTAGTTAAGTTAAGGAAATTTCTAGAATAAAGAGTAAAGCAAATAGATATAAACTGTTAAAGATAAATGCCTTAAATAGCCTCTTTTCATCATGCCGAAATGAGTGGGATTACAGAAGTTAAATAAATTGCTTGTTAGTGGTCAAAAGAGTCAAGAATAGTTAAGGAGAGAAATAAAATTAAATATAAAGTGATTGAATAATGCTGGAGTATTAAATTTCAGTATATTTGCATCGTATTTTCCGTATTGAATTTCTGTTTTGACTGCAATGAAATGGATTTTCGAAGGCTGAAAGTCTTAATTTTAAAAATATGACTTATGAATTTTAAACAGTTTATAGTTACAGTTGACAAAAATACTTTCTATTAATTGGAGGAACCTTATAATGGTAATAATTTAATTAATAAAGAATAAATAATAACCTTATTTTTATTTACAAGTCGTTCGAAAAAAAAAATCTTAATTTATATAAATTCAAACGTTAACATTTAAACAATATATATGTATATATAATTACATTATCTCCATTTTTCTAAATTTGTGTTTTTCTCTTTATTTTGTTTTAAATTTTTGATTGTTTTATTACAATTTACGCAAATTTTTGCTTGATTTTTATAAGTTTTTTTCATTTGATTTTTAGTTATTCCTTTAACTACTATAACTAAATTGTTTTTCTCTTAGTTTTTTCTTTATTTTCTAAATAATCTTAAACTGTTTTGTGTTTATGATATGTATTTTTTATGATCGTGTTTATTCACACACGCGCACACACACATATGTATATATATATATTAAAATACCATATTTTTTGTGTTGTATCAAAGGTAAAAGGCCTTTATTATTATAACAACTTTTTAAATGTTTTGAATATGAAGAAGTTTCAAGCTGTGCAACAAAATATTTTTCAATGAAATATAAATGGTAAGTGTAAAGGGAAATATTACAAAGCATGCTACAATGCAATTATTAATTAAAATTGCTTAATATTCGTTATAATGTTGGTTAGATCTAATGATGAACCTGAAATGAAGGATAGGGGGGGATGACAGTATTTCTAGATATCAATACTTCTGAAAGAGTTCTTCCATATAAAACAATAACAACAACAACAAAGTGGAATTAAAATTTCTTCATCGTATTTTTCTTTATTTAGGCCAAATATGTCACCAATTCATCCTTGAAATTTAAACTATCCTAATTATAGGATCATTATTTTTTTTTAAATAATTTAATCAATTTTGCACATCTACTATAAAAGTAATTCTATATTTTGTATGCAAGCAATTTTTTTTTCTTTCTGATATTATTCTGTTAACTGTAATTTTAGTATTTACAATAATTTTAGTTCATATTCATATTTAGTTTTAAATACAGAGGAATAATTTTTCAAAGGCCACTAAATCTTTTTACGAGAATTAGAAAAAGCAAAGATCTTTTTATAAAGAACACACATGAATGCATATTAAGTAAAATGAATGAGTTACAAGAACTTAAAATAATGTCGCTTGTCTTACATGTGTATTATTCGATAAACTTTTTTCGTACTTCATCTGCTTCTATATTTAGATATATAAATTTTTGAAATCACGAAGAGTTCGACGATATAAGAAGCACAGTAAGCATTCGCCATTCTAAAAACTCGCTCACTTAACCCTCATACATCTATTAATTTGAAGCAGAGCAATCGTTCATAAAGATCTACACCCTCCCCCACATCTCATGTTACCCTACATAAAAGAAAATCACCCCTAGTCCTACAGGAAGAAAGGACAAAACCCAGTCTTAAGGAATTATGGCATGCCGAGGAACATTAACAAACAGAAATTACCGAGAGTGTTTCCCCATCCCCAGATTTTTTTTATACTTATTTCTTCATTATTGCCTACCCCCCCTTCCATCTTGTATGGATATATATTTACCTCCCGACCCCTTACTTACCCTAAAAAAAGATAAAAAAAATCCCTTTTCTCTCCCCCACATTCTGCTTTTGTTCATCTTTTTTCCCTTTTCCAGTCGATCAGCGGTGGTCTAGATCTCCTTAATTTACTGTCATTTCCTGTGTGTGACAGGATGTACCACTCCTGGATGAGAAAAAAAAAAGATAGGGGATGACTACAAAGATGGCGCCACTAACCCGCGAGGATTTCCAGCCGCAGATATTAATAACAATATAGAAGCCGGATTCTGACAGTGATAGATGACAGATTATCCTGAGCCAATGGGTACGACTAACAAATCAGCATGCAAATGAAGTGGAACTTGGGCAAATAGCTGCGTGGCGCCATTTTTCATGGCATTGCCGGCCCCCCTTCATATACCCCTTTTTATTTATTTATTTATCCAGCCCCCCTTTTTCCAAAGGTTTTTTTTATTTTCCTCTCCACCCCCTTAAAATCTTACGAAGAATCCGATAAATTCTCAAGGGGAGTACCGCTCGGCATCATCGAAGTCAAAAAGGGGAGTGGGGGTGTATTCTCGTTTGTTTGGAGGGGGTGAGAAGGGAGGGAAAGATGTGCTCGAAAGAAAATCGGTCGGGGAGAAAATTAGAACCTTTCGCGTTCTTTTCTATGCAAAAATTCTTGCCTTTTTTTCATGATATGTCAAGTTTTTCGTTTCTTGTAAAGGAAATAAGAAAGTAGATGATGACTGAAGGATTTGATAAATGGGGCGGACCTAATGATTGACGGGGGAAAAACTGACCTATAGCGGAAACAATCGTCGTTGTTAGTGAGCGCGAGGTGAATCTCTTCACCCGAGAAATCTATCCAGATATAAACACTGCAATCAGAGAGGATATGTTTGCAAACGTTTGGCGTCGAAGAAGAAAAACGGGGAATCTATTTTGAATTTTCTTGTTATTTTATTTTTCCATGGATGGTACATAAACATGTTAAAGAGAAAATCACTTCCAATTCTGGTAAAAAGTTTTTTAGGTGCTTATGTGCAGATTGGCGTTGAATATATAACGCTTAAATTTGTGTGCGAATATTCATGCATTTTCATTGAGCCGTTTTCTAGAATAACAGCCTATTTATAAGTAAAAAAAGAGTTATGACTTGTTACTTATACACACACATTAAGTTTGTTTATTGATTATACCTAGAGAATTAAATTTAAGAGATTAAAAACTACTAATTCACTATTCCAGGATAGTATAAATTTATCAAAAATTTAATGTTACAAAAGACCTACAATAAATAATGAATGTTACAAGTATGCCCATAAGTCACATCTTTCAAATTAATTAGATAGTAATTAGGATAAAGCCGGATTTGAAGCTTTTCAATAATTGACGACCTTAATCCTCTCATGAAAAGGAAATGAAAAAACAGGGTAATACATGACATTAATGTATTTCTTTAAAAAATTTACTTTGTACTAAATATCTTATTTTTGATTAATTAAAAATTAATTTCGCTCCAAAACTACACACTGACAGGCTTTCAAAGTTTGCATTCCGATCACTGAATAAAGCGATACATGAGCTGGTCTTGCATCAAATATACTCACCAAACTTTTAGTTCCAATCACTATCGATTTACATCAAAGATTTCAAAGCCAACGGAAACAAGTTTTTCCCCCTTCCGGATGACTAATAGCCTCTACGAGTATTATTCCATATGGATGATCTTCAGCTTAATTGAATGCTAAGCCGGCTCAAATTCTGTTATCATTTTCCTCTTTTGAAAATGAAATCAAACTTAACACCTCTAATACACATTATCATACTCTATTCTTTCATTCCAATCGATATATTAATCTTTAAATTTCTTTTCCGAGAAACAAAATACTGAAATCGTATTATTTTACAACCTATACCTATAAGAATATATTTTTCTATGGATCTTTCAATTTAAAGATTTGTTTGAAAACGTGTCTATCCTCATGATTCTTAATTTTTCGTGTGAAGGATAAGCTTTTAATACAAAGTCAAATCAGCTTCGGGAATGATTCTAATGTCATAACGAATACAGTTCATACATTCCGAAATAAACTTTTTTAATGAACTACATATCATTCTGATATGCAATAAAATATCTTGCTTAAAGGAAATCTCTATTTAATATTTAAGATAGTAAAGCACAAAGTTAATATAATCTTTTGAATAAAGCAATGTTTCAATATTGACATAAATCTGTGTGATTATACATACATGTAATTTTTTTATAAGGATGCATTTTAAAAATCTATAAGCTTTTGATAAAAATGTAATATTTTGTTTCATTTCAATACCAATGAAGCCACATATTAAAATGCTCAAATATAAGTATAAGAGTATGCATTTGCCCAATGTACACCTGCAAAATACTTTTCCCCAAAAGAGACCCGAATAATAATGTCTCTCTCCCACCATTTCTTACCATTTAGTTCCCATTTTTCCGTCTACTGCACCATTCACCCTATACGAGTCCCTAGGCCCAGCTGGGCTGTCTAAGCCTTTCTTATGACGATGAACTAGAATGTCTATCGGGTCTGGGCTTCCCCAATGGAATACCCAGCCTGATGCCATAGTTTGCGGTTGCTTCAGAGGAAACTATTGTTTTCCGAGACAGAAATGAGATGGCAAACGGTTATGTGGGTTTCTGGTAGTAAATTCCTTGGTCTTAAAGGGGAAAGAACGTATGGTCCTTTCTGGATTGTATATATCCCGACAACAAACCCATAGGTGGTTGGGGACTATCGTATTTCCCGATTTAGAATACTCATCTCAGAGAATAAGAAGTTCTGCGTTGCTGGTTTTGTGTGTGAGAGAGAGAGAGTGGAAGGTATTTAGTAGGATAGAGATGATGAAATTTCACTGATTTCAGAATGAAATTCTAAAATAATTTCTATCATATGAGAATTTACTTCACTATAGAATATATTTACAAAGTTTAAAAATATATTAAAAAACATTTGAAAATAGAAAGAATTGCTTCAGATACTTTTTTAAAAGCTTCGAATGAAAGGTAAAGATAATAATTCCAAATAGAGATTCAAATTCTTAGTGACAACGATGAAAGCTTGATAATCGACACTAAAACGTGAGAGTAGCATTTTACAAAATGCTTTGTTTCAAATTTTACAAAATGCTTTGTTTCAAATTTTACAAAATGCTTTGTTTCAAATTTTACAAAATGCTTTGTTTCAAATTTTACAAAATGCTTTGTAAATGTACGTATTAATTCCGCACATCATTCCTTCGCACACCTCGACGACTTTTATATATTTTTTTTTACCACTCGATGAAATTCTCAAGTAAACAGTTAAAGCTAGTAGTCTTCAACGCTTTGATAATAGAATGATGTGGTAAATCAACAAGGCAGTCTGGTTTTCCTAGAGACTTTAATATAACTCCCAGTACTGTATAAAACTTTTGGAGACAGTGTAATGAGACCATACCCACTGATAAAAGATTTGTGCAAGACAATCTAGGAGCCAACATGAACAATGAAGATCGATTTTTGTCCATTATTGTATCACTTGACAGAAGTTTAATAGCATTTTAATTGTTTCGTGTACTTTCATGTATTTGGATTCTTGGCCACAAGAATCCAAGTTTCAAGGTTTACTGTTTCCAAAGGGCTTTGTGAGAGACATCTGTTTGTAAGAATACCTGCAATTTGCTACCTGTTCTCTTATGATCCTAGAAGAGTCCATTTAACATGGTGCAGATAACACTGACAATGGAGCACAGACCAGAGAAAGCCCATTCTATTCATTGATAAGTCCAGATTCCGTCTAACCACTCATTCTCGATTTATCAACTTCTGGAGGGAGCCAGAAACCCTCTACATATCCTTCACCATGGCAGGCGAGGTCTAGGCAGGCATCGTGTTGGTTGGGGCCACAAACTTTGTCTTACACAGAGGATTTCTAACTGCTGTGAGATATTGTAATGAACTCTTGCCCATGTTAGCCTTTTCAGGGGTGCAGTTGACCCTGCTTTTCTTTTTAAGAATGTAACAATCTTTTATACGGAGTTCCTCTGGATGACAAATTTCGGAAAAGTGAGGATTTTCGCCGTACGGATTGTCTAACCATACTCCACTCTTAAACTTTTAAAGTAAAGCAATTGCAAATCTCCTTTTCCCTTCCTGAATAATTCAGGAACTGAAAATAGCCTTGCTGGAGGAGTAGGATCGACCTCCACAGGGATTTATAAACTCTTATTTCGGGCATGAATTAACGTTGTGTGTAAGACGGGACCCTATTTCTCACTAACCAATTGTTCCATCTTAAAAACTTCTCATTTAGACTTTCCTGCGATGATGAGCTATACATACTATCATGCGTGTGAACCGTTACTGAAGTATATGTGGTAATTTTTTTTTTGTTTTGTTTTTTATCAATTATCTACATACCTAATTTCATTAAAATCTGTCAAGTACTTCTACAGATAATCAATCAAAAGCGATAATTCTCATAACTTTGAACACGAGTGTTTTTTGCATGCTAAAATATAAGGTTAATTAAGAGAAGGAAAAAAATATTAAGATAATCGATTTTTCCTTTCCATTACGTGGTCGTAGTAGCCTTGTGGTCATGGTCACAGAATCGCGGCCGGTTGCTTTCGTCGAGTAGTAGGTTCGAGCCTTGAGGCCATTACAGACCCACCGTGTAGTCGGGTTGATCTGTCGTTAAATCTGTCGAGGCCCAATTTCCTCCTGTTGACAAGATGTGGAAGTTAGGAGAGGAGGTACCTGCTTAGGTGTCGTCCTCATCACTTGACCTAGGTTCAGAATTACGAGGTCTGTCCCCAATAGCTTTCGTGTTGCTTCTAGTGCGACGCTAATAAAACCAACCAATCTTCTTTCATTATAATTTAATCCTTTTGAAAATCAAATGTAACATAGGTTTCAATATTGAATTGGCAATGGAAATCAAATGGATTGTGAATTACTTAAAGAATAAAAAAAATTTAGTCAACTTAAAGAAAAGCAGCTGTTCTATATGTGTTCATTTCTCCTTTTCCAATTATTTAAAGCATTGAGTCTAAAGTTCTTTACATTTTGCAAAATTAAGTCTGTTTTTTTATTCAAAAAAGAACTTTCGTTTCCTGTCTCTTTTCAACTTTATCTGTTTTCATTCCAGATTTCATCTCAATTACGGAATTTTAATGATCCGTACAAATAACGTTAAAAATGTCGGACGATTACGCAGCAGTTCAACTCAATACCAAGCAGAGACTATTATCCTTTTTTTTTTTTTTTTTTTTTTTTGTTGCTTAGTGTCCGAAGACAATAAATGCCTCAATCAATCCAACCGCAGGAATATAAAAGGACTGGAAAAATGTAATTTCTGTGTTTGACCATTATGACGGACATGCCCCACGTGATCGTCTATTTCTTTTTCATTAATCTCTTTTTTACGTTATGCATTTATAAAAGGAAAAGAAATATCTATAGCTTCCGGTGTGCACGGTCCGGTTCGTTCGAATAAGTGTCCCCCGACCCACACCCACTAATTACAAGCGATTTAAAAAATGGGTCCTCTATTTGTCGTCAATAGAGTGAAAAAGTGTGCTTTCACAAGGTCCACAATGGGGCAGTTACTTGTAGTCCTGTGGAGACAGTGGACAAAAGGAGGGCTTTACTTATGTTCCGCTTGCGCAGGCATCGTTTCTGATGTCAGGACTCTCGATTCAGGCGGCTTGACGAAAGCAATCTGTCTTGTTTCATTCGTTCTGGTCTTGAAGAGTTTCTTGAAGTGTGAAAGACAGACAGAAGCAGTAACAATAGTAAAAGGTAGTGACAGGGTACGCGTAACTAGTAAAAAATGCTTTACGTCTCTTTTTGTTGAGTCGTTATTTTGATTTGCTTGTCTGGAATTTCGAAAATATAAAATAAATGGGATTCTCTTGGTGTGTGTATGGAGAGGGGGGGATACATATTATGAGAAAAGAATTTAGTTTCTCATTTTTTAATAAGCAATAATCCTTTTCTAATTGATTATTTCCAAGATATTGTAATTAATAATGAAGTTTTCTGCTTCTTAATATCGGTTTTAGGTTTCTATTTATCTCGGTTATACATGTCCATTGCAATATGACGAGTTGTTAATAAGTAGTGTCTGGTCTGTCTAAAAAGTAGCCGTAGATCTCAGATTCGGGATTTGCTTCCACCGAAGATTGCCATATGTAAAAAAGAAAAAAAAAAAAAGAAAAGAAAAGAAGAGGGGAGGGTAGTTAATGGTAGATATATTTGAATCTCAAAGTTCTCCCGAGTTGTGAGATTGAGACATTTTGATATTGTCCTCGTTATTTGAAGTAATTTAAATTCTACTGTCAGTGATTAGTAATTCATCGTGTAATTTAAATGGTTAATACAAACAACCATTTTTAATTGTTATTCATATTAGTTAGCACGGATGATATATTTTTAAGATATATCCCCTGTTTTAAATAAGGTTGGGGAAGTCAAAATCAGCCTAAGAGCCAGGATAGTGCCCTAGGCTAATGAGGGTCTCGTACAGACTTTCTTACATTCGCTTCCTACTCGAGTTTTCCAATGGCTATATACAAGGGCGTGTGAAGGTGTAAAATGAAAACTAAGCTAATGAATGTGTGTGTGCAAGATACAGGGTGATCAATCTAAAAAAGTACCCGTTTGTTTTTTGTGTTATCCACATCTACAATATATGTAGCAAGACTTTCAGCATAATTACTTATTTAATATGTCTATATTTAAAGTGCAGATATCGTTTTTTTTTTTTTCACATTCTAAATGCGAAAACTCGTTTTTAAACATAAACTCGAGGTGAACATCAATAGAAATTTTTAATCCAATTCTGCGCAAATTATTTGAATAAATCATTGACTTCTTTCAACGTTTTTATTATTATTATTTTTATTTTTGAAAGCTCATTTAATAAGATTATGAATGGCAACAATAAAAATCGTCTGCAGGAACTAATTCTTTGATTTTAATGAATTCCAAAGCGTACCTGGATATTTAATTTTAATAGGGCTTTGACTGCCAAGGTCAGCTCACCTTACCCGGTTAGATTTTTTTTGTGTGGGGTTATCTCAAAGATAGGATTTTCCAGAGAAGTCCTCCAACCATCGATGAATTGAAACAAATCATAACTGAAGAAATCTCGTCAATAACACCAACAATATTGCGAAGTGTGCCAAAAACTTGGTTCGACGTGTTCATATTTGCATTCAAAATGGTGGCGAACATTTTCAACATTTCTGTAAGGAATGATAATGCAAAAAAATTGAGTTAAATTATGTTTTTCAAAAATAAAATTATCACAGGATTAAGTAATATTGTGCGTCTCCATTTCTGTTTTAACTCACAAATAAAGTTGAAACAGTCCAACAATGTTGGAAATTGTCTCCCATACTTAAACAAGGTTCAAACAATTATACTTTAGTTTGAGAATAGTTACCACATCTGTCAGATTTAAGGGTAATAAGAAAAAAACCCAATGGATACTATTTTAATTTGATCACCTTGTATTATTTTTCTTTCTCACGTTGGTGATCGCTTTTTAACAATAGTCTCAATTAAGAGTGAGGCTTCACCTACTAGTATTAAGTTAAAACCCAATAAAGTGAGGTTGGAATTTACATTAAATAAATATTTTTCAATCTCAAGGACTAATTTCATTTTTGATTTTCGTAACGGTACGGGGTTTTTTTTACCTACAAGGCTGAAGCCTAATCAAAATTATTCAGTAGTAACTCCCGACTGAAGGACTGTTTATTAATGTTGCATTTTGAAGCGACACGAGGGCTATTGACGACGGATCTCGTAATTTTAAGCCTCTGTCAAGAGGAAGGACGATACCTCTGCTGGCCCCTCCTCTTTGAACTTCCGCACCATAAATTGGAAGGACTTGAGGTTTGAAAGATTTAACGTGCATCAATCCCGTTATATTACGAGTATTAAGTGGCATCAGGATTCGAATCTATGACTTAGCGAAAACAAACTCGCGACCATGATCACTCAACTACCACAACCATGCTCCCGAGCTCGATTGTATAACTTTCCAGAATTAAATAATTTCAAAAATAGCTTAAGATCCATATTGATACAAGAAAAACTGTCCAATCTAATATTACTTTTCTCAAAAATAATTTATATGTAAACTCATGAGAATGTATAAAAATAATAAACAAATTTCCCTAAAATTAAAACAAGGAAATAACACATCAATCAATAACTCCCGAGACTAACATTGAAAACAACATTTTTTTTGGCAAAATTTTTTTTTATTCATCACATAACACCTTTGCATTTGATCTATTGCTTTTTAAATGATAAATCGTTCAATTTTCCAATTTTTTTTTTTTTTTTCTAAAAATCTTTTTTTTTTTTTTTGTTGCGAGTAAATAGCGATAAACAGCTTTCTGAATCAACGACTCGTTGCTGTTTTTGTTCCATCGAAAGCAATCGCGGCACCCTCTTGGAAAAAACCTTTTTCACTTCACTTCAAAAAACCTTTTTCAGTAAATACACTTCCATATGATATCTGTGTCATCTCAGCAATCTCACGGAGCTTCACTTTACGATCTTTCATTATAATTTTTGTCACTTCACTCACATTTTCCGGTGTAACGGCTTCCACAGGTCTACCCGAGCGTTCCGCGTCAGTTGTGTCGGTACGACCACGTTTAAACTCGGCAAACCACCGACAAATCGTTGCTTTTGATGGACAAGAGTCCGGGTAGCATTTTTCAATCCATTGTTTCGCTTGCACGGTGTTTTTACCCATTAAAAAACAATGTTTTATCAGAACACGAAACTCGGTTTTTTCCATTTTTTAAACAAACTACAAAACGACTTTACTCCAACCTCGATAACTCAGCTGTTTCTGGTCCGATCGACTTAACATTTTGACACGTTTCAAGCAAAGGTTAGTACTCTAGAAAGACCTGGTTACTGGTTTACTACGAGCGCCATCTCTGGGTTAGTCTCGGGAGTTATTGATTGATGTGTTAGTTATATTAATTTTGTTATTATTTTATGTGAATATTAATGTGTTATTGGCTAATATTACTATTAAAGTTTGAATGAATATATTTATCTCTATTTTGTACTAAATCTGAATTAAAATTTTACTAATTTATTCATATTTTACGTGTGAACGTTACCTGGAAATGCTAAACTATGCCCTAGCTGTATGTATATTTGTAGTTAACAACAATCGGTATAAGTCAATTACTATGACAAATTCTATTTAGATGGATTTTAACTCTTTTTTGAGTTGTTTATATTACGAGAGAACGAACTAATGCTTGATTTCTAATATTAGGATCTTACTTATTTTTGATTCCGTAATTCGTCAACAGTGAGTCCTCTAAATGATATAGGTTTTGATTTCATTTTATTTATTTTTAGTGGTATGCTGAATGTTCATTATATATATTTGAAATCTGAATGTAAATGAATAAAACATTACAATTATTAACACAAATTTAAAAAATAAATCTCAAAAATTATAAAATAATACATTAAGGAAGAAAACATTGTTATACTATTGAGTAAAAGCATATACATCCATCCATATAAATATACAAATAAATCACAGAAAACAAAGAAAAAATTACTAAAAACAAGAATACTAACTATATATATCAGAAAAAGATATAACTGTCAGTCTATCTAACTATCTATGTCTATATAAGAAAAGAATTATGTACTATATATAAATTTCCAAAAGCAAGTAAATTGAATGAAAAATTAAAATGTTACTTAATGAAAGAATCTGTAGAAGAGATCAAGAAATTGATAAACTGAAAATTCGAAAAATGAAGAAAAGCAAAAAAAATGGAGGAAAAGAATTAACAGCATAATTAATGTTGTAAAGGCTGCAGACTATTTTAGTTGGGTATTCCCCAATTAATGGCCAAACTGTCCCCAATCAACAATTATATTATATTAAAACGGTTATAAAACTAAACATAAATTGAACAGAGATAAAAAAATTAAAAAAAAAAAAAAACTCATTATGAAGCCATTCAAAAAGAAAACAAATTATCAATCCCAAAAATATTCAAAATTATTTATTACATAATTCGAATAAAGAAACAAAACTGTTTTACAATAAAACTAAATATTAATACTAATTTTAATTCGTAAGTATTTCTTCTAGTTTCTCTGCAATATTTCTTCAATTTTTCTATGCTCTAAACTGCGGTGCATGTAACCCTGATATTACACAAACAGTGTGAAAAGGGAACACGAACAATTCCAAATAAAAATAGAAATAATAACATTAATACAAGAGTTTTTGCAAAAGATAACTCCCAGATACTTACTACATAATTATTCTGAGATTTAGATGAGTGCTTTCAAAGAATCATACATACATTAAAAATTGTAAGCAGGATAGTAGATGACTCCTTTGCAGCTAAAATAGTTACTGATATTTTAATGAATATGAGTAAAAGAACATTTTAAAACAAGCTTTTATTTAAAGATGGATTTAAAAACAAAAATATTTTTTTAAAATGTAGAATAATATATAGTTTATAAAAGGTTGTGTGGGGAGTCTTAACGAAGATACCTAGATAATTGCCGATAAATTAAGTACTATAGCTACATATACATGTTATCGAAATAAATATTAATGCCTTAAGCTTTTGTAAATGACATATATTTTACATTAAAAATATTTATACATTTCTTAGCCCATCTTCAAATATAAGCTTGATTTAAAAATGTTTTTTTTTTTTAATTTATATTTTTCTCATTCTTTTAAGTCTTGAAATTTATGACTAAAAAGCTACACTTACGCTATACGCGTAAACAAAATTTCAACTCAGTTGAACGTGAGATATATCTGTGCAAATTTTCAACTCAATTCGAACGTTATTAAGTACAAGACGCGGGTTTCTAGGCTTTCCCCTCTTCCCTAAATCCATCATTGTTTGAACATACAATAATAATATGTTGTCATGGGTGTTGTATACAAAATTTCAGCTCAATAAGATGATAGAAAGAGGGTTAAAATTCGAGTAAAAATGTTGGACTGGAAGACATTTTTTTGTTACGTACGTACATATAAACATACCAAGTAGAATAAAAGTTTGCAAAAAACTCTTTGAGGAATGTAACATAATGCTGTTTAAAGACAATAAGTACCTTTGTGTAGAATTATATTATTTATTTTTCAAAATATATGTGAACATTCCTAATCGAAGGAAATAAACTCATCAGCAAAAAAGTTTTTAAACGGAGCAACTCGGAGCAATTGGACGAATTCGAATAATATTTCTACAGTTTAAATTATAATCTCCACAACCAAACTGAAGATAATTAAAAGTTTTTGTCCTAAAAATATTGACCAGGTAGAGTAGTGGTTATGATCGCGAAATCGCGGCAGGCATTTTTTCGTCGTTTAAGGGTTCGAGCCTTTGATATCACTAGCCGTGCAGCGAAGCTGATGCGCGTTAAATCTGTCGAGTTTCCAAGTCCTCTCGTTGGCGTAGTTTTTAAGTTTGGAGAGGAAGGTTCCTGCTCAGGTGTCATCCTCGTCAGTTGATCGAGTTATAAAATTACGAGATTTGTCGCCATAGCCCTCGTATGGTTTCCATGTGTGATACTAGTGAACAATCAATCAATTATCCATAATGTAGAGTGAAATAGGGCGTATGTTAGTTAAAAGGACCGAATGCGGATTAAAATTCAACTTCATTTTGTGTTCGATTCTCAGTCTCCTATATGTAAAAACTTTCGTTCTCTTGTATTCCCAAAGAAATTCTGATAACTACCAATTAGAAACATTTAGGGGGAAGCTAACATGACACTTTTAAGTATGATCAAAGAAACAGGTCAAACTTAAAATATTGTTCAAGGGGTACAAAGGCGCAAAGCTTCAGAACCATTTGCTTGAACTTTAGAAGATTGAAAATACATAACCATCGTTAAAATTTTTATTTGTTATTAAAAAATTCAAATATCACATAATGTTAAAAAAATCATCAAATCTCCAGTTCTTCTTCTTCTTCTTTTTTTTAATAATAGTGAAGATAAAATTTAAAATCATCTTTCATATGACACAACAAAAACTAAGACAATATACAAGGTCCAACTTAACATTCGTTTTTTCCTCCTTTAATTACTAATTTTTTTTAACTCAATAGTATCTGTTAATAGGCAGGAGAAATCATGATGAGTTTGTAAGTTTAATCTGTACTGTCGAGAACAAAAAACATTCTATTTGCATAGATATTTAATTCTACTCAAGTCACAATTGGGCATAAGTCAATCTGCAAATTACTAATACCTGAATGTCATGAGTTCTTAGAGCAAAAAAGATTTTAATATTTTTAATGGCGTTTTTAAAAATAAAACCAAATTAAAATTTTTTGGTCCGTTTGTTCAATTCAATATCTATATATTTTGAAATAGTTATAGAATAGCTAAAAATAATCTAGAACGCAGAAACTTCAACAACAGGTTTGTACAGCGCTAATAATCACAATCATGACATTCTCCGGGTGTAATTTAAATTCTCTGATTAAACATTCAAAGCCGAAATCAAAACGAATATTGAATCGGGAGCAAATAGCCAACGTCCATTACCAAACCGAACCGTATGACCTACACGAACAGTTAGAGGGCGTGGGAAAATACTTCCACCCTAAAACATGTCGAGGTTAGGATATTCTTTTCTCATAAACGTAAAGAGAAGGGAGGGGGAAAAAAAGATAAAATAAAATAATAATAACCGTGAAAAAAATTGATTGTGCAGTTATGTGTGTATGTGAGAGCAGGCGTCTAGATTTTACGATGTAGGAACTGTTCATATTCGAACAGCCTATTTTTATTTTAAAAAAAATAACAAAAATGCATTTAGATTTGGCAAAAAGCATAAAGATAGATGGAGGGAGGATAGTTTGGTTCAAAAAATTGGGCATAGGTGGCCCAAAAAGATGATTTAGGCAGATAATTAGGGAAGAAGGGTAAAAGAAGCAAATCTGGTGGAAAAAGTCCCATTTTATTTGTAGTTAGCCAAGTGCAACGTTACGGACTACATGACATGGTTGTAAGATGTTAACGAGGTCGAGAAGATCGGCTTCTAGAAATTCTTCACAAAAATGAGGGAGATTTATTATTATTTTTTGTTTCTTTCTCCTCCCATTTTGTTTTGTTTGCGGTCAGTTATTTATTTAATGACTGACCATTTGGAGATAGTTTTATTCTTTTCTTTGTCTCTCCCCCCCGCTCTTTTCTGTTTTTGAGATTCGAGAAATAGGTTACGCAAGATCAGTTAAAAGAATAGGAAGTGATTGCATGACGATTTGTGTTTGTATGTGTGTGTGGTTTGCTGTTTAAGGCAGGGCTGATCAGCACATAAATATAGTCCTAGGAATTCAAAATATTTGTAATAATTTTGACCTTGATACTGACTGTTTTATTTTTCATTCTTTTGTTTGCTCTATTGGCAGTGTGATTCTTCTTAACGAGACCGTTATACGAAATAGGAATAATATGTGCTTTTTTACTCCTACTTTTTTTTTTATTTATTTATTCTATCCAAGAAATAACAGTGATAAAGAAGATTGGAAAAAACATACAGATCCGAATTCTTTTTTTTTTTATTTGCGCTCTCTGTCGTTTCTCTTCTCTCACTAAAATGGGACTTCAGGTGCATTTAAAATCGTATGAATCCTTATCTACTGTAGATCACCGTAAAAATACTATCAATATTAATATTTATAGTGATCTTATTCATTAAAACAATATAATTCCATTACGCTCCTTTAAAAATATCTATCTCATATATAAAATTGAAAGTTTGCGCTTGTGTTTGGGTCACCGTTCATGCCTGCTTTCAACAGTAATGAATTAATTTCCAAATTGCGTTATTACTGGATTAAAGTAAAATATACATAAAAATATAACGGATTTTTTCATTGGTTGATTTTAATTTATTTGTAATCAGAAATGCAAGAAATGATTAATATTGGGGTAAAATTATTCGTTATCGAAAGACTATTTTCATCTCGAAACCTCTAAAACATTTCTTCTTAATTTAGTTTCCTTCCAAGTATATTTTAGGATCAAATATTTTTGATAGTATAATCGTCTTTACTCTGTATTTCAATAATTTCTTTAATTTTTTTTGTTTCAATTGATGCAAAGACTCTGTATAAAATCGAATTGGTAGAAAATTCGAATGTGTTCTAGATCAAACATTTCATTGAAGATTAAAAAAAATTTCCATTACAAAATAATTTCGATTTCATGGTTAATTAAGTATTTTTTATTACTACAAAGCATACCATACATAAATTGACACATTATATGTGAATGTATTAGCTCATGTGTGCAAATAATATTCTTTTATGATGTAATATTTTTATAATTCTTTTTTATTTGCTTCTGACAAGAGATAATGAAGCAATTTTTGAATACAAATATCTCATTCTATTTACTTGATTCATATTCAGAATAGTCGTGCTTCATTGCTATTATCTACATCTTCAAATCTATAAATAACATCTTTCTTATACTTAATTTCAAGTAACAATTGCTTAGGATAGTAAATGTTAATTAATAACAACATGAGCGAAATAAGGTACGAATTAATCTAATCTATCATTCCAATACAGTGCCGTCATAAAAAGAGTAATAAACTTTAATGAAATACATACAAGAGCTTATGACGAATTAGTATTCCTATTCGCTTCTGTGCCATAGCTGAACTAAATATACTAACACCTAAGAGTCAATAAATTATGCAAGAAGACGTTAGACAGATTTCACACACTATATTTATTCCACAGTTTAGTACTATAACGACAAATGAAGATCGACTCTACCAAAATAACGCCTTAAATATCTCACCAATACCAAATTAACAGTCTTACCAAAACGTCGAAGTTGAGGCTGACTCGACTTCTAGGCTCCACTATGCAGTCTATAACTTGTAGCAATTCTTGATCTCATCTACGACTATAGGACAACTGCTCAACGCTAGAGTCCCTCGACCTCCACCGTGTGTCTCTCGCTTTGCTTATGTACTTTCCTATCTACCTCACTTCACTTTATTTCTACCTGTCTCTAATTTAAATACTCACGTTTCATTTTGATTGGGAAGAAATTGTTATTTATAGCAATCAATCTTAATTAAAAGTCCCCAAGGTTAGTGAAGAGAAAACCGCGAATAGCGCTACGTCACTAGCTCTTTGTCATGGCATGTCTTAATTATCGGCAAATTTGTAGATAATTCTTAATACAGTAAGCACTCTTTAAACCAGCATTCAATAGTTTGACCCATTATTTGAATTTAATTTTGTAGTTAGTAGAATGATGAAATTCTCAGTCGGATATTTATGTCGTCTATACAGATTCAGAATGTGCATAAATACATTTAATAGATCTTGAAATCACCTTAAATTTTATCTACAGTGATATATTTTGGTATACCCGTTAAAACTATATTGATTCTCGCTGATCCAGCAAAATTAAAGAGACCAGATTTTAACATTCGAAAAGCGGGACACCATTCACAGGGTGGGGGGTGTCTTGATTAAAAATTTGGTACCTAAAAAATACCTACCTTTGGTACCTAAATAAATTACTACCTAAATCATCTGAATAGCATATTTGTTGACATCACTTATTTAACTAGTACTAGCACGCAGTGCGATGTTTATCGTACGAGAGACAGTTACAAAACTCGACGTGCGAAGGCGTTACTTCGTGGACGACCAACAAACTCCTTACACCCTGACATTGCTCCTCTCTAAATTCCCCTTCGTTTCCAATTTTTGTATAATATGTAATTCCTATACAACAATGTTCCAAATGATGCTAAATTGATAGCGAAACATGTCGCTATAAAAATAAAATCTGTAGAAGTATACAAAGTGTTATTTCTTCATATTTACAGCAACAAAATGTTTTAGTCGTTGTCAATACTGAAAAATGACACCGTTCATTAAGTCCAAACAATGGTGGTCGTATTCTAGCAACTGATCAGGGTGAACTTTGATAAGCAATTCTGAAAATTATTTTTATTATTAAAGTTAAACATCATAAAAATTACAAAAATAATATAAAGCTGGTGAAATATCTACATGGAAGCCAAAAACTGCATATTCCCTTCCCGTTGTCTCGCTGTTCCCTAGCTTGTCGTGCATTATTTCTAAAAATCGGGACTTTCTTAAGACTCCGTGGGACGCGGGATAAATTGTTAAAAAGCGGAACGTCTAGTCACTTTAAGCAAAATCGTAGTCCCGAATGTGGCGTACTCAAGAATATTTACGGTGTATTTTTATTTTTAAAGACAAACATAATTTGTAATCACAGGTAACTATAAATTCTAACAACTAACGACATAACGACTTGATGTGAAATGTTGTGATACAGAAAGGAACTTCCGGAACTTAAATCATAAACAACTTGTAACATGGACTATTCTCGAACCATCCCTTAAATAAGATCTGAGGTTTCTTGCTGACTTTATTTTTAAGTTTCAAGATTGTTTTCAACCAAATGAGCGTGGTTACGTAAATTAGTCAAGTCGTATGAAAGCGACAGAGAATTGAATCTAAAGATAGAAAAGTTGCGAGAAAAGAAAGATTACAATAAGAGGAAGATTGCGGTAGTAGAAAAATTGCACGAGTGTGAAGACTTTGAATAGTAAGTGGGAGTAAGTACGTAAGTTTGAATAGTAAGTACGTGTGATCTATAGGATCCGACGCTTTCTGGTTGAAGTTTTCTTTGTTGAGGTTTAACTCACATCGGATCCGAGTATCCGGGTAAGCATAAATTTTGATATTTATAGAAATTATTAGTATCTCCTTTGAGGGACAATGAACTAGTAGAGAGGATTCCCCATTTTTAGAGAAGTTATGCATAGAACTTTGAAAAGTAATTGACTTTATTCTTGAACTATTTTTGTGTGACCATTTTAATTATTGTATCTGAGATTGAAACTAAGTTTCAAACATTAGATTTGCGGTTAGATTAATATTTCAGATGACAGATGAATCAGGTAACACAAATGCGCCACGATCTTTATAACTAGGAATTTGATAACATCTTCTAGTGTAATTAATGAAAAAGTGAAAAATAGATTTAAATCAATTCTTATCGGATAAAAAAAATAGTAATCACTCGAATGGCTTGTTCCTTTCCTCATTCGAGATTGTTTTTATTTATTACACAGGAATTATATTAATGTTCCACTAAATGCATTACTTTTATTTTATACTACATATTACCAAAAAGTCCTTAAATAAAACCTGATAAATAAAGATCTAGAATTCTAAGAAAATTATTTAAATAAAATGCGTAATTCATAAACAACGATTCTTATTTTTTGCTTCGTTAAAATGGGTTCCTTAACCTGATGTCACGGTAAAAAAAATCGGAGATAAAGATTCATTTCCGGATAAGTTTTTCAACGTTATGGGTAATTCATACATACCATTTGTAATGAATTCTTCAAGAAATGAAAATTGGTTAAGTCGTTTTCTATCGATACGTTTTTAACAACAAACAGTGCAATGAATAATTAAAGCAAATTCAATAGAGCTACTTTAGTAAACTACATTATTAGAGAACAATGTCGTTGTATTCAACTTATAGATTGTGAAAGGTAAACATGAAAAATAAAGCATTCAACCCAAAGCGATATTTATTACAATAAAACGAAACTTGATTTATTTGCATTATGTATTTTCATTTACTCTATTAAGCTTACATTTGTTTTTCTGACATTGCCATAAGGTTAATAATTCAATAAAGTTAGTAATATTTTTTTCGACATGAGCATATACAAACTTAGATAATCTAATAATCAATACGATACATTTTGTTGTTATATAATGAGAATTAATAAATGACAATACAATAAAAGGATAAAAAATTATTATAATATATACAACTCAAGATATTAATACATTATTAAAAAAATTCTAATTTTGATCTCCTTTGAGCTGTCTTGGTATTTTTAAGGTTACAGAAATAAGGAGAAAAAGTACCAACGAAATACTCAGTGGGAGGGGGAAATACCGAGAAAAAAGTGTATGGGTAGAACTTGGGATTATTAATACTTATTAATACTTTTATCTAATTTACGTCTCTGAAATAAGTCGGTAAACATGTTTTTGCAATAAAGATTCCAGTTAATTCCGTAAATCCGAAAGATGCTATTCATAACAATAATTATGCAAATGTAATGAATTAGCCATTAAGTATGCTATGTGAGGCATTAGCAGTAACAAACTGGTTTGAAAAGTAATCAACTTACGAGCACAGAAAATGTTTGCTTTTTCTTTCTTTTTTGACAATTCCTATTCCATTCTTTGATTGTTTATCTCAGTTCGTGTAGTACGTGGACAGAAACTTTATTGCTAATTTTTAAGAAGTTCGTTATCTGCAAGTAATAAAAGGTACGAATATAACATATCTGCACAGCACTTAAAATTCTTTTTTCTTAGATATAACCCTACTTGAAATTCGAGAATCGAGACAAATTGATTTAAAAGTTATTGTTTGAAGCGCTTCGTGAAATAACTGACAGGCTTAATGAAAAAGGTATTTCCTAATTACTCAGGTTTCACAGGTAAGAATTAGGACACGTGATAGGTTTCGAGGAAATTAAGCCAAATCATATTTCATTATGTAAGCTTTTGACGTGTACTCGAATGACCTTTTACATAGAACATGTTCTTTCTGATACCAAGTTGAAAAATATATATAACGATTTGTTATAACGCTAATCTTGCTATAAAAATGTTACTTTTGAAATGAAAATTTCCTTTGAAGCTTTTGTTGGGTTGAAATAAAATTTATGTAAAAAACAAATGCGTATTTTTTTTATCTATCGATCGACACATTATCGTATTACATATTTCAACATAAATCTAAAGGTTATAGAAAATAAAGACAAAAAAAAAAAAAAAAATAAAAAAAAAAAAAAAAAAAAAAACTCTTTTGAGGTCATCATTATTAATTTAAGGTTTCATATATGTATATAAATCGGGGATTTGAAGTAATGACTAAGAATTGGGCTGATTCGGTATACACCTGGATTGTCTCCATTTTTTGGCGCTGAGGCTTTTTATGCCTAATTTCGTATAACCTTGTTAAGCTTAAATACTGCATGTATTTAATTGGCAAAAGAACCGATCTTGGCGCGTCTGGACATAAAACTTTGAAAATAACTTCAAATTATAGATATCTGGAAAATATGTGAAAAATTATCATTCCTCTCTTTTGGTCCCGCAGAATAAGGAAGTATTTATGTGATTGTTTCCAAACTTTTGACCGCATTGACGTACTTAGTGAAAACAAATGCGCCAATAAATCTGATATTGCATTTGGGATCACTTTGAATTATGCATGCATATATATTTCCAATTCTTTAATTATTCCTCATCAGCTATTATATAAATATTTTGATGAAATTTAACTTATAGAAAAATTTAACCCTTTCCATTTTAGGTCTATTTACGTTCAAAGTTTTTATATTCTTTGAATGTGCATTCTCCTTGTTACAAAATAATTTCATGATAAACAAGAAAACATATTTTTAATTTAATTGAAAAGGCATACTTTTTATTTTATTTTATTTATATTTTCATTATTTTATTTATCTGCTCGAAATGAATTGAAATTTGCTAGTTCAATGGCCAGTTCATTCAATTTCTTAAATTTCTTTCCTCTTAACTGCTTGAAATCTTATAGAAAATACCTAAGATATGAAAAGGAAAAAAAAAAAAGATAACAATAGCATTTTTATAAAAACTAGTTTATTACCAGAAAACAAAGAGCTGTAGTATAAGATTTTGATTTTCTTCAGTTCCCTCTTCGTTTTTGATGTTTTTATTAATTGTAAAAACGATCGAAAATTAAATTAATTTAATTAAAAGTGGAAGCTTAATATATAAGTTATAAAAGTGTAATTGCACTCCACAAATTTCCCATGAAGTTCAGAGAAAATAATATATAGGAACAATTTACGACTGTCAATCATAAATAATTGTATATCAGAACATAAATTTCAGTATCATTTCTAATAACAGCAATAATCTTTTTTAAAAAATATATTTTCATATTTTTATAATTAAATAACTTACTATATTAAACTATAGTAACTATAGTAAACAGATATTAATTATTTTCTATTAATTTTAATTTTATAAGTTTATTTTAGTCAGCAGTATTTATTTCTTAAAATCAATTTATCATTTCTATTAACAGTGGAAATACTTCGAACATAACTGTAAGAATTTCAAAAAACTCGAAAATAACGTTACTTAGAAGTAAATATTTGGAGTGGGAATTCGCAAGAATATCTTAAAAAAGATATTATCTTAAAGAGATAATCAAGTCCAGTCGCGTAGCTCTGAAAAAAATATATATACAGATAATCAAAAAGACCTCACACTGAAATAAATTTCAGAGGAATTGAGAATTTTCTTTATGAAATCACCGCATTGATTGTTTCCTAAACTCTTTGAACATTAAAATTACTTCGATACCTGGAATAAATTGCTGACTCTGAAGGTTGAAAATTCAAAGTTCTTCAATGCTTCTCAGTGTTGAAGGTATTCTCTACTTCCCATAGAAATCAGTGATATTAATTGTTAACATATACTTTATTTTTCAATATAATTCAAACAATTATTTGAAAAACTCTTGCGAAATTAATATGATGTAATTATTATGGAAGTAATATGTAACTGTACCTCAACAGGTTTAAATAATGTAGCTAAAAATAATGTTATTAATTGTATGTTGGAGATGGGCACCGTTTGATGGGACTTCCTAGGGCAGACTTTAAATAATTTATGTAATTAATTGATATGTGGAATTAATTTGCATAAATGGCATTAATTAACGCTTTTCTTGCATACTAATAGTTATGTAAGTAGTTAAAATAATATTATATAGATATATATGTCTCTGTGCGTATATCTATTATTATAATTTAAACTTGTGATTGTTCCTCATCATAAACATCACACTGACATTAACGAGACATCAACATTTAACATGTTCACGAAAATTCATATTTACAAAACAGTGAAAATGTGTACACATTATTTCAATGATTGAGATTAAAGAACACCACTGTGTGTCAGCGTTTGTGGCGCCCCCTGGTGTCGAGTGCCACCTCCCCCTGATTAAGCTAAGAAGCAATTAACAGCCACTAATTATTTCTAGTCTCTCGCCGGCCGCTTTTTAATCTCCCTCCATCGATCACATGACTCCCGAAATATTCCAATCACCGGGTCGGATCCCGCGTGACACGGCGTGCCTGCAAATTAAGTTCGTCTGCGAACACCCCACGACACCCCCTTCGAGAAGATTAAACGAAGGGATGGAGAGAAAAAGAAAAAAAAAATGCACCGAGAGTTACAAAAATGAAGTTTTTGGGTGAAAAAAAAAGGATGGGGGGAATAAAATAACGTTGAGTCTGAGAAAGTTGTCGCCGAAGTGGTTAATTATTTAATTTCTTCTCAGTGTCGCTTTACTTTTATTTCACTTTTATTCCTACCCCCACGTTTTCTCCCCCCTCCCCTTCGTCTTGCTGTCCGGATCTTGGTGGGATTAGAAAGGGGGTCGTCCTCAATTTGCATTTGGGTTTTAATGATGAAAGAAATTTTTAAAGATTATATCTGCATCATTTGGGGTACAATTTTTTTTTTAAAAGGGAAACTATTGTTGATGCGCATTTAGTAAAAAGGTTTTCCTGCCTACCCGTGATAAACTTTCTTTGTGACAAAACTTCGTATATATATATATATATATATATACGTGCTATGTGACATTTTGAATGAGATAATTGTTAACCTATTTTTGACAATGTTTTAAACCTATCCACTTAAAATTATCAAAAGATTTACTTTTAATACAATAGGCCTTATTCTTACCGTATCTCTATATTTGCATCTATTTTTCTAATGCTCTTTAAGCTTCACGAAAAATAACTACGCGGATTTTTTGAAAGTGGATTAAAAAAAGATTATAGTAATATAATTTCAAATAATTTAGACTTATTTCTGTTTATACAATTGTAATTGATTCTCATATAGCACTGTTTTTTTTCTGATCTTAATCATTATTAAAACTTCAAATATATTCCTACAATAGTTTTATTTATGAAGGAGTTGCGAGTGAAGTGAGAGTTTTCTTTCGTTAACGAAATAGCTATCCTAAATTATAGCATTTCGATAGTACTAACCCTGAGATTTATATTTTGATAAGCGACTGGATTCCTCGTGACAAAATACCAATCAAAGTGGTGCCTGCGTCTTAATCGTTGGCTTCGTTTTCTTTTTTACAGTAATCGGACTTTATTTTCTTTAAAGAACTATTAACAGTTACTCTTTCAAAGTAGGACAGATTATGCTTTATTTCCTTCAAAAAATCTAGTATTCTCTCCATTTCTTTTTCTCCCAAACGTTTTCAATTTCCTCACTTTCAAATCAATAAAATAATTCACTCTTAAAAATAAGAATATGACAGTCTGAGAATCTCAATCATACAATAAAAATAGAATTCACAGAATCAACTTACTTAATAAATAAATTAATGAATAGCAAAATAGCACTGCTAATTCCTAAACTGTTTTAATTCTCATTCTAGAACAATGCATTAACTCCTTCATTAAAGCGGTTCTGAATTATTATATTTTAGAATGTACAATTTATTAATTTTCTGAAACTAATTGTTTTTCACGTGAGGAATCGTTTTGATTTTATTAGGTAAGCGATTTCTAACGATTTTTTTTTCACGCCTTCCAAGTTCTAATTCTTCAAATGCTTGATTTTTAATTAACGTCGTACTTGGAAGTAACACGAGGGCTATTGGCGGCGAACTTCATAATTTTGAGCATCTTGAAATGCGAGTCATATATTTCATTCAGAACAACTGATTGTTTTTAAAGATTAAGAGAATAAAATTTTGTTACCGTGTGTAATTCATTTCCAATCAACAATTTTACATTTTCTATCAACAGTATTGCATTGCAGCTTCGGTGTTTTCTTCGTCTTTATTACTTGACAATAATTTAAATTTACTTTTCTTCAACAAATTTATTTGGTGAGTTTATCTAAAACATCTTTTTCTGCATTGGCATGTCACCAGCAAAGTATTCAATCAATTAAAATTCCAGATTTAAAATTCAGTTCAGACTTCAAATAGTTGCAGTATTAGTTTATAAGGTTTCTATGTTTATTTAGTATGTTTAGTATACTAATTTATAAGCTAACAAAAAGATTTATTTAACATGTATTTCATTGTTTTCATATGTAAATCAATCGTAAGCATTTAGTTTGTATCGTTTCCTTTATAAATTATTATTATGAGCATTTGATATATTTATGAATGTTAGAGTTTTGAAAAATAAATGTGAAGAATGAAAACGAATTAATCACTTTGTTTTTACATGATCTTTCCTACGAATTACGATGAAAGCATTATTTTGACAAATGTTAGAATGACTGAAAATACTGAAATTCTATAATCGTAAAAAAAAAGAAAGAAAAAGTTACGCTTAAGGCAGGTATTATGCAACGTTATTTGTAAGAAGAATTTACGTTATTTAATTTCTCTGTAAGTAATCCTTGGATGAAAAGAAGAAAAATTAAAAATTTTGGAACTCATTAATCATTGAAAAAAAGATAACATACAATTTATTAATTGAAAGGTAATGCGCGTAATCTTTTAAAATGTATAGAGATAATTTTGAAAGTAGAGAGAAAAAGGGAATAAAGATTTTTGGGGTTGGGTATTGATTTTCAATAATTAATTATTTCCTGTATGAAAATCACACAATTTTGTATAAATTGGATTATATATGAATACAAATGATTTGGCAATCACTACGACAATGATTTCAATTGCAAAAAAATTAATAAAAATTAAAAAAAAAAAAAAAAAAAAAACTTGTATAAGCGAAATACATTATTGCTTTAAAAAAAGTAAATATGCACAATGTCTAATACATACATTTGTATTCGATCGCAACAGAAACAAGGTGAAGCTATCAACAGGTTTTGTCTTTGGCACCACAGTATCTCCCAACCAATTTTTGCGAAGTTCAAATTTTATTGTCCCGTAGAATTCTGTATAAGTAACTTCAACACAATCAATTACTCAGATAAAAGTTTATTTGTCTCCAGTTTGAGTGCATTGACAGAATTAAATGAGTCTTGTGACATCATTGCGATTCATCTCCAATCATCATCTCGAATGGCCATTGACCTGAGACAGGCTTATCTGCGAGTTTAACTAAGTGGCATTTTTGGCACTTTCTATGGGAGATCTGATACGTTTCCAAGATGAGTCTGGGTGATATCGTTGAGAGGTACAAATGAAGATGAAAATGCGAGTCATTAGAATTAATCATAGATTAGGAAGTTAAAATGTATGCGTTGCTGTTGTTCGAAATATTTGTCTGGAATTGATTTTATCAACGAGCCTTGGATAAAATTTTGTTGCCAGCTAACTACTATTATTAAATATAACTAGCATCTTTTTTTTCATTTCGTAATATTAGAATATATTCATATATACCTTTTATTCATATTATTTTCTATATTTTTATTTTGCAAATTTTCTTGCGAATTCCATATATCTGTTAACTTAGAATTGAAATTGATTTATTATGTTAATTTATCTTTCCTTCTTTCAAGTTTATCATATACATTAATTGTATAGTTTCAGTTTTAAACGAAATATTTCGCGTTAAGAATCGGTATCGTAAGTTTTCCGGTTTGGCTCTTTAAAGAATTAAACTAATAAAACTTGTTAGAATAATGAGACAGATAAATATTTCAAAAACTCTCCTGCTCAGAGAGTAGTATTTTGATTACGTGGCTATCTCATTGTGAGTGTACAGAACATTGTGCATATTTTACACCGTTTTCTTATTCTTGGAAAAAGATTTATGAAATATTTTGACATTAAATTGTTATTATTTTGATTTTTTTTATTCGTTATTTATTTATATGAAAATATGAAATAGATTTAATGGCATGCATAAACTTCTCAAACCATTAATAGCTAATGAGATTGAATCAGTTTATTTTCCTTGCACTCTTTCTTGTAAAATTTTTATTCATATTACTTATAAATTCAAGGAAAATAAAATAGAAATTACATTTATGGCGACAGCTTCAAAATAATGATAATAATCTGCAAGTTATATCTTAAAAGTCTTCTATTTTTTTTCTGTTTAATTATTCCCTCCTATAATGTTGTCTGCATTATTTGTACTTCATTATCCTATTATAAATAATTTGTGTACATACTTTTAATTTAAATTGTATTTGCAATAAATAAATAAATTACATTACATAGTCAATGTTCATATCTTTTGATGCAAATGCGTAACTTTTAGCATTCTAGTTTTAGATTTTTATATATAGAATTATATTTAAATAAACTGTTTTATAATATACATTAAAACTTAAATTCCTCACTATACTGAAATTAATGATGTATGACATATTATTTCACCGAGAAAAATTTCCCTAAAACTCATAATATTATAGAATGAAAATAAAAGAAAATTAGGTTACTAATGTTACCCTGTCTCATTTTGCATAAGGATCACAATGATAGCTCTTACAAGGGATTTTTTTAGATAAAAATTGATAATAATAATTATAAACATGTATACGATTTAAAGTTCCTGAAATAACACGTTAACTAACTAAATTGTTACAATTTTACTAAAATTTGTCAATTGATTGAAATTATTTAGTATTGTTAATTTTTTTATTTTGTTTTTATATGATATAAATATTTGCTTCTGAGATAAATAGCATTAAAAGAATTTGGAAGAGTGAAGAAAACATACAATTTGTTTAAAATTGATCATGAATCTCTACTGCTATAAATCTTAGTAAATGATTGCTTGTGTTCCATTGTTGAAAGAAAATTAAATTATTAACCATTTTTTGTTGTCTAGTAAAAACATTGAAATAAATAGTTGAGATTGATGTTACCTATAATTATTAACAAAAGAGACCTTAAATTTTGAATTAATATTAAAATATGCTTATACTGCTTGTTTGGATATTTTATGTAATTCTTTGAATCCGTCAAATTAATGATATTTTAAAAGTAGACAATGAGTTTGTCAATATTATTTTGTCTACTATAGTAGTTTGCAAAAATAAACAATTGGCATTATGAACTTCATTTTGGAAGGTATTCAACAATTTAAAAAATGCATTTAAATAGTGTAAAATTTAATGTCAACGACTAAGTGCGGAAAATCAATGTAAAGTTACTATTGTTATTTCATATTTGCCATTCATGCTGGAAAGAAAACGAAAAACTTTCGACTTCGTTACTATTTATTATAGAATTTCATATACAGAATGGATAAAAATGAAACATGTAGTGTTTTTTTTATTTAAAAGTAACTAATGCACCAAATGTAATTCATTAATGCTTTATATCAAACATTTAAAAAATATCAATAATTTATGTATAATCTTTTTACGATAATGCAAATAATTGATTATGAATATCCATAGATTTGTAAATGACCTGACTTCTGAAATATGACTAAAAACATCCACTTAAATTAGCAGTATTCGTTTATTTTTTGAATGACTGCACACGTTTATTATATTTATTTCACTATTATTTTAAAAGTGTAATGCTTAAAAAAATTATATTTTGGTGTTTTCTAATTAATAGTATAATTTGTCTAGTGAAAGGAAAAGTTCTATTCATTCCATTATACTTCCTTTTTCAATTTGCATTTTACAAATTATTTTCAATTTGATAATGATTTCTGTGAATTTCAGAGTTTAAACTTTTGATTTCAGATAATTTTTTTCAATATCATTTGAAGTATGTGTGAACGAAAAATAAACATTTGTTGTACATGATGATCAAACAAAAGTTAATTGAATTATATAAATTAACATCTGTAAACAACATGAACGAAAAATAAACATTTCTTTGCAATATCTACACGATGATCACTGGAACGAAGAGTTAATGAACTATATAAATTAGCGTCTGTAAATAACATTCATAGTAATCATTATCTATTTTAACAGCGTGTATTTTTCTCATAAACTAGTTTATTATTTTTCAACCATTACATACATATGTTTAGTTACTAAAGTAGCAGTTTCATCGTTACCTCCCGAAAAACAATATGAAACCATTTTTCTACTTCTATTGCTACATGATTTCTTGATTCTGAGAAATATTTGCTGATTTTGTAAAATAAATATTGTTTCCTCTGAATTTATGAAATACAATTTGCTTACTTAGCGTTAATTGGCGATTATTTCTTTGTATTGCGCAGATTTTTCTTTGAATTCAAAAATGTTTATTTTCTTTAACATTACGAATACATTTGATGCTCCATTAATTCTGTAATTTGTATACAGTTAGCTTTGAAAATGAAAAAAAAAAAAAAAATTGTACTTATGGAAGAAATAGTAGAAATGTACAATCGGACTAAATTACTCTTTTAAAAGCATTTATTGTTAGAAATAAAAACACAGTCTCATAATTATATATATATATATATATATATATATATATATATATATATCATTTCTAAGAATAAATAATGAGCATTCCGTGTCCATGTGTTAGTGCTTATAAACTAAGGTAAGAAAAGACATTGATCAATAGTAGATTTTTCATATTTTTCTTTATATAAACTATTAAAAGAATAAATATTTGTTATTAAATAAAAACGCGTTCATATAATTATATATATTTCATTTCTAAGAATATAAATAATGAGTATTACATTGGTTCGACCATTTGAAAAGATAAAGTAAGGCATCGGATGAAGGATTATAAGTAGATAGTTCATGTTTTTCCTTACAAGAAAATAATGCACTTAGAATATTTTGTATTTCGGCGCTAAAGTGCCACAGTTTGTAAAAATAGTTTTCATCCGAAATAAACTTTTAAAACTGAAAATAGTTTTACTGAACCGGACAAGTATTTTTCGTGTTAAAAATACTTCGATTTTCAAAAAATGTCTTAATGTTTTTTATTTTCTTTTACTTTTTTTTAATTAAAATTTCTTAATTTTCTGAAAATCGAAGTATTTTTAACATGAAAAATACTTGTCCGGTTCAGCAAAACTATTTTCATTTTTAAAAGTTTATTTCGGATGAAAAGTATTTTTACAAACTGTGGCACTTTAGCACCGAAATACAAAATGTTCTAAGTACAATAGCTTTTAATTTGTTCAGTGTTCTTAACACTATCTTGCCGTAAAAAATTTAGATTTTTTTTTATTATTTCTGCAAATCTTTAAATAATTCTATATTTCATCTTAATGAATACTGGAATGTACTTGTAATCGAAAAACATATATGCGCATATTTAATACAATATTTCGACTCGCTGTTATATACTATGAAACATCTGATATATTTATAAAAAAAGAGATAGCAATATCAATATACAATCAAAAGGTTTCAAATATTTAAGAATGCTTGATAAGTAGCGAGTTTCATCTTATAATTCTTAGTAATTATATACTTTATTTTAACATGAATATAAAAATATATTATTACGATTCAGTCTTATGCTAAAAATATTTGATAATATGTTTTCGTCTTTAATGAATCTTTTCTAATAGATCATGATACAAAATTCAGTATATATCAGTAATAGATATCGGTGTAGAAAGGAAATTATACAGTTATTGCATGTATTTCTCCATCGGCAAGTTAGTATAAAAAGTTATTTTTTATTGAGAAATCCTAGGTGTTTTTTTTTTTTTTTAGAATTTTTTAAAAATCAGAATTTTATTCTCTCTCTCTCTCTCTCTGTGTGTGTGTGTGAGAGAGAGAGAGAGAGTGAGAGTGAGACTATATTTGAAAATGTCATGCTAAACATTTTTTAATAATATGCTTATTATGATATATATTTTTGATATAAATGATGGAAGCAAAATTTTAGAGAACTAGAAAATATGTCTCTGAAAATGAAATATAACTATAGATAAGCATATTATTGAAAAATAAGATTAGTTTTTAATATTCTTAGAAGAATATTTTGATTCATTTTTAAAATTAAATCTACATATAATATATAAAGTTTGCAGAAAAGAAAAAAAAATATCTTCAATAACAAAATGCAAAAGTTATCAAAAGATTAACTCGAATTTTTCAAAATTTTTAAGTGAGTATATACTAGTTTAAATTTATTTTATATAGTTTTAGTAATTGTAATGATGTTGTAAAAGTTTTAAATATAGTTTGTGACACCTTAGCTTTTTTTTTTTTAAATAAAAGGCGACCGCGGTAGCCGAATGATCAATCAACTTCTTAATAGCCTTTGGTTTTGAATAGCCAGAACATTGTCGCTTTCAGTTTTAATACCCCATCTAAAAATCTAAATTTCTTTAAGATTTTTTTTTAATTGATAGGATCCGCGTTAGCCAAGTGCTCTATATTGCGATCTCATATTTAATGTTGCTTTAATCGAGTCGCGGGTTTGAGTCTTGATGCCTCTAAGCACACTACGTGTAAGAGGCCGATGCACATTAAATCTGTTGAGGCTCCAAGTCCTTCCATTGTAATGGAAGTCTGGAGAGGGAGTGCGGCGCAGGTGTCGCCCTCGTTCACTTGATCTTGGCTCAAAATTACGAAGTCAGTTACTAAAAAGGTTCGCTTCTAAGTGCCATATTAATAAGCCAATAATCAAATTCAAAATAAAGAGAAAGTTATATTTTGAGGGATAATAGCCTTCGCTATTCCATTTCTTGCATCAATTAATTAATGAGTTACATTTTGTATTTTCTATATTCTTTTCAGAAATATTTGTTTTAATTTAGTACGATATTTTTATTTCTACTAAAATGTTCTGTTTAGGACTGAGACCCACATGAAATCATTCCAAGAACGTAACCTTTCTTTTATTCATCAAAAGTATACACAACTATCAGCTTGAGTAGACATTACAGAAATATGCCTCTACTTCAAGTGAACACGAAATTCTAATTTTAATTATGGGATATGAGAAGAAAGTTGCATCTACAACAAAAATCCAAACCTATATTTGTATTAATTTTATCACTATCAACTCATTCAGACTATAATACTTCCAATACTCACCTTCAACCCAGTCTAATTTCAGACATATATAGTCTATCTCTTCAACCTCAGTTGCTAAATTTCCTCAATCTAGTCTGATGCTTCTCATCACAGCTGCTTAGTAAGAAAGTTTATAAAGGAAAGCTGAAAATTGCATTTCTCTCCATTTTTACCTTTGCCTAAACTTCGAAAAGTGAACAGGGCTCTCTGGCAAAAGAAAAATCATAAAATTACAGAATAATACAGAACAAAATGTGTAAAATAACAACATCAAAAGCGAACCTCTTTCGTGTTCACCTATTCAACATATTCGATGCTCCCTCAAATTTCTACAAAATTTAAAATGAATAGGCGGTCAATCTCGCAAGACCGGTTACGAAATACAATGTTTACATCGACTGGATTGTCCCAGAAGAAATCAATAGTAGTATTTTCCGAAGCAGAATGAAAAAACTCAAAACATTACATTTTGGTTTAATAAACCAATCAATTACACATGATTTCTAAATGTTCTTATTTTGTTTTACAAATGTATCTAAAAACATTACACTTTCCATAATCTAAAGATTTTTATGCGAATCCATAATTATTTTAAATTTAAATTATTACTAGCATTACATAGGAATAATAATATAACTTAGTTCTATTTACAATATTTTTCTTGTTATTCCAGAATACGTGGTTCACACACATATATTTTTATCTTTATTTTTTGAAAAAAATATTTATGAGCTTAAAAACTTGAGACATAAGGAAATTTTCGAAAAATTGGTGAGAAATTACTATCGTTTTATGTTTCTCTTTCAAAATGAATTTTTTTTAAATGTCATCTCAATTCTGCAAAGGAAATTCTTATATTTTTAATACTAAGAAACTTTAATTCTTTTCTAAACCAATTATGTAAGAGACAAAATAGATAAAATTAAAAAGAATGGGATTCTGCGATACCACAACCTTTACTCAAACATGATTTGTTAACACAACAAAACGGAACTCAAATGTATGAATAAAACCATTTTCTCTAAAAATCGGGTGTTAGTTGATCACCCCCTCAGAAGTTCTTCCTAGTGTTGGCATGAGCGAACGATTTATTTCCAGGACATGTTATGGATTTTTTTTCTTTCTCTCCCACATTATCATACTAATTACTTGCCAGCTTGGTTGGGGATTAAACCCTCCCGGGAAAACGAAAAGACTCCGGAATGAAATACTTTATTAATAACCGCAAAACTTAGTGGCGCGACGATTGTTGTGGACTTCTTTTGCTCTACCCCCCTTCTAACACCCCTGCTTCCTCCACTTTTTGTTTTTCAAATCAACCCTTCTCTACCCCTCTCTGCTCTTTAAGGTGAGAAGGGTTTTTGCTTCGATAAACTTTTCACACCTTCTTAGACTCAGGGGGCAAATGGGGGAAGTGCCACCCCCCTCGAATCTATCTGTCACGTGACCATTCAAGCGATGGTTATTATTTATATTTTTTTCTCTTTCTTACGTGATTTTCGTTGCGCATGCTCCAGAATTACTATTGTGTCACTGGTATCATTCGATTTTTTTCCCCTTCGAAGACGCCATCTTGCCCTGAAGGTTGACTTGTGATTTTTGCTCGGGTGAGACTCACTTAAACAAGTAATTGGAACTTGATGATTACTTCATGTTAAAATTAATATATTTTTACGAAAAGTTAAGCAGTGTAGATCATTTTCCGTCTGCTTGTTATCAATGTAAATAGCAGAATTCCTTTATTTATGCTTTCTTCGACAAGTATTGAAACTATATTTTTACACAAGTATCTTAGAATTTTCTTAAACTACTATCGCTTTAAACATGCTTTTTCTTTTGATAAAGTGTTTTCATATATACATCATACTCAAATAGTTTTTTTTTCTTCTTTAAAAAATTCATGTATTTTCTACTATTGTAATTCAAATAATGCACTGTAGTTGCCGTAATCAACTATTTTACGGCATATGTTTATTCCTGTTTAGAAACCCGGAAAAAGGCTTAAATTTCTTCTGGCAGTTATTATGCTTAAATATTGCTATCCTATTACATCTTTAAGGCTGCCTTTGCCAAATGTCAGAGAGGCTGAATCAAACTCGGAACCCATTTTCTCCGAGAGAAAAATGTTCTAATATTTATATAAATTCTTGACGTCGTAATACATGCATATGTTATTTCATTTTTAAAATTTAAAAAAAAAATCCATACACATATTTTCAGTTTTTTGCTTTAACACGCATAGTTTAAAACTTATTTAGCATTGTAATATTAGAGACGAGATATATATTGAACACATTTTATATTGGAAAACATGGACCATTCCATTTATAAATTATAAGTATGATAATATGTTTCTTTGTATTGGATAAAGGAAAGAGCAATCAAAATGTAATATTAATGTTGGAATGATTTTCATTCTAAAAAAATATTCCTCAAATGGATGTCAAGTTGACTCACTTTTGTATTAAACATACCCACCTTACCCTTACCCACAAACATGCATTGTTTGGTTGGAATGTCTCAAGCGTCCTATGTCATGTCGCATACACTGTTCATCAATTGATTGTCCAATGTGTGTCACAATTATAGATCCATCTTTTTTTAATTCATCTGTTTTAAATTTGTCTGACTTGGTGAAGGAAAATCACATGGGGAAATTTGTTTGCTTTTTTATATACACAAATGGATTTTATAATACATTTAAGATTTTAAACCCTGTCTCATTTTATATTGTTCTTTATCTATCATTTTACTTTAATGTGTTTATTAAGACTTCTGTCGTATTCGAACAAACGTTTTGCGCATCTTAGCCAAATATATTTCTTGCGCGTCAAGAATCCCTACTGTCACTCACTCACAGAAAAAAGTTTTCCAAATTTGAGTCCTTTTCTCTAACAATACGCGAGATGACAGACTTAAATGCTTACACCCTACGGAATTGAGTAATAATGATAAATTTTTCATACAAAAAGTTCCGCTTTATACTTTTAGAGGGGAAAAAAATCACATAGTTCGAATGTGATCAGTGGTTATATAAATTGATACCATATTACAGTTTATATAACCGTTGATCGGTTATATAAACGGTTATACATTTAATATTCTATCAATAGTTACTTTCAATGTACGATCATTAATTGCTCATAGTTAGTGTAATTTCTTATCCCTAACAAAAAATAAAGGTTGATGCATTGATTATATCGCAATAACAATCGTGCGGAAACAAATGATGATATAATTAGTAACTAAAATTCCCTGTTTACTTAACCAATGTTTTTTCAGTTTAATTTTGCCCTAGTTTAATGGAACAGAATAAGTATTAAGCATTGGAAATTTTTTCAGAGAGAAAATTATGATTATGAGATTTACACATGCCAATTAATAAGCAGTCTTCCCTTTAACGATCTCAAATTTAATACTTTTTTGTTTTTAAAAAAGTACAGAAAATGAGATTAAGAACATATTTTTTATTGAAAAGGATTGATTGATTTTATGAGAAATAAATAATATTTTAAAACATGTTGCTTTTTGCAATATTTATCCGACAACAGTATATTATTATTTGAACAGTTTTCCACCTTAAAAAGCTTTCTGAAATGGAATTCTATTACTTAATACTTGGTGAAGACAGTCTCGACAAATTCCAAATATTAATTCATTTTTCCATTTAAATAACCGTTCTTTTCTTTCACAAATCATAACACGTGATGAAATTTTCAGTTTAGCTGACATCTTGCTAGCGAAGATCATCATCTTTTAAACATTTGATTAAGACTGCTGATGTAGCAAAAAGTTTTTTTTTTTTTTTTTTTTTTGAAATTCAGTATCTGTGACTCTATTTGGATATTTGAGATGATTATTTAAAACTGTGTCTCGTGTGTCGAAGGAAATGGAGTTTACATTATCAATGAGAGCTGAATGATTCGATAAGTATTTATATTATAAATTTCTCTTTTAACTGACATTTATATACTTAATTTCGAATGAACTAAAATTATATTGCTTAGCTTAGTTAAAAAACATATCTGGGGGGAAATATAAATTGTTTCATTATGTATTAATTCCACTACGGTTAAAACTGAAAACAAAACGTTGTACATTATGAATATAATTACATCTTTTGTACTCTACTGACTTATGTTATTCTATTGAAAATTCATCAAATATAATTATTAAAACACAACGTCGGACAGGAATTTAACACGAAATATAATTATTAAAACACCACATCGGATAGGAATTTAACACGGCAAAATGTTAACGTATATTTTATGTTCATATTAATGACATAACATAAATCAGAATTTTCAGAATAGAATTTGCATTTCCTTTTGCCAAATTATTCATAAAAATGCTCACCAATTTCGAAATAATGCTTTTTAACAAGGTTGACAATTTATTAATAATCACCCAAAATACTAAACAATTAGTCATTTATAGATTTTTTTTCCAAAAGAAGAGCCAATCAAAATCTTTTTTTAGTCTATACGACCTTGTGACCGATAAATTTTCACTCGACGTACAAGGAAGTGAAGAAAAGTCCTGTATCTCTAATATCGCCAATCCCATCGCATACGAACCCCCTAGGCGCCCATCTGCAATTAAGTCTTTTACATTTGTCAAGATACAGCACCGAGAAACTTAATTTTAAGGGCTATTACACTCGCAGAAGAGGTTTGGCGTGCGCCAAGCCGCGGTGGGGGCCCGCGGGCGACAATGAAACCACGCCTTTAGGCTGAGGGTGGTCTGTTTCTGATACTCTTTTCTTTTTAATGGGTTACTCCGCCTTTTTTCTACGCCGCACTTCGGTACTGATTTTTCACTTCTGAAGGGCCTACCTGACAAGTTGAGGTTATTAAAAGAAGGGGGATCATTATTACAAGCTGTAGAATACAAACCCGTTCAAGACGTGACATTATTTCGGTTATTGTACAAAGCTCGTGTTCTAAAAAAATAAAGACTATCTCCTGCTTGTCATCCTGAGTTACACATTATCATTTAGACGATTTTTGAAGGGAAGGAGGAAAGGAAGGTTAATGAATTAAGAACATCCATCTATTTTAGTGAGACAGTCGATCATATCTGGACTAAATGAATTTCCTTGTTGGCCATTATCAAGCACAGTGGAAGCTGTCGGAATAGTGCAAACCTCGGTTCCAGCTCACATGCAAAAAAAGATGAGTAATGATCAATTTTGACAAATTTAAAGGATTATTAGTAATCAATGGATTGATTAGGAGGAGGGTCACTCAAAATACTTTAGATATTAAAAGTTGAAAAAAATTCCCCTTCATAAATAAAACTCAAACAAGGTTTGATGGATCGCTTCCAAAAAGTGTCTATTTAATTAAACGTTGTAAAATAATGTTCCGAATATCAATTAGTATCTTCTGGGATCATCTTTGCTTTGTGAAAACTTCGCCTGCAGCAGAGTGGCCTGAGGGAAAAAAAACGATAAAAGTATTTTTAATGTTAGTATGTCGGTGATGAACTAAAGATAGATTAGATATTATTAAAATAAAAATTCATTACGATCACCCATTATGTTTATTTATTTTTATTGATGAGGTAAAGCTTATATCCGAAGATGATTATTCTGACTACGAATTTAGAATGTATGAATACAAATTTATATTTGAGTTATGATGAGTGATTCATATTCTTAAGTGAAATTAAATGCTGCTTGAGCTTCAAAAATATAGATTAAATGAATCATTAATAAGATACGTGGAATGATAGTAGATTTGTAATTTACAGTAAAATAATAATTCAACACTTTTTTTTATAGAAAAAGTATAAATAATTATTTTTGATAATAATATATTGCCGTTCAAATAGCCACGTTGTGAAGTTCTGTCTTTATTGCCTCTTTTCGTATTGTTTATTCTGTCATATAGGTTCGTCGCCAATAGCCTTTGTTTTGTTTCTTCGACGTTATTAAGCCAATCAATCATATTTTGTTCTATCAAGCATAATTCGTTTTGTTCCGTAAGTTGATTTCACGGCCCTGGTAGCCGAGGGGTCATGGTCGTGAGCTTATGGCCGGCATTGATTCCGTCAAGTCATGGGTTAGAATCCTGATTCCACTAAAGATCCGCCGTGTTGTAAAGTTGAGGCATGTTAAATTTGTCGAAGTTCCAAGTCTATCCGTTAGGTGGTGTACAAGTTAGGAAAGTGAGATGCCACCTCAGGTGTCGTACACGTCAGTTGACCACGGTTCAAAATTACGGGATTCGTCGCAAGTAGCCCTCGTATTACTCGTAAGTGCATCATTAAGAAATTATCGTTTCAGGCTCATTATCCAAAATTATTTATGCTATTATGCTAAGACTTGAAATGGATTGCATTCACTAGTTTTCATATATATTGTTATTATCAGATTCAATCAACTGGAAGAAATTAATGTTCATAGGATGAACAGGGTCACATTAAATTCATTTCCTCTTACAGAGCTTCTGAAGCTGATTTAATTTGGGATATGTCGAGTCCAGATATAGAATCAATTTGCTAGCTCTCAAATAAGTTAATTATAATGTTAACTTCCTACTTCTGTTAAATTCACTATCATTCTTTTTATATCAAGCAGATTATACTCGTATCTCCTAAGCTGAGAGTTTGTATTATAATTTGTTTAAGGGGACACAGTACTCTAAAAAGAACCAACAATCGAGAAAAAAGAACACTCTATTTTATTTCCGTTATATGACTTGTCAAAATACATGTACAAAATTACGAAACACTCTAGAACATTATTTAATGAGTTATTTAAATTTTTTTTAATAGTGTACGAAATCATTTAATTGACATTCAAATCTTTAAAGGCTTCTTCTCAGTTTTCTATTTTTTCATGAAGTTCATATATTTAAAGTACAATTACTCAAGCTTTTTTCCTAATCAATAAAATAAGTTTAGAAATTTGTTCTGTGTGTTTTTTTTTTTTTTTTCCCGTAAAAAAAATATAAAATAATTTATAACTGTTTTTTAAAAATATTTTTCATATTGTCTAATAGAAAAAAAAAATTGTAAAATTGCAACTAACGCTAGTGCAAACAAATCCTTGCAGAGAAACAAATCTGAGAAATTGTGCAAAAAAGAACGTTTAAAAATATTAAAATTCATAGCAGTAGTAGGAATTGTAAGATACTGAAATATTTTGAAATTGTTGTTTAAAAAGTAAACTTCTTTCAGAAATGCATATTTCACACACACACACACAGATATATATATATATATATATATATATATATATATATATATATATATATATTATTGATAAGCTTTACAATCAAATTCAATCAATCAAGTGTACATTGTTTATGATATGCGATTATTCGAAAAAAAAAAAAAATAAAATCACAGCCAATTTCAACGGTTTAATTCCCCCTCCCCCCATACACTGAATTTTTATCCGTGTGAAAACTTTTAAAATTCTTCCCAATTTTCCAATTATTATCATATAAGAATTTAAAAATATATCATTAATTTTAATTCTAATAAAAAAATTTCCATTACACTATCATCTTAGAACAAGTGGAATGTCTCATACAAACAACAGCAAAAGAAAAAAAATGGGCAAAAAACCCACAATGAAATTAAAGCTTGAATAAATATTCTTCAATAATCTACTTCTAAATAATTTAAAAACAATACAAAAAATAATGCTCTGAATCAGCATATTATTATTATCACTATTATTTTGAATTTCTTATAGTGATGTATTTTTCATAAATCATTCACTTCTTAAAAGTACTCTACTTTGATTTTATGGAAATCTACTATTTTTTACCGAAACAATAGAATTTAATTCCTTTGAATAAAAGTTATTGGTTATTCACCCTTTCACTAATTCAAGATGTTTCTTCTTTATTTGAGAAAGTAATGAGAGAAAATTACTGGTTCCGAGAAAATTATTTATTCTTACGTATTACGCAACACTTCGATTCGTTTTAACATAATAGAAACTATTATTTAGAGAATAAATAATTTATTTACGAGTGTGAATAAAAAAAATTATCACTTTTCTTCCATTTTTTTCCCCATTATAAATGGCTGATTTACAACCAACTTCATAACAAATCCAGAAACCAGAGTTGAAAAAAATCGAATAATGCAAGGATATTTTCACTCTTATTTTTATATATATAAAGGAGTATAAAGGAGATTTAATGCCTAGTTCAATTAAAAGTATGATTGTTAATATTTTGTGTTAGTTCATAAATTATCCCCTAAGTGTCCATATAGCCTTGTGTATATTTATTAATACTAATTAATGACTAATAAAGCAATTTTACTTCTGATCGCAGCATTTAAACATACCCTTTCGTTATTTATATTGATATGTTTGCTTGATTCTTAAAAAAATATATAAGATAAAAATTGTAGCAGGAAAGAAAATTGGGAAAGAAAATAAAAGAAAAAAAATGTTTTGATTACCACAGAAATTTTTTTTAAAACGTTGCTTTCAAAAAAAAAGTTTAGTTTTCAAAGAATCGGAAATAACCGTATTGTTAATGAATTTCTGAATATACATATATATTCGAGTTATATCTATATAATATCCGCTTTATTTATAATCCTTACTTTAGAAAAAATTATATATATATATATATAATCAAAGTAAAAAAGAACAAATTCATAATAAACCAATAAGTGTGAATGGTATAAAGAGAAATAATTGCTTAAAATGAATTCAAGCAATAATTCAATTATTTTCCGTACTGTACGTTTTATACCATACAAAAATTAAGAAAGTAATTCGAAGAAAATTAAGGAGATCAGAGAAGTAATGCCTATAATGTAATGAGAAATGAAAAAGCAAAAATGGCAAATTAAGATGTTGAAACCCTCATCCTTTTGCGATGATAGATCTAATGTCAATTCCAATCATAATAAAAGTAAATTAATTATTCTCTTTCAGAATTTCGAAGTCTAAACAGCTCTAATACGATTATTCGAACGACTTTGTAGCGTGCAAATTGCACCAGGAGAAAGAAGAAGAAAAGCTTTCCTCAAAATTAGGAAACATAACGGTTCCGAACACAGTTACAGTTATCGTTTAAGCCTAAAATATATGGATAAAAAAAGGGGGAATTCTCCCCACTTTCTACGATCTCTAGGGTAAAAGCCAATTTCATTTAAGCCCCACACGAACTTTGCGGAATACGCGTTCTGAGTAAAACTAATTTTAGTCCGTCATGATCTGTTTTTGCGGAATGCGGTGATTTCGTTCAGCTTATTGGCGAAATGTTTCTTCTTTAAAGTTTCCGTGTAAAGTGTAACTCAAAGTATGATGGCTGCGATCACTCGTATAGGGGAAAAGGGTTCCTTCCCCGTTATAATATGCAAAAGTTAAAATGGAAAAGAAGCAAGAGAAAGGAATAATAAAAGAATAAGAAAGAGAGAAAAAAAAAAGGACTTCAATAAGGTGGCCCGTTACAATGATTCTAACACGCGAAAGCCAGTCAAATAGCACCCGCCGCTTGCCAAGGGAGAAAAGAATCGTTTGCTCGATTGGCGGAATAAAATTCCGAGTCGGGAGTATATTTTTTTAATACTTTTCTGCAAATGGAAATGGCATCGGGTTTGTAAATAGGCGGGCTTTATTCCAAAACAAATAAAATGAGCACGGGCAAAGGCTGCGATGCTACTGCAGCGTAGACATTTTAAATTCGTCACGAAAAGGTAGACTCGACACTAGTTAAATTTCGCTTTCCAAAACTGAAGAAAATTCCTTTTTTTCTTCGTGGAACTCCGTGCGATACGTAATCGTGGTACAAATTTCCCTGCAAATACCTTGCATTGGGTCAGCTTCTTTTGCATTCAATCTAGATTCCTCCCCCTTGCAACCCCATTTAGATACTAAGATCATTTATCTTTTGGGGTGCTTTTGGGCCAGACATCTTCATTAAGGGGAAACACAAGAAACTTAGCGCATGGGGGAAAGCGTATACAAAACCGAGGGAGTTCGCTTCTTTTTTTGAAAAATTTATTTGTTTATTATTCCGTAGGAGAGGCTTTTACTTTTGATTAAAAAATGCTTCCGCATAAACGATTTAATGGCGTGATTTCTTGATTTGCTTTTTACCTTTTTGTGGCTTTTCCCTTTCATTTTTAGCTTCTGATTAAAGTATTCTGAAGCCAAAAAAAAAGGGAAACTTTTTTTCCCCCTCCTTTTAAAATATTAGTCTATCACGATAGCTTTTTTATGTGTTATTCCCGCCACCTCTTGTCAGATATTATACAAAGAATTGAGATGTTTTTGAACGATAATTATTTTTTCGCTAGTGATTAATTGCATTAAAATGCATTACATTAAAGTTATTGTTATTTAGCTTTCGAACCTATGGAAGAAGAGGTTGCTTGGAATTTCGGAAATTACTTCGCACAAAAATTTATCGTCTGAGCATTCGTATTTATTTGCTGTAATGGATTCAATTTTAATTCAAATTTTTTATCTGAGCGTGAATGATGTCTTATTTATCAACATGAGCTGTAATGACTTTTAAAGGTTATTTTATCATTTGTACTAAAGGAAAAAACTATTCAAAGATATAAAGAAGGCAGTTGCATTAATTTTAAAAGTTTGGAATATATATTGGAGTAGTGTTCGATTTACAGTGAAATGTCGTATCGTTAATATCAGTATAGTTTGTATAAATGTTTTGTGCGAATCTATTTTGAATTCAGTTAGAAATAAGTGAGCCCGCATATATGTAAATTTAGTGAAATATCTTTATTGTTTTTTAAATAAAATGGAACACATTTTTGTCAAAAACCAAGACTTTTACTGCATTTTTTAATGTTTAAAAAGAAGAAAAATCCTCTTATTTTCAAAGAATGGAATTTATTGTGAAAACGAATTACACAAATTAATTGAAAGTAAACATCTGCTACTGAAACTTTGATCCTTTATGAATAAAAATTGAAAAACAGTTAGCAGTGTTAATATTAGCCATTATTTTTTTATTGTGTAAAAAAAGCCCAAGAATTTTTTTTTAAATCAATGAAAAGGTTTTTAAAAAAATTATTTAAAATTTTTCAAAGATTCTATTTTGATGAAGTATATTTCTGGCATTAAAAACTATTTAAAAAATGATATTTTGAAAAAAATATTTGTGTTAAAGTTTGCAAGTTTTTTTAATGAATTTCAATTGGTATTGAAAAGTATATTATGGTAAAGTCAAAATAAATCAATAAGATAAGGAATACTTTTTGTTGCATTGATTGGTTGACTGGTAAACAAAAAGATTTCAGAGAGGTTATGTCTATAAAATGTTTCATTAAATCCCCATTTGAAAAAAAATCTCTAACAAAATATTCTCATTTATTGTTAAATGAGAATATTTTGCTATCATGTTTTACAACATGAATACGCGATTTCTCTTGTTAAACATAATTACAAAGAGAAAAAAAAACAATATTAGCTTTCCTGCTTTTTGTAAATACTAATATTTGAGAAGAAATAAATACCTTAAGATTTCTTACAACTTTTTATAAAAAAGTTTATTTATTTTCAATTACTTCAATGTTACATTGAAACATTTTTTTTTATAAAAATTAAACTTTATTCTTTTTTTTTTTTTTTTTTTTTTTTACATTTTTGAATAATTTTAGTTAGTGCTGGTATTTCATTTTTATTCCTAACAAATCAATTAATTGAGATATAGATGTAACTTCGTTTTATAATAGATAAAAATCACTAATATTTCTTTAATTTTCAGTTAAATATTAAAATATTTGAAAAAAGGATATAAATTATTTATCTATTAATGAATTTACTTAACCAAATTAATATAAGTAAAATTCAGACATGTAATAGCAAATGACGTTCTTCTTGAAACCTCTAAATAATATCTCCTGATGTTACAAAAGACCCGTCGTGTAACGGGGTTGATTCACGCTAAATTTGTCGAGACTGTAAGTTCTCCTGTTCATATAGCAAGTAAATTTGGTGGGAGTGTGTTAGCTCAAGTGTCATTCTAGTTACTTGATCGAGATTCAAAATTGCGAGATCCGTCATCACGAACTTTCGCGACGCTTCTAAGTGTGATGTTAATAAATATTTAAATCAGTCAAATCCAAAAAATATGTTGTTTATTAGAATTGATTTAATTATTTGATAGATTAGTCATGGGTTATGTTTGCACACATTTGTAAGAAAAGGGTATTTAAATGCATAACCATTTTTTTTTTTTTTAATTTTGAAAAACAAATAGTTTTAAGTAGTAAAATGTTTACTTCATTCCAATTTTTGTAATAATCTTTTTTCTTCTATAATATATGAACACAACTTCCTATTAAATGCATTATTTAAACGATATATATACAACTTAAATGTCAAAAAACCGTATTCACGTCAATCTCTTTTTATGAAATTCAGATTAATATTTTTCAGATGGATGTCAGAATTTCTTGTTAAGAGTAGCCATCAAAAATTTTTTTCTTTCGATTTTATATATCATGACATAATAAACAGGTCGCAGAATTCCGATTTTTAATAGAAAACTTATGTTTCGATTGAAAGAAATCAGAAGCACTAGAAAGAAATAAGTAAAATGATGTTTGCGCTAAAAAAAAAACGAACAAAAAAGAAGTTCAGAAATTTTTTGCGAAAGTAGGAATCTTTTACGGTACCAGAACCCGCAAGTCCCCAAATCGCTAAGTGCAGACGATAACTTTCTTAACTTTAAAGAGAAGAGAAAAGTCAAACTAAACGGAGATAAATAAAAAGTTATTTTTGAAACGCATCCTTTGAAAGTTCGGAGCGAATATATTTAAATAGTTTTTGTTTATTTATTTATTTATTTTGGATGTGAATATTTGAATTGGACGAATCATCATTAATCGGAAAGTGAAATGTTCCAATTTGGACTCCTTTTCCCCCCCTCCCTGGGCGATTATTTTCAAGATCTCGCGGACAGTGAAGTTAGTTGTACTTTCAACCATTTCTTATTCGTAATATTTTAAGAGCAATAAAACTTTTTCTGTAGAAGATTATTTCCGTAACAATTATAAATAATGTCAGCAAACTGTAACCGAATCGCAAAAAATTTCATACTAATGCTGGAATTTATATTATCGCTCTTTTTTTTTAACATTAATACTGTAACTAGCGGTTTGGTAACTATGGATCCCGACTATCACGTGTTAGCTGTGTCAGATTATATCGATGAATTAATTTCGCGGATAATCTAAAAAGTAAATTAATAAGAAATAAAAACAAGTAAAAATATTCAGGGTCTACATTCTTTCATGTTTGAAAACCTGACAAATTTGATATTAAAATGTACTGGATACTTTTCTAATCTTCGCTAACGCAGTCTTTTTGTGTGTGTTTACAGAAAGCCCTTGATGTCACTGCTACAGAGTTGGCCAACAGACAAGATGAGAGTGACAGCTCGAGAAAAAGGCTCGTCGACCTTAGCAGAGACTTCAAGAAAAACTCGACTGAAGTATGTAGATATTCAAACATTTTAAAATCGTTAATAACAAAAAAAGCAGCACCTAAATATTGAAATTTTTTTTGTTTGTAGATATTTTAACTTGTAACATTAAGTCATCGGGGATTTTCTCTTAACTAACCTTGAGAACTTTTTATATTTGTAATTTGAGACGTAATCCTATCACCCGTTTCGTCCTGTTATTCTAATCACAAAAGTTTCTACACAAATATAAATTTCAATTAAAGTTCATGTACACATAAAGAAACTAAAATAGTCAGTTATACTTCAAAATAGAGTTTATTTATCCTCTGATAAGTGGATTGCTCACTAACAGTTTCATGTCTTTATATGCGGATAAAATTAACTTCTATAACATATCAAAGAATACGCTTACCTGAATACAATGCGAGTACATTCTTCAATCAACCAGGCAGCATTGGGTACCGGTCTCAACAAATCACGTCGACACTCAAGAAAACTCCAGCGCTTTTCATACTAGCACCCTTCCTATTATCGTAACCTTCTAAATTCTCCATTCACTTCTCTGTCGCTTTTATACGACTTGATTAAATCTATTTACTCCACTTCTAAAATTTATTTTAATTTACATAGATATACTTCATATCATTGCAAAGGAGTTGGAAACTTAAATATTAAGTCAGAAAGAAGCCCCGGATGTTAGTTCAATGAATTTCATAAATATCCCTTGTTACAAAATTGCATAAAATAAAAGCTCGACCCAACCAAATGAAACGTGATCTACGCAAATTAGGTGAACTAAAGAAATGTAATGAATTGAATAAAAAAAAAGAAACGTATGTCAAAGCGAAGTCGAATTGAACATAAAAAGAAGTTGCAAGCCAATGATTAGAGGATAGTGATAAATAGCAAGTAATCGTAGTTGACGAATGTGAAACTTGCATCCATTTTGGACTGTTTAGAAGAATCTTCTAAAATGAAGGGATGTTGGTATATATACTCGAACTGCCAGTGTTTGTGATTAAATTCTCTTGGACTCGAGCAAATGGGTGACAGATGCATTTTATTATTATTCTATGCTAGATTGCTGGCGCTTTGAGAGTTTAGATTGTGAGAGAGACAGAGAGCAAATATTGCATATTCACCATTTAATAAAATATAATAAAATGTTTAAACTTCTACAATGAGGATTTTTATTACTTTGAATTTATTTCAAGAATTATAGAACTTTTAAATAATGTCCGTTGAGATAAATAACAAGGAGGCGTTACAAACTATTATGTATCTATAAGCGTCATTTATAAGAATGTTTAGGTTATCATATTCGTGTTTCGAAAATTGTTATCTTTCAAGATCTTTAGTTCAAGCATTTACCTTTAATGATAATATTTTTATGTACACAAGTCTCAAGATTCAAAATCATGTAATTTTTGTAATGTTTACTGTTTGGTTTAATTCTTTTAATTTGAAGTTTAGAAGATTTTTTGATGGTAAAATTGATTCTATAACGAAAAAAAGAAAGTTTGTCTTATAATGGATCAATTTGCAATCAAATTTATTTCTTAAGCCAAAGATTTAGGAGATAAAAAAGAAATCTAATATCAAAATGCTGAAATTTTTAAAATAAGAATAAGATTTTCTTGAAAAAAGTTATCGGAAGTAAATTTGTTATAGAAAGGATGGCAAGTATAAAATAATTAAACCATATCCAAAAATTTTGTTTTTTCAAAAAATTTCTCAAAGCCCCTTTTAAAATTTCTTTTAAACCCTTAATCAATATTAATTAAATTATAACTGTAAAAGCTTTGGAAATACAAATTTTTTTAATAAATAAAATTTTGCTTATGGTAGATATTTGTAATTCAATACGCAATTTAGAATTAAAAAGAAACAAAAAGGATAAATGACAAAATTACTTTAAGTTTCTTTTTTTTACTTCTATAAAGCTGGTATGCTTTACAAATGTATCATACAAGCAATATTTTTGTAATAAACTACGCCGACATTGTGTTGGAATACTATGAAAGAGGATAAAGTTTAAGATTAATATTTAGTTTATACTATCATGTCCAGAAAATATTTTAGCATAGAGTTAAAGAATATTACTGAAATATGAAGTATAAATTTTTATTTTTTTATTTTTGTGACTATTAAGCGTTTGTCTTTGTAATTAAAGTTTCAGACAACCCATCTCCGAAAACTAAAGCAATTTTGCTTTCGAAAGCCACGGATGAACTCGTCAATAACTTCCTCGACATCCTCCACAGATTTTGAAACAATTCAATGTAAAATATCTCCTTAGCACATTATGACTTGGAAAATATGGACGCAGCCCTCAAATCCATTTCACTTCACTCATCTGCTTTACCCCCCTCTTCTCCCTTGTACACATATCAATGAATAATCCCCTCCAACAAAAGACTTAATAGATCATCTTAGCAGCTCCAAACGAGAGGGGGGGACAGAGAACATTCGCTCCTTCGGATATTCTGTTCCTTGACAAGTGGAAGAAAGATCATCCTTCTCCAAGTCGATCCAGTCATTAACATCCCCAACCGGAAATTTGGTTTGTTTAAACGGGAAAGAGTGAGAGAGAGCAAAGCATCAGAAATTTATAGCCGGGCACGAAGCCATGCATGATTTGCCAAATCCGGTTCGCCGGATAACTTTCAAACCGGGAGTCAGGGGAAGCGAGGGGTGCTTGCATACCAATGAATGACGGAATGAATAGCCCTTCCGCGCTTTGGAAAGGACTTCGATTGTAGTCAGTGTCATCGGTGCGTAGTATTACCACGTGTGTGTTAATGATCTATGGGGAGGCCCTTTGCCGTTTTGTGCCTTCGCATCCTTTTCGGACAAGGATGCATTCATTTCTGCTTTCTGCTACATCCATCCTAAAAGAGTTGGTAACTATTTCGCCTCGGAGGGAGAGGGAACAGCTTTTCTTCCAGGTCATTCTCTCCATCCCTCCCTTCGTTGTAGTTAGCCGAGACTTTCGGTTTCGGAGTCATTTATTGCTTTCCGTGCGAGTTGTTCCTTTGTCTTCTGGACCCAAACATGGCCGACGACGCGCCGACGTCCATTGGCAAGTCAGCGAAAACATTTAATTACTCCCGCTCGCACAATAGTTGACGATGTTTTATTCATTAAGAAGAGAGGGAGAGACGGTAGATGCCTTGGAGGAGAGTCTTCAACATCCTCTCTGTCTCTTTTAAACTGCCCTTTCTCTCTATCTGTCTCTCCATCGTGATCCGCTCAGCCAGAAGGGGTGTTCTTCCCGGAATAATGGACCACCCCTCGTTCGTTCTGCAGGTAAAAGAAAACATTGTGTGTATGTGTGTTGTACTTCCCAGAGACACGCGCGTGCCAACAAGATTAGCAAGAGGCTGCTGGGATGGTCGATTCTGGAATTATGTCCGGATGAGAAGATGAAGAGAGAATATTAGGCGGGGTCGCAGCAGACGATAAAGAGTGGACGATGGGAAGGGGGAGAAAGTCAATCTCTTCGGTGAGTTGAACAAGTAAAAAGAAAGTAGATTATCAGCAAAAATGACAAAAATCTTTCTTTGTTGTAACTTTCCATAACAAAACAGAAGGGGCTTGTTAACGGATTTTGAAAGACATTTCTACTTAATGCTGCTGATAATTATTGTGAGAGATAGAACTCTGTGGACAGGAATTCTCACTCTATATCTGTTTCACTAAAATATATGGCAAATTTTATGTTTTAAAAGTATTACAAATAGCTAATTTACGGCAAATTGTAGGATCTGAGTATCACAAACTGAATACTTTTTATGAAGTTTTCTTTAAAAAATTCATCTAATTTTCAGTTTTTTAAATTAAAAAGTTGTTTTGTTAGTATAGACTTTCATGTTCTAGGGAGGCATATGAAATTAAGAAGATGCATTAAGTTTGTATTTATATATAAACGTGTTTCCCTTTCTATTATTATGAAGCCTTTAAAATTTAAGAAGAGTTGTGCTTAAAATCATTTTTTTTTTTTTGGAAAATGATCCCATGAAATTTTGTGTCAGATATCCGAGTAGTCAAGGTTGCGAGCTCGCGGCCGGTTTTGTTTCCGTGGAGTCGTGTGTTCGAGTCTTGGTTCCACTAAGGACCCGCATTATAACGGGGCTGATGCATGTTAAATCTATCTAGAATCCAAGCCTTTCCGATGGTGGGATGGGGAAATGTGTTGAAGGGGTAGCCAGCTCAGAATTCGTCTTCGTCACTTGGCTGAGGCTTAATTTACGAGGTTTGACCGCAATAACCCTTGTGTTATTTGAAGTGTGACGTTAATAAATATGTAAATAAATCCATAAAATTTCGAGAGCATACCTTCCGAATAAAAGTGTAAGAATAGTAATCATGAATAGCATACTGGATTAAAAAACTTAATAAATGATATAAGAAGATGCGCATTTTTCTTCAGGAATACAAAGAGGGAGTTAAATGAAACTTATACAGTGAAGAGACATATTACTGCGATCCTACGGTATTTTAAATTATCAAAATACCCTTAATTCGGGAGTAAAAAGGCTAAAAGTCCTGACATTAGCTGATTAGTTACATATTACAATTTAAAACTTGATAAAATAATTATTTTTATTATTTAGTTTATGTCCTTATAAATTTCCATTTTGTATAAATCACAAAATATACTCAGTGAATTATTTATAAATGAAAATTATCTAAGACTTAAATGAATAAATACAATAAGAAATTGTGAAAATGTAACATTATCTTAATCCCTACAATATTGACTAAATATTTCTGCATCGCTGAAACAAACATAGCGGAAGCATTTATTGCAATAATGCTTAAAGGTATGTATTGCTCTTGCAGTCAATGCAGCGGCTTATTTATCGAGGAAGTATTGATCATTTTTGGAAGCTTTGTATTTGCTAAATTTGTGCTAATAGCCGTGCCTTCTTAATTAAAATGAGAATGTATCGTATCGAGAATGTATGAGAAGTTTTAATTATTACTAAGAAATTATCGAGATATATGGATAAAATTTATTGTACATATTATTTGATATTTATGTACATTATATAAATCACAACTATTAACATAAATTTGTTTGGTTTCAGGAAACCGTAGATTGAAGTAACCAACAATATCGTAAAGTTTTAATTATCATCCGGGGTTATCGTAAAGTTGTAATTATTACTAACTTTGTCAAGACAGAAACTTCATTAATTTTTATTTATTATTCTTAAATCCCGAGGTACCCCAATGATCTTTTTCTTTCCTATGGGGTTTACTGTCTTTGGTAAATACGGGTGACTCACCCCCGGGATACCCTAGTGATCCTTCTCTATTTTCGACCCTCCTTCATGTCAACCAATTTTTGTCTTTTTTTTTTTCAATTTTGTCACGGCGAGACCACAGTTAAATCTTGTTTGGCTCAGCATAGCCATATCTGGTTCTCTCGCCAATAACCCTTACATTCACTCTCTCACTTATTATTCTTAAGACTTCTCTGCATAGCCACTATCCACATTTGTACATTTCTTTCAGTGTTGCTTGGCCATTCGAAAACCGTAAGTGTACAATGCAGCAGATTTAAATCTATCTTCTCCTTACTGCAGGCTACTTCAGTACGACTTCTTGAAACCAAACAAATGAACATTAATAGCTGCAATTTACAACAATAGGATCAATCAGTATGCAAAATTAATTTAATCCAGATATCAATTATTTTTTAGTAATAATTAAAACCTTTAGATACCCTCTTATACATCTGTTGGTGACTCAAATAATTAAGTTTTCTTCATTTCACCATTTTCATTGATACAAAAAGAGTTAGAGTTCATTTCCTTGAAGTTCTAATTCAGTTATTCAATTCTTGTTCAGATCCATATTTTACATATTTTCCACTCCAAATGATGAATCTTCAACATTGTCACTTAAGTAACTTGAATTAGTTCCTAAAGTCTCTAGTATTTATTCGATGTCTTTCAGATCAAATAAATCAAACTTTTTGGATTAGACGGCCATTTCGCAAAAATGTCATGTTAATGGGAACGTTAGGTCAAATTGACCATCAACCACTTTGAGGAGAAATAATACACCGCTTTTTTGAGAAAAAACTCAAAGTAATGCACATCAGCTGTTCGGCATGATTCACCTTGAAGTTACGCTGCTATATAAATAAAGAACTGTTGTCATTTAGTTAATCAGAGTTGTCATCTATGAAAAGTAACATCTATGAAGTAGAGATCTTCATAGATGTTACAGGGTCAAATTGACCCAATGTTTCCACTGCCGAGTTTACTTACGATAGAGCCTCTAAAGTTAATCACCTCACTATGTTGACATAATTTTCTTATATATGCAACATGTACCCCTTTAAATTCAATCGAAGACTGGACTCTTTATGGTAATCACTTATCTAAATTGTATGTTATGTTGGAGTTGATTACGCATCACACACCATTTATTAAACCTCAATAACTTGATCATTTTATAATCTATTATATATATCAAGATTTTTCTATTTAGCCTTGTATTTTATTTCTTTATTGTTAATTAATTTCGCATATTTTATTACTGACGTACACAATATTAAGTTTATAAAGAAGTGAAGACTTTTTTTGTTACCCTCCTTCAGGAAAATTAGATTACATTGTTTGTCAAGATATACAAATTTTTTAAGCATACACTTATTTAAATTGTAAAAATGTGTGACAATTATTAAAAGTATTATAAAATTTAAATTGAAAATGCCTTATATATAATTTTAATTTTCATACTACTTTAGTAGCGAAGTTACCTTCATATTAAAACATATTAAAATTTAGCGATATTAAAAAAATTCGAGCTGGATTGTCAAATTTGTTGGAAGAAAATGCTCTGGTATTTTGAATGGTATGGCCAAAGTTGAAAGGAAAAATTTCCTCCATTTTCCTTCGTAATATAAATAAGGAAAACTAGCTTGATACATTCGCTTTTGTTAAGTTGCTGCGGTAGCCTGGTGGCCATGGCTACGGCCGTTGGTTTTCGTCGAGTCACGGGTTCGAGCCTTGATGTCACTAAAGACCCACCGTGTAGCAGAAGCTGATGCACGTTAAATCTCAAAGTCCTCTCTGTAGCGTGGTGGGGAAGTTAGGACGGGAGGGGCCAACTCAGGTGCGGGCCTCGTCACTTGACCGAGATTCAGAATTACGAGGTACGTCGCCAACAGCCATCGTGTTGCTTCTTGTATGACATTAATAAATCAAACTAAACCATTTTAGTTAAAAAAAACATTATTAAAGTATAAGGTAAATGTAAATGAAGTCAAAATTCTGAATATCTTATAAAATGATTTATGTGTCCTTAAATTTCTGTAAAAAATGTTTTTACAGTTGAAAGTAAGAAGAAACGTCATCGAAAACTTATTCGTAAATTGTATTATTGTGTGTATGTGTGTGTTAATAAAGTATTATTTCAATATTCCTAAGAAACATGAAAAAGAAGTTCCAAATAGTCCTTTCTTTAATGTTCCCTAATTCATTACACTAAATTCCCTAATTCATTACACTAAATATTATACTATTTAATTAGTTTCTTAATTTCGTAAAAAGTATGTGATTTTATGTATTTAGCTACTTTTATTTTTATTACAAAGTATTTCTTTCATTAAAACTATTACTCATGTTAGTATTAAGTTTCCTTTTCTAAGAGTCAAAAATTATGAAGTCTCTAATAGTCACAAAATGTTATTAAAAGTAAAAAGAGCTTATACAACTCTTTTAGAAAAAAAAGTTTTGCACTTCCTATGTGTATCCACTTTCATGTAGAATCATTTTAAATAAACCTTTCTCGTTAAAAGAATGGTCGATTTGGCAAAAACAAGACAGCTATTCAAAGTGATGTGGCCATTAAAAAAAGACTAGACTTTGTGTCTAGGAAATGAAATTCTCATTGAAAAAAGCAGTCTTGCTGATTTAATTCTTTGAAGTCATTTACTTAATTTTTGAATTCGTTGTCCATTTCGATACGGTTATTAATTTTGCATTCATTGAATACAAAAAAAAATTGGAAATCCGTTAAACCTATCGCTGTTTTTAAGGTTTCAAAACATTAATAATCATTTAAAAACACAACTTTCGACGCCATTACTTTTTATCTGTCACAAAATACAACTATTTTGAATGAATGCCATTCCTTTAAATCCGATCTGTAGCAGTTAAAGAGTTCCAAAAAATAACGAACGATTCAGTTCAGAATCTATTTATCTCTTTAAAAAAACGCTTTAACCCTACAATACACAACCAGGATTTAGACTTAATTTTGACGCCTTTTACGCCGAATAATTTCAGGTTTAAGCCTGCAGAAAAATACCCAGATCCTTATTGACTGAGATCCTGCCTCTCGTTTTTCACTTTTTTACTTGTTACTTTTTTATTTAGACCTTGAAGAGGGGAGGGTTCATACACGGGGGTCTAACTTCTTTTTTCTTAGATCGGCTTCCTAAATGGATCCGCTTGTCTGCCATCAATGATAACATATTTTCGCTTCTCAACCTTCCACTACGAATAAATGCGTCGATGCATAAAAGCTGCGAAACACCTCCCACCACCCCATTTTTTTTTATTCAAATGGAACAATGAGAGGGTGGAAAAAATTAAGAGCGATGAAAATCAAAAAGTGTAAAAGAGGGGGTTTAATGTATGTATAGAGAAAAAAAATCTTAGAATATTAGTGGGCAGATTGGATTTTTTTTCCTACCCTGCTTTTGCTTTCACCTTTAACTTTTTTTTTCATATAATCGGAGAGGGTGAAATGGTTTTTTTTTTTTTATTTTTTGCTTTTGACGCGCGTGACGAAGCGTTAAGATTTTAATAGCATCAGATATGCTTAAGTGCCCATTGATTGGCAGCGTCGTCCGCGTGTCTTTATTTATTTTCGGTATGTCAAATAAATAATTGAAAAAGCGTGAGATTTCTCTCGTTCGTTTCCGCATCAAATGGGGCTTGTGAAGGGGTTGGGCAAAGATTACAATTTTTTTTTTCTTTTACATACCTTACAAGTAGATTTTCGAGAGAATTAAATACGAGGAGAGAAATATTAAAATGATGTTTGATATGCTTTCAGTGATTATTTCGTCTTAGCAGAATAAATATGTTTCTTAAACACTACCAATTAAGCAAAAGATAGTGAGGAAGTAGCAAAATTTCAATGCTTGTTCTTAAGCTTTATTTTTGTCCTTATTATTTATCCTGTTTTTATCTAGAGATAGATTGAGTCTCGGTAAAATGTGTAAATTACAAATAACATTCAAACTGATATTTGTTTTATAAGAAAAGATGCTTTCAACATTTCCGACCAAAAATATTTATATCAGATAAATGAGAAACTCGATAATCGCTTCTTTACAGTTATAATTAACGATGTTAAAAAAAATTTTCACATGCAATCCTTTTCAAGTGTGTGCGAGTTTCGTCTTCCGAAAATGATTCGTAACCGCGTAGGGTTATATTCGCAAACTTTATGGGGATGTTTCAAATCAGATTATGGTTTCAAGTACCGATTGTATTGAAGATTCGCAGCGTTGAATAAGGGAAAGGTAACATTTGGCTTCATTACATTAAATGACATTGGGCCTCAAAATCTTCACGAAGCGTGGCGTGGCAGATAAGGGAGCAAGGCGTAGACCTCGTCACTTGAATAATTTCGAAGTTATCAAATATCAAATTTAGAGCGAGGTGAATAAAACCAAAAACACCACGAAAGCTCTTCTTACATTTCATTCCGCTGCTCTGCGCATTTTCAAAAAAATCTCAAATATCTATCAATTTCAGCCAGAGATCTTTCCATTTTAGCATTATAATTTATACAATGTAATTTACGAGGGGTAAAAAAGGCGATTAAGAAGCAAAAGGTTATTGAAAAAATGTGATAAAGTAACAAATCACACAGTATATATAGACAGATGATTGCTTTACTTTGATCAATATCAACTGTATGTAAGAAACCCTTCAAAAAATTTTGAATTTAAAGTTTGGTTTTAAGAAATTGTTTGAATATTTTTAATTGTAAAAGAGCGCAAATGAGGCTTTTATTAGTAAATTAAGAGAATTTCCACATATATAAAAAGTTCTTAAAATTTTTCAATGCATGTCTCATGAGAAAATTGTAACATTTCTTATAAGTATTATCAAGCTTTGAATTATCAGCAATATTTCAATCTGTATAATATTTTAAAAACTACAAATAAATTAAAATTAATAATTTTGCTTATTTCATTCTTAAAATAATGTTTACGGATATAACGATAATATTTACCCCTTTATAATACTAAAATGTTTAATATCTATTAGACTACTTTTTTTATTGTTTGTAAATTAACATCACATATAGAAGCAACACGAGGATTATTGGCGATGGAACTCGTAATTTTGAGCATTGGTCAAGTGACGAGAACGACACCTGAACTGGTACTTTTTCTCTCTGAATTTCCACACACAACCATCGAGGGAACTTGGGACCTCGACCAGATTTAATTTGCGTCAGTCTCGTAACATGCCAGGTGTTTTGCGGCATCAGGACTCCAGCTTACGGCTCGGCTGAAACATCATTGTGAGCGAGTTCGCGAGCATGACCATAGGCTACCGCGGCCACCAAAACCGTAGTTTGGAAAAGATAAAAGCAGCAGACAACACTTTTTAAAACTCAGAATAAAACACTTTAAATGATATATGAAAACGATAAAGTAAAATGAAATTAATAAAATTATCAATATGTCATCGATTTTTTTTTAAAAAAAAAGTAGCATAACACGAGGCCAAATTGAAAAGATACTATTTCTTTTATAAGCCTAACTCTAAATTTATGCATACTTACAACCATTAAGGAAGCCGATAAAAGGTAAACCATTTGAGTTCCCCCTCATGAATATTTTTATATTGTCCTTCTAAACTTGGCTCAATTTTTTTTCTCTCTTCGAAGCCTCCTTTCTACGAAATTAAATAAAAACTTATTTTCAGTACTGATAATTCTATCGCTTTTTTGTAACTCTAATACAGGTGTGTTAAACTGGCGGTCCTCCAAATCTTCTTGCAATGATGTCTAGGCATGTGTCGTTTTACGTGATGTTATTCGTAATGCCAACTTTTTCAAGTTGGAATCTTTCATTCATTAAAGGCAAATCATACAGTTGTCGGTCTTTTAATGATTTTTAAGCGTTTTGTATCTTTAAAGGATCAGAACACAACAACTATTACTCCTTTAGAATTATTCCAATAGGTAACATGTCTAGCCCCAAACATTAAACAACATTTAAAAAAACATGTTTAATTTCTTTCGCTTTTGGAAATGGGCTTTGTCTGAATATTTTCTTTTCTTCCGGGATTTTTCGAGATATGTAAAAAATATTTTCTCGTTACGTTATTTCCCATGAATTGCTGATCACCTGAAAAGGATGGATTACATTAATGTTAGTAATCTTCGTTTTTACAGCAGTTTTATTTTCTGTTTTTGTTACCAAATGCTAATTTTTTTTTCTTAAAGACGATAATAATTTATTACTTATTTAAATAATAAAAAAAGCAGGCAATAAATGATTAACTAATCCAAACAGTAGGAAATTATATTAAAATAATAATCAGTATTTTATTTTTATATATGAAATGTGTGTTACTTTCAAAATTAACATAGACATAAAAAGTAGATGATTGTTTGCTTTTTTATTTTGATATTTTTTGAATAAATATCTAAAAAGTTATGAAATTTGAAAAGCTGAATGAGTACTACTGTTACTACTTAATATTGCTACGTGCGTGAATTTTACTTCGTAGAAAATGGTCTGTTAACGGATATGATGTTGACATCCTTGCTCTAATGTTATGATAATGTCTAGTTTCGATGGATGACAAGCTTGTTATGTTGACTTGTGACGTTGGGCTATTCGCCGGTTTCTTTTCACTAACCATGAGAACTTTTTGTAAGTTGGATTGCATACAATTGAAACTCCTTTCCAACCAAATCAAACGTGATTTAGTAAATTAGATGGAAATAAGAAGTGTTGTGAATTGAATTAAAGGCAAGAATATATAAGCGAAAGAGAAATGGAAGGAAATAGGAGGGGAAATGTAGGATAACTACACGCTGGTAGATAATTTGCAAATTAGATTAAATCTTCGTAATTAATTGTTAGGATTGTAGCGACTCTTAGTTTTAGTAATTAGAGTAAATCTGTTACAAACAAGAAGTATGTGAATCGAAACGAATGATTTGGAAAGCCAAGACCTTATTATTGGAATATCTGAGTTAAGAGGAATTCGAGAGAGAGAGAGAGAAAGCAATCTTGCATATTCTGTGTTAGTTAATAAACTATCTTGTCTTTCTCTTATGTATCTTCAATTGGAGTATTGAACCAATTGACTATTTAAAATTAAAAATTGAGATGTGTGGCTGTAGAGTTAACTAATGAAGGAAATGCGTCACAGACTGATCTTCGTTAAATAATTATGAAAAAGATTATTATTAAAAAAGAGATATCTAAGCCTTTTTTTTTTATCATGGTCAAAAATCTCATATATTCCTACAATAGAGTGTGTCTTAGGGTTATGTTTTTAAGAGTTTTCTGACTGATATGTGATAGATCTCTCATTCGATATATCGAAGGTTTATGTCTATGATTCATTAACACTAAGTTATCATTGTGGCGTCAAACAACCCTTGCATACTAAATACGTATGTGAGCTGGCATTCATTGTGCCCACATAAACGAGCCTGTCAAGTGTAAAAAATCCAATACAAAGTGAATTCATCCTCCTGAAACAAGTATATAAAGAGTTAATTCAACGTCCACCCGATCATCAGCTTCCTCACTTTATAGTAGTGACTGACAAGTCGCAGATTAGAGACCTGTTTTAGCTAAAGACCATCCAGTAGAGGAAAAAATAGAGAGCTATTGTATGTTGAATTTAACATCAAACTGAGCATCAAAGTTCTTATATGACATTTTGCTGAAATTAGGAAAATGAAGTTCCGACTTTAAGAGTTTCAATATTCTCGGCCTCGAACTTATATGATCCAAGGTCCCTAACAGTTTTCCCTTTCTCCCACTGGAACTTACCGTGTCAAGCTTCCGGGATGAATTGACCATCTTTCTTGTCAATGAATTCTTGCTTTTCATTTCTTGCATCAAACAATTTGTCTAGGTCACATGTACACTTTTGTAATAGCGTAGCCAAATCTGGCTTGTGCGTCATCAAATTAAAACAGTTGAGGATCGTGATTCTTCAATCGTTAAGATACTAAATGATACATGGTCTGTATGATCAAGGAACAGTGGGTTTTAATTTAGGATGGAACTTTTTCGACTCTGATTTTACAGTTGAAAGACTCGTAGAGTCATTGTACACTTAATAATCAGTAATGCAATAGGTTTTTTCGAGAGAAAAAGGCGCTTTCTTTCTCTTTGTAGATAACCTGCATCCTTCCCAGCGATGCATTTAGATAAGAAGTTCACTAAGATTTGACACACTCACTCACACGAATTCGAGAGACAAGTACATGATCTCATCTGACACTCTACACGCACGCGCACTTCATTACTCACATATACCCCCCACACTTAATATGTAGTTCTATTCACCAATATCTACGTTGGTGCACCATTTATCAATCTTCCAGAATGTTCAATTATGAACTGTTAACTTTAATTCTATATGTTTCTATAAATTTAAGGAATGCACCAAATTATGATCCTTCTCATTCCATTCAATTTTCATTTACGATCGGAGCTCCTCTCAGCCACTATACGATTCACTTTGGCCTAGTTAATCTCTAAATTCATAGTTTCGAAATAAATAATAAATCAGAGAGAAGAATTCCGTAGCACAAGCTTCAAACGGTGATGACGAGTTTAAGTGAGGTTAAAGTTCGTCTTTCTATCAAAGACGTCGGACGAAATAATTAGGCATTATGTTCTTTAGATCGAATTGAGTTTTAAAATCATCATAGGTCGATGTATGGAAATTTTGGTAACGAGTTCAAGTATTGTTCTCATCCTTTGATAGAGGATCAAAATGACGAGATTCGTCACCAATGTATATTGAGAGAAGGATTCAGTAGAATAAGTATGTTTAGAACGGGTGTTAATTCAACACAAACTAATTCCTCCTTCAAAATTAACTCTAACGATTCGTCAAAAAACAAATATAGTATAAAAATACATATCTTATAAAATGGTCGTTTAAAAGTATATGAAAAGAGAATTTGTAAATGAATATGATGCATTATATAATTAAGGCGCATTGTTGCAATTTCATTGAACTTTTTTAAAACATTTTATTTCAAAAGTCTCATGAAGTCTGGTCTTAAAATGAGTCATTGAGTAAACATCTTTGATATTTTTGTTCCAAAATTTATCACCCACTCTTTTAGGAATATTAGTACGAGTATACTCATATAGATACGAATATTACAACATGAGATTTTCCAAATTAAAACATTGGCTATTAGGAGCGAAGAACGCTTGTGCGTGAACAAATTAAGATAACTTGTTGATTGAAAATTGAAAAAAAAATTCTAATTTAAAAACTGAATTTGAAATAAAGAATAGAAAATATAGCTTAGCTTAACACCCCCGATATTCTCGTTTTCTAGGTAGATGAGCAATGCCAATGATACTCAGAAGTATATGTACCTCGATGTTTCATAAAATAAAAACTAACTAGAATCAGAATTAATAGAAATGGATTGTATTAGAAGAAATTGATCAAGTTTATAGAAACTGACCCAGAATTTATAAAGTCTAGCATCGCTAAATTATTACTACAAGATTGTAATAAAAACATAACAAAAACTTCGATACATTTATTAGTTGATAATCAATTATTTTTTATTATGTATTCGAATACATTTGATTTCAAATACTTTATTCTCATATTCACTCTAATACAAGCCGCGGAATGTTTTCGTGCATAACATATGGAATGCTTCACATTTTTGAGATAATCCATTTGATACCCTCCTACGTATTTTTTGAGTCTGGCATATTAATAATGTCTTTTTGCTGATAAGTGTATTTATTTTAAGACCATTATTATAGTGAGAATGTGTCTCGAAATTTTGCCTTGGGATAGCAATTCGCTTCAGTGACAGTCACAGCTAGCAGATAGCATCAAGAAGAATAAAACTTTTGTTTACATTGCTTAAACTTCTTGGAATGCGTTTCTCTAATCTAATGAATCAAAAAAAAACAAATTCTCACCTAGCAATAATCACAAATCGCCTTCTCAAATATTTCACGAGCTTTCATGAATTTTATGTGGTGGAATTTAAACTATTCAAAACTTTCAGATTCTTGTTGCTGAGATGATAACTTAAATTTATTTTCCTTCTAATCTATAGTTATTTAAGAGTAAAAAATTATTTGGTTCTTACAACAGTACCACATGTAGTAAAAAATACAATATATAATAGCTACCGTTGAAAACTAAGAAAAAAAATTTAATGTTCTTTTTAAAACAATTCTATTAGTTTTATCTTAACAGATGTTGAATTAATAAAAGTTGAATATTTTGTTTCCGCAACAAAAATAAGTATAAAAAAAAATTATCTTTATCACCTAGTAAGTAGAAATGTTTTTCAGTACAACAACGATTGAAAGAATAATAAATTTGGTTTGAATAAAAAAATAAGAAACGACCTGCTTTGCCTGTAGGCAGGTGAATGATTTGTTAAACGAAGATTAAACTTCTTTTCACGTGTGAAAAGAGTTTATCATAAACACGTTTCACCTTTCGTCGGATTTATTGCTGAAAGCCAAAAGAACATTAAGGGAAAAAAAGAAAAAAAATCAGTCACACATTAAAAGCGCCTTGAAAATGTGTCACATACACCCATAAAAAAGAATCCAAGAATTCATAAAAAAAAATCGTCCAGTTTAGCCAGGAAAAAAAACCTACTCTATGATATTCACAAAAAAACATTCGAAAATTAATTAAATTAATACAGCTAAAATTACAGAAGTTTATGCGAGTTTATGCTTCACTTTCTTTAGCGATTTTGTTACCAAAAGGCAAACTATTACGTGTCTCAAAAACAGGTGTAACTTGGAAGCAAGAAGGGAAAAAATATAAGCCCCATCGAGCGCAGTGACAGGTATATAACCCTAATAGTAATAAAAAATGATTAATATTTGAACCTTTGTAGCCTCACAAAAAATAAATACGTTGGTGGAATAAAGAAAAAAAATATGTGAGAACACATATAAAAAGTACCTCCCATCTCAACGCGTGTCACTCTTGAAGTCATAAATGAAAAAGAGACAGAAAAAAGGAAGAGTGAAAAAAAGAAAAAAAAAAAAAGGAACCGGGAAATATTTTCCTCAAATGCCAAACGATGCAGAAAATGCGCGAACCGTAACAACGACGAAAATCACGTGGCTTAAAAGGCGCTGTGTGTATACATAAATATATATATGTGTACGTATGTATGTATGCGTGTGTAGAACGTCGGGAGCATGCTTCGGAGAAAACTTTTTCGGACAAATTTCTTTGTCATATTAATCATTTTTTTACCCTAATTATCGCCTGCTTTCGTATTTTCTCCAATCACGGCAGCGTAAACCGGTTCGAGCGACAATTAGTTTTTAATCTTCCATATTCAACCGACATTACCGACACACTGGAAAGTCGACGTATGCAAGAGGGGGAAAAAAGGTCCGAACTAGACAAAAAAAAATTGGAATGAAAAAAAAAAATAACAAAGATGGAAGGAAAAGTCGAACGCTAAAGGTGACGTTTCGCGTAATTTTAATTCCAGCTGTCATTTCGGTAGATTACAGCACCCTCACTCTCCCTTTCGCCCTCATTCCTCTTCCCCCCTGCCGTGTCTTTCGTTTGGTAATGAACTTATGCTTGGCGGAGGAGAGGGGAGGTTCAACCCCTCCTCTCCCTAAATCTGAGTAGAAAGGAACGATTCTCTTTCTCTAGAGACATTCTTTAATTTAAACCTTTGCCGAATTTTCTGATCAATACATTCAGAGATGAGTTCTTATGCTGCAAGTGGGGTTGATTTTAGTAGGTGAGCAATCTGGGAGTCCCCTTTTTGACATTAATGAATCACCAAAACTTTCTCTCTCGTTGCCTTTCCCCCTTCCCCATCTCCCCTTACTCTTTTATTATTATCATTTTTTTATTTTTTTCCCCAGCCCTATGTAGATTGGAACGCCTTAATTCGAACCTTCTTGAGCCCTTAGAATACCTGATTGAAGAAAAGCTTTCGAAATTCCTGGAAGAAACAAATTGCGAACACCCGATCGCGTTTTAAAGAATCGTCTGGCGGATTATGATTTTTCCCGCTTTTCATCCAAAGCGCGGGAGAAAAATAATAAAAAAAAGCAATAATAATAAAGAAGAATGAAATCAGAAAATTCCAAGAGTGATCAAAATGTTTTAGCTCTTCGATTCCTAACGAGTTATATTCAAAATAAAAAATTTTTGGATTGCAGTGGGCTCTTGACTACAGGAGAACTAATTATGAAACATTTCCTTTTATTTCTGTTCCGAAAAACTTCCTTTTAAGTTCATAAGAAAATTCGAACACATCATCTGCTTTTCTTTTTCGCTCGTTCGTTTGGATTTTTTTTTATTTGTTTATCGTTTCATTTATTTATTTATTTTTTTAAATTTTCGTTCGCTTGATTATTTCTTGCAATATGCGTGGCATCACTAAATAGGAAACCGATCGAGAAATTAGAATAAAAAAAATATATAAATAAAAAATTAAAAAGAAAGAGGAAGAGAAAAAATCCTGATTGCAAATCAAGTATCTACGTAGGTCCTTTGAGAATATTAAAAAAAAAAAAGGAATTCTGATAACAAATTAAGCCCCAAATATCTTCTTTTGTTACTCAATAGCATCTGTATTGTTCGAATAAAAACTCGTAAGGTTGCTTCGTGTATTCTCCTTGAATTCTAATCACGCAAATAAGAGGTTGCGATTGAATGATAAAGAGTAATTAAATACTAATTGTGCGCTTTATTTATGTTTCATTGTCATTCGTGTATTGAACAGAACAAATAATTCCGTAATGAATACTAAGTTTTTTTTTGTTTTGTTTCGTTCTGCACGGCATGAGATAACAGATATGTTACTTCAGAGATCATGATTACACAAGAGTTCATAAAATTTAATATCACATAAGACTGAGTAATAAATTAATTGGAAAATATTGAAAAGCACCAGATATTTTGTTCCGCCGAGTATTTACTGTATTTAAATGTTTCATCGAATTGATTATTTGTGATTAATTTCTAGGAACTTATTTTAAAAGCGTATAATATTTATTGATTTATGGAGTATTATTGGACGATGCAGAAAAGGAATTTTATTTACTAAAACTCCGAATAATAAATTAAGTCCGACTTTCCATTTTTTTTTCTCGCTTCATTGCAATCTGAGTTGTCTGTTGATTTTGCTATTTATTTCATTAAATTTGAGAGTATGAGCTTTGTTTTCTATTAGACTTTAACCTTGACTCTTCAGTTCCACCTTGATCATGCTTTTTAAACTGAGTGAATTTGTATTAGTAAAACCAGTGGAAAGACAGAAAGAAATAAAACAAAACTTTCAATAGATATTTTGATAGTGAAATCGATTATTGCATTGATTCTAGAAAGTGAACAGAAACCGGAAAAACCTAACCAATCATTCTTTTTTCCTTTTGGTATTATTTAGAATTTAGGTGTAATTTCCTTTACTCTCTATGGCATATGCTCTTATCCTGCCATTCAATACACTATTATTCAGTTAAAATGCTATAACTGATTAAATAATATAATTTCATTGTTTATTACTTACTAATTTGGTGTCCAGGAAAATAATTGTGAATTATGTAAAAGAAGAATTTATTAAGAAACAAAATTGAAATCGTGGGAGAAATGAATCATAATTATTCAAATATTCCGTCTTTAATGACAAAAAAAATATGTGTGTGTGTGTTCAGGATTTACATTTCTTCAAAATTTGATTATTGAAGCTTTTTATTTTTATCACATTAAAAAATGCAACAAAAGTTTTAATAAAAATAATTTAGCTGAATTTGAATTACATTAAAAATAATACGTTAAATGGCACATTTTTCATTATCTGAATTCCAGAAATTTATAGCATCATTAAATTAGAATATCATTGTCTTTGTTTGAAAATATTATCTTTGTCACAACTGTTTGTGACCTTTTCAAGATTGGAATTGTGAAAGTGTTTATACAAGAAGGGAACAAATTGCTCTAAATAGTTGCGTGATAACATCAAAAGAGTTTCTATGTATTTTTGCGACTTATCAGCTGTACTCAATAAAGTTGAAGATTTATTTCTTTCATTGGATTTTAAAGGACAAATTGTCCTAGCTACGTTATATTTAAGGCGATTTATTACGTGTTGTATGTTTAATTGTTACTTTTGAAACAATTTATGATCTGTTGCATATAGAACTGTCAACTGTCACCTAGCTGATAAGAAAAAATCCTCGATAATTAGATATTTTTTTGTAATTAGAATTCGTCTTACATTTCTGATTCTGTAGATAGCAGACAACCGAAACAATTAAAATGAAAACGAAATGAAGTGCTTAAAAACAAAGTACAGTAGAAATAAAAATGTATGAAATTGATCTTAATATCGTAAGCGATCTTTTTTTTTAATTTATCTTAAACAAAATATTACTAAAAATTTCTTTAAAAAAATATTTAAGAACAGTATTCTGTTTAAACAAAGAAAAACTGATTTTCATAATCCATATAAATCCAGTAAGTATAAAACTGGTTATTCGAAAGTAGCATGTTAATTTTGAAGATAGCTGTTAGATTTCATGTAATATACTTAAAGTAATTCCGAGCCCTTAAATGCTCGTTCAATGTGTCAGGATTTTTTTTTTTACTTTATTTTCTCTTATTGAGAGTAAAAAATATTGGCAGGTTTTTCTGACATTCATTTTAATTTGGATGATTAAAAGTAATTTTTCACAAATATGTAAATTGCTAAAATTTCTGTCACGGTAGGAAACTTGTAGTCTTCTGCATGAATACAATTTTTCGGAAAAATGTCGCATCATTATGATTAGATATAATTTAATTTCTTTTTGATACGATAAAAATAGTGTTATAAATATTAATCTGCTAGTTTTAAATAAAAGGTAAATAAGTCTTGGTCTTTCTTTGACGTCATATTTAAGGTATACCTAGACTTGGAAACACGTGATATTTTATTTCGATTAGCTATCAGTTAATCGATCCGAGTACCATGTAAGACCGATTAGCAGACTGCATCATTATTACATAAATCTGATTGGAAAAGAAGAATTTAGAAGTTAGAACGCAAAACAGAAGAACTTTTAAGTAAAATCATGTGCATTTTTCAGTATATCCTATAATGTGCTTTGAATATATATATATATATTATAAATAACCTGACATAATTTTCTTGAATATATAAATATATAAGAAGCCTCCGTAGTCCAATGATTAAGATCGTGGATGGCAATGCATGATTCGAATTATAGTTTCCAATCCTGATTCAATCAAAAACTATCATTCAGAATAATGGAAGCTGCTGTTGTAACGCTCGTTCTTCGTTATTTAATTCTACTGTCATTTTTCAGTCTAAAATACTAAACAATAATTATTGTACTCCAACTGAAGATATGCAAGAACAAGAGATAATTTTTTATTAATAATCCATGAGGAGTAGATAAGGTCGCTCTCTCTCGAATCCCAATTAATTCGTCATTTCTAAGTTATACTCTAATTAGGAAATCTGAGCTTTCCGAATAATTCGTTGTGATTCGAATACTCCTCACTAAAAGCTGATTCTTTTGAATCGGCTGTTCATAGTTCATAGATTCTTAATTAAAATTCATTTTCATTCAAAAAGATAATAAATATTCTCCAATCCAAATTTTAAATATCTTTCAGCAAGTCATTATTCTTTACCTGTGTCTTTCTTTTCCTTCAATTCTATTTCATTTATATATCATTATCTTTAATTTCAATCAGTTCTTCTAATTTATCTAGTCATGTTTCATTTGGGTTGGGAAGAAATTTAAATTTATGTAATTTAAATTACTATAAAGTCCCCGAGGCTAGTGAAGAGAAAATCGCGAATAGTCCAACGTCACACTGTACGTTCAATTCAGCTGAACCTCAAATTCTTCTCATGAACAAACGTGGAAGTTAACAGAGTTAGGTATCAGCTTATGTTCTCGTGTTCTACACTTGACCGTGCTTAATAATTACGCGCTCTATCGTCAGAAACGATTGTTTAATTCAACGTTAATTAATTCATTGTTTGTTCAACTAAGCACTTTTTAATCTGGCCTTCAATAGTTCGGCACATTCTACGAACCGGTCACTTTAAGATTTTTTCATGTGCGTTTTCTCAGGCATTTGTTAATCTTCACCGCCAGATCGCGACACAGCCCTGCTAGCATTTTTGCCCATTGTTTGTCATGATTGTTAGTTTTTCTTTCAGTAGTGTGTTTCTTAATTTTTTAGCTGTCTTACATGTCACACTTTTTCACTATATCAACTAAAAAAATACAGTGTACGGTTAAGTAAAATGTTTTTGTAGTCTAGCAAGTGTTCTTCAAGTGCTAATAAAACTATTAAAACTTTAAGCAGGTGACTAAAGATAGCTTGTTCCAACTTGTTTTAATTACATTGTATCGTATTAATTTTTCTTCCGTATGTGATGTGTATTTTATCAATACAAGAATATTCAATTAAATTGATACTCAATGTTTGAATTTTAATTTTGTAATAAGTAGAATGACGATGTACTCTTACTTTGCCGGATATTTATATCGGCAACACAGAATCGGAATGTGCATAAACACACTTAATACATTTTTTAATCGCTCAAAAATTTATCTAGTGATATATTTTTGGTGTCCCGTCATATTTGGTATCCACGTTTGGTATCTCCGATCTGATGTTCGGTAATCCAGCTCGGACGTTGTCCAGAACATACCGGATTAAAGAAAGATTACTTGTTTGGATACAAGTGAGACCTAACGTGCCTATATATTGTAATCTAAACAAACTTATTGTGTGACGTTGGATTATTCGTAAATTTCTCTTCACTGACCACGGGGACTTTTTGGTAATTGGCATTGCATAAAATTGCAATTTCTCCCCAATCGAAAGGACGCATAATTAGATAAATTAGATGAAGATAAGAAGTGCAGTGAATTGAATTAGAGATAGGGATATATAACTGAAATATAATTGAAAGGGAAGAGAAGGAAGATAGAGGATAACGACTAGTTGATAAGTATGTGGAGCATCGTAATTAATCATTTGTGTTGGAAATGAATCTTCTTTTATCGAGAAGTGTGTTGATCAGAATCAGTGATTTGGTAAGCTAAGACTATTATTAAAATATAGTTTAAAAATATCTTCAAATTTTAATCATTTTTTACTTTTTTAAAAATATCTTCAAATGGAGTCTTTAACTTAATGACAACTTGATTAGACTTGGCTGTGCAGTTAATTAATGAAGGAAATCCGTCACAATTGGACCTTGTTTATTTCACATAATTGGGTTTTCCATCTCAAAAATGTTTCCCACTTTCAATCGACATCAAAAATTCGCAAACTTTTATTTAGACATCTTTTTTTTTATCTCTCCATTTGTAACAATCGTGCTTCTGATGCAAAAAGTTTTTATAACACGATGTATGGATTGTTAGTGATTGTGATTGCTAATTAACATTGCGATGAGAAGCAACACGAAGGCTATTGGCGACGGACCTCAAAATTTTGAGACTCGGTCAAGCGACAAAGATGATACCTGAGTTGGCACCTCTCTCTCTTAACTTCCACACCACGCCAGCGGGAGGACTTGTGGCCTCAATAGATTTAACGAGTGCGAAAGCCCCGCTACTTGGCGGGTACAAAATATAAATAAATGAAAGAATTTTTTTTTTGTCTGATCCAACGAAATGCTAGAATATCTTACAGTGTGTTAAGAAATGCATACCGGCAAAGTTATTTTGAGTTTGGAATAAATCGTTCACGCACAAATGGATATTTATTATATTATTACAACTAAAAAAGTTTTTTTTTTCTTTTTTAAATTCAAAAGCTGTAAAAACTTATAAAACGAAATAATTCGTTGGTTTGATAAGTGCTTTGTAGCAATTTTTTTTTTTTTACTATAGGCAATTTTTTTTCAATTTTTAAAGCAGTAACAACGAGTATAATTTTACAGCTCAAGTACAAAAAAATTTTTTTTTTTAACATTTTCAAATTGTACAGTGACATTATGATGTGATTGTTTTAATGTCTCGCTGAGCAGTAACGGACCTCGTAATTTTGAATCTTGATCAAGTGAAGAGGTCGACATCAGAACTGGTACTTTCCTCTTCAAACTTCCACACTACTGCAAAAGGAAGACCTATGAACCCGACAGAATTAACTTGCATCAGACATACTACGCAGCGGGTTTTTAGGGGGATCTGGGTTCGAGCCCACGACTCGACGCAAACCGTCGGCCGCGGTGACCATGACCATTAGGCTACAGCGTTCACACGGCACTATTAGATTATTTGTGATCTAATGATATTATACAAATTGGTCTACAGAATTCATTAGGAATAAATCGCTTAAAATCTGCATTAAAATTTAATCTACGCTCTTAAATAATCTATCGACCTTGAAAGCTTCAAAGTTTTTTTTTTTTTTTTTTCAATCAGCTTTAGAAAGTAAAAGTACGTAAATTAGAGTTTAAAATGTTAGAGTGGCCACAGTAGCCGAGTGACCATAGTAAAAAGATAATGGCTGGCGTTATTTAAAATCGAGTCGTGGTATCGAATCTGATGCCAATAAAGACATGTCGTATAGCCGAGCTGAGGCACGTTAAATCTGTCGAGGATCCAACTTCTCCCATTGGAGTGGATGAAGTTTGGAGATGATGTGTCAGTTCAGATGTCCTCGTCGATATCATTTGCCGGAGATTCAAATTTGTGAGGAACTATGGAGATGTTTAAATTGTCTAAAAAAAGACAAAGTCAAAATAGACTTTTATAATTTAACAAGGTTATGACATTTGGTAATCAAGAGAGCAATGTTATTTTGTTGATCAAAAGAAGGGATTTCTATAGCATAATCTGAATCTATTCAAATTACCATGTTTCACTGTCATGCAAGCCACATGCCTCCCTGCCCCATTTTAATATAAGCTTCCTCACTAGTTCAGGTGTTAAAATTCCGTACAGCAGCATTTTTTTTTAGATAATTAACTTCCATTATACTGTTCCTGTGTAAATGAGCTCGTAGAATTGCCTTTTTTGTGTTAATATACACCGTGCTTCGATTGATTTCTTATCAGGAATACACTTAGACGCAAAAATAAGGCTATCGGCGAAGAACTTCGTTATTCCGAATCTCGGTCAAGTGAAGGAGACGACACCTCAGCTTGCACCCCACTTTACAAACTTTCACTTAAGCCTTCGAGAGGACTTAGGACCTGGATCAGATTTAACATGCATCAGTTAGGCTATATGATGGGTCTTAAGTGGCATCAGTACTCAAACCCATAATTCGACGGAAACAACGCTGGCCACGAACTCGCAACCACAAAAACTCGACCATCGCGGTCACTTATGCTCTTCTAAGACTATGTCTTCTGGGAACTTTACATTTTGCAAATAATCCCAATATACTTAAGAACTATTTACGTACTCTCTGCTAATTTGTAAAATTGTTACCAAAATTAATACCGTGGATATAAATTTGCTCAAATTTTAACTAGATAAGAGAATATGTACATTTTAATTTTTTTATGAATAACGTATTTTTATTTTAAAAATTTGTATTATGTGTGTGTATTGTCGTGCCTTAAAATGTCCCTTAAAAATGTCCTGTTTTTGTCCCTACCATCCTTAAAAATGTCCTGTTTTTGTAGCATCCATTTAAAATTAGGGAACATAATTTTAGAGTTCTCAACATAGTCGATAACAAATGTCATTTCGATTTAACTTTCAAATTTAAGCCAGGACGAAACAAGCAATAGTGAATGAATAACTAATAAGACTCATCTTTCAAAATTCTCTTCGCGAAACTGTTTATAAATTTAAGAAATTCGGTAATTATTTCAAAATTCAAAGTGTGCAGTTCTTATTTAAAGACATTTATGATTCGTTTCTCTCAAGTAATATCAAATGTTCCAGAACTCTTTTTAAATGCATGCAGTGGGTCTCCTGGGTCCTGAATAATACAATACTGCCAACAGCGATTGTATCACTTTTTACACCGCAAGTAACAAAAACAAATATGAAATACACTTCCAAAAGAAATATCATCGCTCTGACAAAAGATTAATTGCAAACGCACTCTCGCTTCGTAATTGACATTTTTTTTGCAGTTTTTCCCCCTCTCCTCTCTGTCGGATTCTTTAAAAATTAAATACATTTTTTCCCCTCCGTGTATTTGCTAAACACCCGTGAAATGCCACCTTTCCCTTCGCGCATCTTTTCTTTATCCCCTCCTTTCCTCTGAAAAAAAAAAGAATTAAATGCTATTATTTTAATATTTTCTCTATTTCTTCCCTCCCCTAATGTTCTTTGTCTCGATTTTGGCCATAATTACATTAATAACGAGCATGCCAGCCTTAAAAACAAAATCTCAGCATTGTTTAGAGTGATGGAAGCCAAAGATAGGGGAAAAAAATTAGGAAATAAATGAAAACGCAAAAAGAATTAAAAAATATTTTTTCCAATTTTTTTTTTTTATCTTTCCCTTCTTTCTTCTGAGCCGTTGAAAAAAAATGGCGACGTTCCGTATGTACATATGTAAGGAAACAAAACAAAAAAAATTTTCGAAAAAAAAAAGTTTGGATATTTTTTGTAATGCGATATGTTTTGGTGAAAGGAAACGTACAACAGAGCAGAGAAAATGATAATAATAAGCATTTCCTATCAACTTTTATGGTCTTTTTAGGGGAGAATAGTTTTGAGGGATCTTTTTTTTTTTTCTTTGTTTGCAAATTCGACGCTGCATTCTTTCGGTTGTAATAACTCTTATTTCGGGAAGTTTGTCATTCATCATACAGCGCATCACTTGCGAAGGAGTTGAGTTAAATTAGGCGTTGGTAAAATTTTCTGGCCACTGATATCATTTCCCTTAAGCATCTCAACCCAACTCGAAATCTTAGCAGACGATCACGAGAATAAAAAAAAAAGTAAAAAAATAAAAATAAAAGAAGAACGAAAAAAAAAAAGAATTCATTCTCGGAACTTTACCAGACGATTAAAATTCACATTACGTGTACGGGAAAAAAGGGTGCCGGGAAAAACTTTTAGGTGTTTTTTTTCCTTCCCCTGCTCAGCGAATGAAAATTAGGGTAATAATAATTATTTTTTACCATTATAATTAGAAACAATGAAAGATGTGCGAGGGGTAAAATTTTTTTTTTCTTCTGCCCTCTCGTGTTGTTGATTGCCGTAGATTCTAGGGTACTTAAAAATATCAGATCACGTACCACGTAGATAAAGTGGGGAAAGAGAAGTCCAGCTAATTTACCTACGCTTGGAAGAGCAACAATAATATCTTTTATTTAATTGAAAAAATTCTTCGCCGCCATATTTACCCACAAAAAAAGTGTTATTTTTTCTATTGTTTTACACCTTGAAAGCGTTCTAGGTGCAGCATTTGAACATGATGGATTAGTGACAAGAAAAATTAACCTCGTTGCTATGCGAACGATGTATGTTTGTTTTAAATCTAATCATATTGCCACTTACAGGAAACAAATGATAGAAGTTTTAGTAACTTTTGCTCTCACGCTCAGACACTACATCAATGTATTCAAATTAATTACTAAAAATAATATTTTTGTTTATGATATGTTATTGTGTAATAATTCATGCATATAAATGTATCTGTATATATTTCCTGTAAAATTTTATTAAGAAATTATATTCGTTTAGAAAAATTTCAGCTAAATTTTATAAAACTAAATAATCAACAAATTAATTAACTTTATTACTGTTTTTACTAAAACTTTTGCTACTCTAAATAATATATTCTTTCGTATTTTGTAAATAAAAAAATGCTTAGACGAAAGTAAATTTTTAAATACATTTCTTAAACAATTTTTCTAATATGCTTGCTCATTTGGACTTTCAATATAAATATAAATACAATTACGACGCGCTTCAGTGTTAAGAATGGAAAATGAGAATGGAGTGACTCGGTGTTACGTAGTCTATTAATCTTTTTTTTTTTCTCTCAGAAATTGTTCATTAGTGTGACGCCATTTGCTTTTGCATCCAAAAAAATCATCGCTATAACATTTCTAGCCGAGGAGACCATCTTCGCCTTCTTTGAAGCAGATTCTCCGAAATCAGTCCATTATTTTCATTCTTCCTTAGTTTTCCGGTGTATAATCATGAATTCAGGTCTCACCGAAGATGTCATCTCTATATAAAGTGATCACATTAATTAAATTTTCATTTGAGAGCAAATGGCTACCGAATAGAAACTAACCTATGAATCAATGTCAGATTTGTTTTGGCACTGATTAATAGATGACTTAACTTAAGGGCTCCTCCAGGTTGGCTTAAAAACGTCATCTGTTGTAAAAAAAAATGTACTTTTTGAACACTCCTCTGCAAGTATACAGCTCCACCGGCAGTTGTACATTTTTGAACAACTATCGCTTCAAATAAAGTAGCATACAGAACTATAGATTCAAAAATTAATAAATCAAAGAATAAGTTACATAAACATTTAATTAATTATATTTTCATACCCACATTTTCGAACAAAACAAAAGATGAAAATAATTCGTTAGCGTGAGAATTCTAAATATTCTTATATCATATTAATTTTTTTCCCCAAGGGATTTCTTAGTTTTAAAAGCTTAAAATTAAGAAATCCCTTGTATTTTAAAATAGAATGTTAACTTTTCGTTGATAAAGTCTCTCTCTCTTTGGCTTTTTCTATACTTCAAAAATTTAAATTAAACTTATTTAAGTTCATGAAACTGAAAAATAAACTTATTCTCCAAATAATGCAATGATAATATTCTCGAAATCCGCATAGAAATAATAAAGCACAAAATCAGAAACAAAACATATATCAAATATAAACAAATCTGAAATGAAATTTGATTTTAAATGAGCAAAAGCTTATCACTTTCTATTTTTAAGACTGATTTTTTAAGGAATGTAAAGTTTTAAAATTACGATAGAAATATTCAAAAGTTTCAAAGGGATAATTTCAAAAAGGGCCCACGAATAATCGATACTCGAGTCATCGATATTTGATCAGCATGTTCGAGTCCTATTCCGCTGGAACTCCATTGTGCAGATTAAGTTTGTGACGGATTAAAATACTCACGATGGCGATGCGGAGATGTTAGAAAAGGAGACATCGCCACGTGACATTTGTTCAAAACTACAAGGAAGAAAATATCCCTCATGTTGGTTCCAAGTGCGATGTGTATTTCCTATCAATTAATAAATCTAAAATAGAATTATTTTTAACGAAATTTTATAAATCTTTTTCATTAGGTGTGATTCAAGATTTTGTAAATTGGAGAAATAGTTTGTTACTTTTGAATCACCAGATATTTATTGATGTTACCTTTGTAAATATAGCAAATGATATTTTTTTCATTAACCATTAGCATTTTTTCCCTTTAATGTTAGATATTTTTCAGGATTTTTTTTTCCTATTTTTTTTTTAAAAAAAAGACTGATATCCTTAAAACTATTAATAAAAAGAAGTACCAGTAAAAATGAAAATAAAAAAAAATCTGTCACAACATTTATTAACAAATTATTGTTTTGGAGGTCTTATACATTATAAAACATTCTCTTTTTACTTTTGCATCACAACTTATTACTCCATTCTTATTTTTTTTAGCATTTACCATCAATGTGTGGAAAATTAACGATAAAAAAAAAATTCCACCTAAAGGTCTCGACTAAGGTTTGACTTTTTGTAAAAGACCTCTCATCGCGTAAGAGTTGGAAAATTTCAATTTGCATAATCTAATGATAAATCATAACCAATTAATCAAAAATGCCTGCGAACAAAAAACGAAAACGCAAGATAAATGACACATACAAATTAAGATAACGATAATCATCAAAGCGTCGGAAAAAATTAGTTTTTTAATTACGAAAAAGAATTGCAGATTTTCGAGCTTATCAATTCAATAAATGATTTATGGATAAGCTTTTGACGCTCATAAATAGAAGCACGGGATTTTTTTTTCTTCTTATTTTTTTAGATAACTCATGCTTCACTGAACATTAATTTTTTAAATAATTATTATTCTCTGTAAGTAATCGTATTGAAAAGTATAAGTAAATTCAATGCTGATTTTCAATTAACGAATGAAATGTAGATATTGATTGCTTTTATTTCACCCATGTATTTATTTTATACAAATACATAACAGTGATTAAATCAATGCTTGCAATTTACAAGCAATGCAATTTGCAATGAATAAACTTGCAGTTTGCAATTAATAAAACAAAAAAGTCTATCAATGATTTTTACAATGGATTTATTACAATTAAGATAATCAAGCTATGATCATTACAATGATCTGTTATTAAGAAAAATAAATTTATGCTTATATAATCGCGTTATTGTTATTTTTTCATATTTATTTCATAGAAGTTAAGATTTTTATTTTAAAGGTTCCAATTTTATTTCGAGAAATATCTTTTATTTCTGAAAACATAAGTAACTTTCCCAATTCATACGTAATGTATAATTTATTGATGTTGTTTTCATGAATATTTTACCACAGGTTGATTCTTTCTTAAGAAGTTTCAAATATTTTTCTCTTATTTAATCATTTTTGCATACATTTTTATGAAAAAATACGGTTATTTTTAATTAACGTAATATTGTTATGAAGAATTTAATTAAATATATCCGCATTTTTCGGAAAATAAGTAAGAATACTAAAAAAAACAACAAATGAAAATAAATGTCGCACTATTTGAGCTTATAGTACTTTTTTAGTAAATTTGTGAGACAGTAATCCTGAAGATACCTTAAAATGTCTTTATGATAAATACTGGAAATAGTCATGCGTTAGAAACTTTTAAATTTTAAAGAAAGAGAGATAGAAAGATCTGATGACGCTAAAAGTCAAATTTATGATATAGCATTTACTTTTTATTAGCATTGCGCAGATGTTCACAGTTAAGAACATCAAGGTCGTTTAAGATTTGTCATCGTATCTGAACATTAATTATCTGTCTCTAATCTTGTTTGATGAAAGATATAGTCAGAGAGAGAGAGAGAGATGGGGGGGGGGGGGAGAAAAAGTCAAATATGCTCAAAGAAAAAACTTTAAAAATATAGTTTTATTTCACTTTAATTTGAATTCCATAATAGGAATCCAAATTCCATAAATGTGATTTTTTTTTGTGAAAGACGAACAATCATGCTCAGTTTTTAAATACTGATAGCATTTCACAACATTAATCTGGAGTTTGCAAACTTTATGGTGTTTCTTTCATAAATTGAAAGTAAGTTAAATGAGAAAACGAAATTTTATTTTTCCCTCATCTGCAAGTTTATTATAATTGTAGACAATATGTGTACTCATTCGGATAAATATGACAGAGTTACATCTAACTTTATTACTGTTTAACTTTAATTACCAAACAAAATGGAAACGTGAAACATACAGCAGAAAATTCTGTTTAAATTTGAAACATAAAAGAATCGTAACGTATCACTATTTTAATAATTCCAAAATTAATTTCTTCATTGAAACTGTTTGGATTGGCATCGAAAAGTAATGCCAAAATTGAGTGAAAAACTTTCAGGGCACAAAAAATGTCCAAAATTCGGAACCATATTTTGACTTCATTAGCTTACAGAGAATACTACATTTTATCATATTTGTAATTTTTATTTGAATCACAAAGTATTTTTTTGTATAAAAATATTTTGCGTTTTGGCTGCTAAACCGTAATACAAAATGTATCTTTGATTTTACGTTTAAAGTTGAAACTTGTGCTGGAAAAGGTGAAGAATGCTTCATAATTTTAAAAGTACTGAATTATAAGTTGATGTATTTGTTATAGCTTCTCAAACTTAAATTTGAATATCAAGCGAAGATAGTTCTAAACTGGTAAAAACTGCGTTTTTAGCAAAAAAAATCACAAAGATAAAATTTACTTTATTTTGCTTGTTTTACTTTTAGTAAATTTTCTACTAACAGTATAATTTTATCAATATATTCAAGGACTAATACTCGGTATATTCTATACAGAAATGAATTAAATGAAAATTTCAAGATTTTTTTTCTGACTATAAAATATCCTTAGAATAATGGCTATGTTAATTGAAATCACTACTACGAGTTTTATTTTCATTATATAGTTTTATATAAATTCTACACAAAAATTCACATTTCATAATAACGTTTCTAATAATTTATATTTAAATCTTACCACTTCCTCAAACTTTGAAATTAAAACCTTTCTACAAAAATAAGTCATCTCCTTACTACGTAACCTGTGTGCATTTTTTTTTTTCATTTCATTCTTCTGTTTGGTATATCGGTGTATTGAAAAATGTTTAATTTTAATTTAAATATAGATTATTTTAAGCTTGAAACAACATTGTTGTGATCTAGATAAATAAAAGTACATAAATTGAAAATGAAAAACTGAGATTTTTATAGAATTTTTTCTCTTTCATAAAGCAAATTCTGAAATATGACTAATTGAGAAAACAATATCTGAATTGATTAATTTCAAAATTAAATTTTTTCATAGTTGAAGATAAAAACTAGAAACTGATAATTGTTTTCTCCATTTTGTTGCACATTTTTTATCACTTAGTTCAATATTTGATTTTAAAAAAAGTTTGTACAAAATAGAGAGTTTTCATTCTGTTGTAATATATTTAAAGATTTATATTTTCTATATATAATATTTTTCTGTTCTCTCTCTTTTCTTAAAACTAAAATAGGTAAATTTTAAATTCCTTTTATTTCAACAAGAAATTTATCATTCAAATCGTTTTAGTTTTGTTATTTTGTTTGTTTTCGTGACAAAAATATCATAACAATTGTATACAATGCAATATTTTGTGATCTATTTCCAAATAACGTTTTAACTTATGCTTTTAATTTCGACATTTTTAGTATGATCGGCAGTTCGATTGCGTTACCACGCCAAGAAATTATTCCTTCATCTAGTTTTCAAAAATTTGTTCCCTATTATTCTCCGTAAAAGCCATGATACCACAGAGGATGGAAAATTAGTTCACTCGCATTCAATAATGGCGGCTATTTCTGACTCTGCATTTCGCCATTTCTTCTCTTTCCCTCCCCTCTGCCACTCCTTTGCCAAGGTATCGCGTGCTCAAACGATAATCATTTATATGCAAAACTCTTTTAGAATAAATTGAATTAGACGAAATCTCATCATAATTGTTTAGGGAAGTGCCTATCTTCGTTATAAAAAATAATAAAATAAAATAATTTTTTTTCCTTCTCATCTCTAATTTTTTTCCCCTTCGGCACTCTAAACATGTTCTTCTGTTTTTCGCCTTTTCTTCACGTCTATGGGTGAAGATACGTTTTTCACTAATTGCGTTTTTAAAAAGAACGGTTCATCTTTATGGGTTGTTATTCGCTTATCTTCAGAAAATCCGTTTTTCTCAAAACATGTGAAATGTATGTAAATGTATTGTCAGAAGCTCTTTTCTTTAAAAAATCTGGCGATTAAGAGGACAATATTCCAAACAAACATTTCAATTTAAGGGAAAATTAACTTTATACTTCAAATAAGTATATTAAATGTATGATTTTATTTACAATAAATTAAACGAGTTGTAAGTAAATTATAAATTAAAAGGAGAAAAATCATAAAGCTTTTGGAATACTTAAGACTTTTAAAATAATAGAGGCGCCTTCGACAATGAGATTATTTTATGGCAAATTTAAATAATCATCTCATTTTTTTTAATTAAAAGCAATGAGAGTCTTATTTTAACATTTTGTATTTGCGTGCATGTGTACCTACTTATGTAAGGAGAATTACATTCATATGCGGTAATAATTAAGTAGGAATAATTAATAGTCAGTGGCTACATTTATAACTAAAAATTAGTAGAGAATTTATAAACATAATATTCTATGCACTGAATAAAATTATAATTTCAAAATTTTTTAAAAAAATTGTTATTTCTATTTTTCCTAATTTCAAATACAAATACTGTGGTATACCTAAAATTTCTGAGTGCTTATTAGGAAAAAATTGCTTTCACTTCGAACGAAATACCACCATTTTATAATGTCGAAAACATCATTACTAAAGATGAAGTAGATTTTGAAGAAAGAGTACCAGAATAATTAAAAAAATACAATTTCAGATAAACGCAAATAAAGCTCTGTTATGGCATGGAACGTTTGTTTACAATTTTAAAATTCAATTTTCTAACGTTTTATTTAATAAATTCTCATAAGTAATGCATAAATATGGATTCTGCGAAGGACCCTCTGATATTTAATATACGGCCACGGTAGCCTAATGGTCATGTTCGTGGACTCGCGGCCGGTGTTGCTTTCGTCGAGTCGCATATTCGAGTCCTGATCCTGGAAAAGGTCCATCGTGTTGAGGGACTGATACACGTTAAATATTTTCGAGGCTCTAAGTCCTCCCGTAGGCGTGGAGAAGAAGTTTGAAGAAGGTGTTGCCAGCTCAGTTGTCGTCCTTGTCACTTGACTGAAGTTAAAAATATGAAGTCCTTCGCCAATACCCATCGTGTTGTTTCTCAATGAGACGTTAATAAACAATCAGATCAACTCACTTTCGTTACATGTATATATCTCGGTGAAGAGCTAGTGACCACTATGTCGTGACGACTGAACACATGAAAATCTGTTTATTTAATCCAAATAACTCAGGGGGGAAAGAGTTTAAGCAAAGAAGGCTTCTACATCGCTTGAAAAAGTAGCCTAAAAAAACTGGGGGAGAACAAAGGTTTTAGTTATATTGTAGGAACACAAATTTCAAAACACGCTTTCACCAAAGACAATCGTATAGAGTAATTTGAGTTCCTTTTTAATTATCTAACTGCCTCAAAGATATGATGCTTCTGTTAGTGTAGAAAGTTTGGCAAATAGATTGCCAACTCAAGTATTGTTCTAATCATCTGCCTATCATTTATGGTGCTTAGCTTATGAGTAAATGTATAAATTAATAAAATTTTACTAAATTATATAAATAGTATCGAAAAGCTTTCTGAACCCATTTAATGACCATTTTGATTGATTAATTCTTTTTTGACATCACACTAAGAAGCGATCAAGGGTTATTAGCGACAGACCGCATAATTTTGAAGCTTGGTCTAGTGACGAAGACGACATCTGGCATTCCACTGTAAAAACTTCCACATCACGCCAACGGGAGGACATTGAGATAGATAGATTTAACATAAGCCAGACTTATTATTCGATGTGTCTTGAGTAGCATCAGGATTCGAGTCCATGATTCGGAAACAACGCGGCCATGAGCTCGCGACCATGACCACTCGGCTACACAGCCATTAAATAACAGCATGATGTATGATCAGAAAACGGGAGGTATTGTGGACATTGCAGAATCACAGTGCTGGGATACACAAGAAATGAGGATCAAGATTTCTAGAGTTTTAGAGCTGTGAATTATAATAATTTATTTCCAATAACATATACTTAGAAACACTCGGATATAAAAAAAATTAATCGTAAACAAAGCATGTCTCTGGTAATACATGTTTAAAACTGATTCAAACTATTCAATAAAATAAGGATCCATTTAGAAGAAAAATAATTGATTAATGAGATAATAATCAAATCCTATGTTTGTGTGAACATGGATTCTCAAATCTTAAGTTACCGCTATTTTCATTTAATTTTTAATAAGTTTAATTCTATTTCATTTTGTTTAAATTAATATCATATTGTATAGCTTTTTCTGTCGATAGGCACTTGTTGGTAATGGACCATCGAATTCGTGACACGATTATTGATGGAATTATAAACTCCTTCACCCCGTCGTATAGAAGGGCTAAAACTCATTAAGTAGGCTTGATTTGATTTGACTGTATATTAACATCGTACTTAGAAGCAACACAAAGGCTATTGATGTTGGACCTCATATTTTCGAGTCTCGATCAAATAACGAGGACTACACCTGAGTTAGCGCATCCCTCTCCAAACTGCCACATCGCGCCAACGAGAAGAATTGTTATAATGACCAGATTTAATGTGCATCTGCACCACTACACGCGTGTTTCTAGAAGTATTAGGGCTCGATCCCACGCTTCGACTAAAACAACGCTGGCCTTGAGTCCGCGACCATGACTACTAGGCTACTGTGGCCCATTAAAAATGTCGAAGCTCATAATTCTTACGTTAATGTAACGAGGATATACAGAAAGTAAGGTCCGCTGAGGCGTCGTCTTTGTCATCTGATTATGGTTCAAAATTAAGAAGAGCCATGGTTGTGGTCAGAGAAACTTTGTGTAGGACAGAAATAGAAAGCCGGAAGTATTCAGCAAGCAGACAGCAGCAACCTTGCTGCCCAATGAGTCGTGATAGTCGAGGGATATGATATTGAGCTCTTGACTAGCGATGTTTCAGTCGGACCGCGTGTTTGAGTCCATTAAAGATTCATTATGTGGAAAAGTCTGATGCACCAATTGTATCAGACTAATTATAAAATCCTCAGTATCACAGTGGTTAAAGTTACAATAATAGTAATTAGTGGTGTGCGTTCCCGAATCCTGTGAATAATAATTCGTGCAGAACAACAAGGACTCCTACGATCAATTTATATTAGACCTTAATGCAGAAGAGCAGGAAAACCAGTTCAAGAGTCAGCAACCTGGTCACCTGACGATGATTCAAAATCAAGTCTCCCTCATATAGCTCTGAAGCGATGTTCAAGAGAGTAGTGAGAAATGTTTGATAGTGTGAGTGAGGGGGAGAGGGTTGAGGGGTCTTCTGCTTCAACTCATATCTAAAAATAAATTTCAATTTTCAATGTTTATTTTAAGGGAGAAAGGAATGTTTAAGTGGAGCACGGGATTTCGAACATTAATTTTTTCAAGAAAAAAAAAATTCAGTATTAAAAAAAAGTCTTACAATTTCAGTATACAGCTATTCCTTACGGAGGGGGTAAGGGGTAATAGCCCACATATCTATCTCTCGTCGCTGTGCCACTGGTGATGTTGACAAATACAAATCATGCTCAGTTTGTTGTTAAAAATTATTATCGCGTGAAAAGTATCGGAAATTATTTAAAAAAAATATCGTACTATTGGCAACGGACTTTGGAATGCTGAGCCATGTCAGTGACAAGGGCGACGTCCGAACCAGAAACTCACATTCCCAATCAAAATTATCCTCATGTTTGAAACTCTGATTAATTCCATAAAGAGTAATTACCAAAAACATTTCCTGTAACACAATCCATTTCTTCGGATTTATTTAAACATTTAAAATTACTATCTACTCCAATCGAAAAAGACGAGTGGTATTTAAAGAAACATCCTCCACACACATTCGAATACGAGCAAACATTTTCGAATATCTCCTCCTCCTCCTCCGGCTTCTAATCATAAATTTATCGCCGCCGTGTTAGCAGGAAAGGGAGGTAAGTTGTTTACGTAAGCCTTGCGAAAAAGTGTCGCCATGCTACCGGGGATCATTCCCTGTCATGCGACGAATGATAGATGGGACACAGTGAGACGACACCGTCGCAGAAAAACTAAATAAAAAAGCAGCAGCGACTCCCCGAAAAACCGTTCGACAGATTTGTCCCTTTAAGGTCGCGGCAAGACTGACTCGAAGCGGTGTCGCGTTACCCAAATATCGGTGCGACCGATTCGTCGTGAAATCGGGAGTCGTGGCAATGGGCCAATGGCAAACACAAAAACAGAATGAGAGAGAAAAAAATAATAATAAATGCCGTAGAGATCACCAGGCGTCGATTAATCACTTGGGGTTGGTTGTGGCTTTTTTTTTTTATCCCGTATTCGTTCTTGGAACTGTAGGGGGTGATAGATAGATAGGAGGGTTGGTTGCTGGCGCGTTTTGCGAAGTTTATTTGTTTCTCAACTAAATAATGAGCGGTTGAGATAGATCTCTGCTGTGTGTGCGTGAGGGACTCGTCATGAGGCAAGCACGACGGGAGAAATCGTATCCGTCAATGATGCATTTTTTTGAACTTTTTGCGATTGTTTTTGTCGGGTTTTCTTTTCGACAGAGTTGACTAATGAAGAACAGATGATGAATTTTCACGCTGAAAAACACTTGTGAAAGATAGGTATTATTGTCATGTATTGGATGTGGTAAAAAAAAAAAAGCTTCGAAATGTGTTCCATTTTAAAAGAGAAATCCGGATTCATCTAAATAATTTTAGAAAACAGTTTGAAGGATAAAGTGAACGTGGTACGTTCTAAAATAGAGCTGTAAATAGACGAAATTTGCTGACTTTCTGATCCTACTGTATCTACCTTTTAACAAACTTTCATTACTATTAATTCAAAAGTAAAAGTTACGTTAAATGTGATTTCCCTATTTTTTTTAGAGGGAAGAATGAAAAAATCTAAAACAATATAGCTAAAAAATAAAGTTTCAAACATTATATTGTATGTGAAGTTATTCAAGAAAAAACCGATACGTAATTGGTAAAGGACACTCTCCAAATTAATTCATTAAGTTCATCTTAAATATTATAAATGTCTATATTTAGATTGTTTCTTTTTCTATTATAAGAAGACAATAAAATGCATCAATTTAAACAGCTGAAAGAACGCAGTTAAAATTCGTTAAATCAAAACGTGTCCCTCTAAATGCTTTTAAAGAGATTTTGGTTTAGTTTTTAAATAGTTTTAAGAGATTTTCCTCCTAGATAAGTTACACATTTAAACCCTTTTATGCAAATTTTACATTAAGTTTTAAGATACAAGTATTGTGTCTTCCCCCCTCTACCCCTCATAAATAAATAAAGTATATATTAACTAATTACTAAAGCTTAAGTAAAAAGCTTAGTTAGGCTTAGAATTTTTGGGAACAAATAAAATAACTGAATAAAATTAATTAATGATATAAAAAGGAAAATTCTCTGGAGGTCTTATATATGTAAACACGTAATATGTATCCAAATGAATTCATTCAAGATTAGTTTTTGGTTTACAAATACAAAAACTTTTTTTTAAAAAAAATCATCCAAAAGTATTTAATTTATTTGAAAATTAACAAATTAGGATACACAAAATAAGATTTTACTTAAAAAACTCAAATACGTTAAATTACAGGAATAAGTGCAGGAGATTTAACAGCATGTCTTTTTATGAGACAACTTGTTAATGACTTAAAGTCCAGATAAAAAAAATTCTAGAGAATAATTTTTTTATCAACAAAAAAAATTATTTGAAAAAGGAATATCAGATAACTCAACAAGTTTTTATGGCGGTTATCATATCACAGAGAGAATACGTAAGATATTCAAGGCTTGTAAAGAATGATTAATTTTTTAATTATAATGTGAAGAATATCTTACCATGTTTTTATTTTTAAAAACCTATCTATGCCGTTTCAGCAGGCAAGTTTCAAAATTAACAAAGTGTCTCCGAATTTCTTCGAAATAATTAAATATTGTTGAGAAAAATTCATATAAGAAGATAGCATACAAAAGATCAATTTAACCATTTATGAGAAATATGTTTTTAATAGCAGTAGAATAAAATTTAAAAGTTTGACCTATGTTTTCAAAAGACACGGGTAAGATGTTGTAAACTTTTATGGAAGGTGATCATCATGTTTTTGCTACAAAAAAAAAAAAAGAAAGAAAATATTAGGAAGTTAAAAGTTCCGTTGATAAACTCACCTTCTCAAATGGTTATTTTTATGGATTGATTTATTATTTAAATGGATAAATTTTCCAAATTATATAAACAATCAAAAGAAATGTTTCTGAAATGCCTGTTGAGTTATGCAACAAAATGAAAATAAATAAAAAAGGAACATAACGAAAAACTGAATTGCATGACAATAGCATTTTTATATTGGTAGTTGTTATGCATGGCTCAACATATTACGATAAAAATAATTTTTTACTCTTTAAGATATCCAAAATTTGCTCTCTTATGATAAGTCATTTATTTATTTTTCGTTAGAAATAACATTAGCATTCATGTTTAATGCCAGGATCTGCAAGAATGTACATGGAGCTGGAGGGATTTTTTTTGTGTCGTTATAATTTTAAACTCTTTAAACTTTTAGTCGAAGTTAGACCCAAAGGCAGGAAACCTGAATCAAATGTTACGAAAGGGGAGAAAAAAAAAAAAAATTGAAATTTCAAAGAATTGCCTGTTCTCTAATCTCTTCACTCTAAGCCCAAACTGTATTTTAATACATCTTGTCCAGTTCCTCGTTCCGCTTCCAGGAACAGGATATATTTCTTCTAGAAAAAAAAATGTTACATAGTATATCTTACATATCGTTATGATCTCTTTAAAAAGCTCTTTCCAACACTGTTTCCAGAATACAAAATACGCAAATCTGTGAATGGGAAGTTCAAGAGTACGAAGACTGGTTATGAGGCAGGTGCATATTACTTCAGGAGGATAAAAATAAATAAATGATGAGGATACAGAATGACATTTTACTGCTCCAACACGATTCAAAATAACCAATTCAGGAACACCACCAAATCGGCAACAAGTTCTACATTTCATTCCAAAACAGGTCGTTTTCGGGAATTCTTCAATAATGCTATGCGTTATGGAAGCTGCAGCTATCGGCTGTCAGTGACATATAAACTATGTTGCGACACATCCATCACGCTGCTCCCCTCCCCCCTTTCTTTAGAGCATGTTACATAGTTTCTACCCGCCCCATTCCTTTTGTCGGTCGTAGCTCATTGGTGACATTTTTGCTGTCGCTGGTTAACATCAGATCCTTATGGATGATGTAGCATTGCCCGAAAACACTTTGAACCTTGATGGCGTTGACCTTGAAATTATGCGATCTGTAGCATATCCTGAGGAATCTTTTCTGGATCTACAGATAAATCTATACAGGGTAAGGGTAGAAGGGAATACCGCAAGGCAGGATTCGTTTTTGAGACTCAGCAGAAGATAAATCGCGGTAAATGTGGTTTTTTTGCGTGTGTCCTGTTCTTCTTTGTGGATATGATGGGGACTTTCTTCCTGAGATTTATTTGGGAGAGCAAAGAATACCAAGAGAGATTAGTTTAAAAGAGTGGCTACATCTTTCGATTTGTTTATGTCATGGAATACAAGCAGGTTTATGTTAGGATGCAATTTTTTTTAAAGAAAAAATCTTTTTATGTTAATTTGATTGACGATATAAGAGTGTACATTTATACTTTATGCAGTCCAAGTACACTTTGCCAAAGGGATTTTAGGTTGTATGGCTCTCTTCAGAAAGGTATTTTTAAGTGACAAATGAAATATTTATGTGTCTAAGAGGAATTCGCGATAAAACTGATTCTGTTACTTTATAAAAAAGTACGATGAAAAATATATCAAAAAATATAACAGAAAAAATATCGTTGTTTATTTTATTTCATTTTGATGAAGAAGACAATTTCAAAGGCTAGTTCTATTTTCAAAGTTTTTTTTTTTTTTTAAATTAACGATGCTAGATTCGTTCAAAATATCTGCCATAAAATAATATTATATTCACGTGATCTATATAAAACAATTTCACAGCTAATTGTACTGTTACTGGAAAGTTTGCTCATGATTTTATTTTAACACATTAAATTAATAAGAGGAGCATACAACTACCATATTGAGCATTGGATCGTATTTTAAAAATTTAAATGAAGATTATTACTCACAAATGGAAATGAATTTCAAAAAGAGAATAGATATAGATTCTAATTTTCTTATTAATTTATTCATTTCAAGTAAAAAAACTTATAAATTTCAAAAAACAAAATAAAAATTTAATGCTTTGTCAATGAAAAATGCTAGAATACTAATTTTGTTGCAAATGGTGTTTAAATATCCTTTAAACAAATGAAGAATGCGGAGAATGCACATTAATGAATTTGAATGCATTGTTCCAATAAATTAATATAGCAAAAATTCATTCATCCGTTTGATTTTGTAATTAAAATTATGTAAAAGCGTTTAAAAATCTTATTTAAAAGCATTGTTAAACTAATGTAATATTCCATTAAAGAGACTCTCTAGTTAATATATTTTTCAAAGCAAATGACCGAAACGCGAATCAAATAAAGGAAGCATAGACAAAGAAATAATAGTTTGAAAAGACCAGAAGTAAAACTACATTTTGTAATGAGCAAAATTTATGAATCAAATCATGAATTTCCAAAAATAACATTCTAAAGCAAAAAGGCACAGACTGTGGTCCACCGACCCCAATCAGTCTCCATTGGTTTTTTGCCTGCCTGCATCACTATGTGTTATTTTAATTAAGAGTAAACTTTTTTTTCTTAGATCAAAGGGGGTTTTTGACATTATTATTCTCTGATTTTAAATGAGTTTGAAATATCAATCTCATTTCAAATCTGGGAATAATAGTTCAATGCTAAATAATAGATTGTATTTGTTAAAAGTATCTGTTGTTCTTTTTATCGAATGATTGATTTTTTTTCACTTTCTCAACGCTTAGAAATAAATTTGATACAGATTATTTGCAAGGTTTTCGACACTTTGTGCATCGATAAAAGCAATTATAGCGTATTGTTATATAGATCAACTACGTCTCTTTAGATTAATACATTTGTAATTAAACATTGCATGACCAAGTATAGAAGTTGATCGAAAAAGGGGATTAATTAATTTTTGATAATTTAAAAACAATTTTGCTGACGTCTTCAGCTAAAATAGAATTAAACATTATTAAATTAATACTATATGACTATCTAAACATTATTAAATTAATACAATATCATCAATAAAATGCCATATTTACAAGTATAGCATCGTTCGTGATAAAAATATTTAAATAAATTTATATAAAATATACATTGTTTGATAAATAACTTTCATATTTTTTGGTTGTTCTCCAATAATTCACAAAAAAAACATTTGACCAATGGGGGTTGTAATAACTTCAAGCGCCCATGCACTGTAGCACACATATTTATATTGAGCAGATAAATTCTTTCCAACTATTGTCTTTTATCACAATAATAATATAAAACAATAAAGGTTTACTTTTTCAGCTTCAGTCGTTCAAACAAAACAAAGAAATGCCCTTCATGTTGTCAAACCGTTTCACTCCGAACAGTACCGGACGCTTTGAAATGAACTTCAAAATATTGACAAACAATTAATGTCCGCGAAACTAAAGACCGCCAATAAATAGTTGCCAAGTTCCGTTACTTCCCCGAAAACAGAAGATACATCACACTCTTTGACAAACAAAAAGCCATTCATTCCCTCAATGGAAGCGTCTCCCAATTACTGGATCCGCAAACGCAAATAACCCTTGACAGACCACACTCTTTGTGGCACATTCCTTCTTAAATAAATTCGAGGACGACGAATGGTACCCTCATTTTTTCACCATTATTATTCCTCTTTCCACGAAGGCACACTTCAAATCGAAGCCATCAAGAAGCAAAAGAAAAGCTCTTAAAGTGATTGTGAAACGAGACAAAGCCTTTTACCAACGAGTCGGGCGGGGGAATCTGTCATAGCGCCCTGGGCATTATTAATCACGGCAAGAGGCTTCATCAATAACTTTTGAGGGTAGTCCCGTTGATGGTGGGTATGGTCAGGAGCAAACGGCTTCATCTGTGGAAGGAATCCAATGCTTTTAACGACTGGAAGATCTTTGGAACAGCAGCAGCAACCCTTTTGCAAGAGGCCATGACCGAATTTGTCATCGATAACTTTTGGGGCTTGTTATCTTCCGGCTCTCTTACAACCCATATGTCTATTACTTAACGGTCTTCCCTAAATGTGTCTCAGTAAGAAGTGCATCGTTAAGAGTGTAGAGCATATTTGAAGTCTCGCTGCTTTATGAGAAAGTTTCGAGCAATTTGTTTCTTTCGGTCTTCACTTGTAGTTCTCATAAGAGAAAAGACGAATTTCTTAAGCCGCATCAATTCTTCTAAGAGACACTTCAGAGCTAAACTAATAAAGTCCTTAATAACTAAACTTCATATAAATGCTTAAAGGGAATAATTTAATATAAGCATGGATTTTTTTAAATTCTTAATTAGTCAATCAAATACTTGCGATAAGTAAATTAAAGTGTGATCACACACATTTAGTTCTTGATCAGAATGATTGTTTAGAACATAATTCATTTTATTTGATTTAATTTATGCTGCATATGATTTATTTAAAAGGCGTTAAATATTTATATTACGGAGTCTCAAATTTAAATGATAATTCCTTTTTTAACTGAAGATTACTGCATTTTCTTAATAATTCACTTTATGTAAATAACTTCAACAAAGCAGATGAAACTTTAGTCTCCAATAAGAGAGATTAAAAGGCATTAGATATTAAGGATTTTGATAAAACTAACTTTTCTGAATACTTTAGAAAACATTTTTTCCCCAAACATTCGTTAATAAGTCTGAGTTGTAAAATCAAAAATAAGCTAATGGTGAGCAGTCTTTTCCATAGTTTCTATTATTATTAGGAATTGAAAAGAGCGAACAAATATATAGCAAAGTTTTTTTTGATTAGCATACTTCACACAGACAAAATCACGGCTAAATATCACTCTAAATTCTTCACCTTAAAAATAAAACTTTCAATAATTTATTTAAATTTGATTTTCGTGTTCAAAAATAAGAGACGAATAATCTTTTTGATACCATTAATGTCACATTGATTCAAGTGTTAAACTATGAAATTCAGGAACATTTCAACAAATATATTTGTATTTCAATGTTAGAAATTTTGATTATTAACTTCCATGCATACTTTAACTGGTATTGATAAAATGTTTAGACTTAATATTTTAAAACGTTTCACGTATAAAAAGTTAATTTTTGTGATTTTCATTAATTGTCATTCAAAAAAGTCGTCTATTGCTCTTCTTTTAATCGAGATTGTTATTCTTAATTAAAATTTAGTTCATATTCAAACATAGTTGTAATTTTTGAAATATTTGGCTGGGTTATATCTGGTATATATTATATGGAGTCGCTATTGGTTAAGTTATGTTCAAGGAAACATTTTCGTTTCCAGGTGCAAATTGAATTTCCTTTTTAAAATTTTCCACGAGGTTTGTCAGTTAAACGTGTAAAATTGGATGTTAATCTCCGTTAAATGGGTATTGTTATATATATATATATATATATATATATAGTAAATAATGATAAATAACTCTAATGTAATATCTTATGAATTTAAATTTTTTTTAAATAACCAGAGGCAGTTGATGTTTTTCACATTATTTTTAACAGTAACACTTTTTCTCGCTTTTTCTACAAGTATACAATCCATTTGGCATAAAATTTGCTTTTTGAAGAGAGTGGGGAAAAACAAATAATAAAAAAGATGATAATAACACAACAGAGCATACAGAAAACTGAAAACAGTCAACTCTTAAACTGCTAATCTCACAGCGCAAAACCTCTGAGATGGAAGAAAAAAAAGGCCGGCTTTCCCATAAACGTTTACGCGCCCTGTGTCATCTATCACACTAGGTAAAATGAGCAGAGGGTCTCAAAAATTACATTACCTACCCTCTTCAGTTTTGCTCTTTCCTTCCTTTTCCATACGGCTGTGGCACACAACTACCAGGATAAAAACGGGGGGAAAAATGAAAAAGCATAAACGCTTCTCCAAATCCAGCAAGCAAATACTTCCAAATGGGGAGAGAAGTGAGAGGAAAATTGTGGTTTCGGGGGGATGTCCGGCGGATTCATCTACCCCTACCCCATGTACTTCAGTTATACATAAAAACTGAAGGGGGGGGGTTAAGAACGAGGGTAATCTACGATGTCGTGCGGACAACTCCAAGTCCAGGAATCCAGCACACGTCTCCGAGTGCACGCAAACAACATCTCTTCCTCTTCCCTCCCTAACTTTGTCCGGAACGTATTTTTTCCCGGAAAATAAGAAAAGGTGCGCTTCTCACTCTTTCGTCTGATGGAAGAGCAGACGACCCCGTCCCCCCCCCCCCCCCCCAGTGCCCAATCCCGCCATATTTCGTTTTTTGTTTCGGGGCATTTTCGCCCACTGCTGGGCAATGTCCATTGTTTAAATATTAAACAACCTATCTCTTAAATCCGGCCGCGCCATTGATTTTTCCAAGCTCTCGGGTTTGTACGCTGTTGGTGATGTTTCCGTGACTTGGAAGGGGGGATGTGAAGTATGTGGGGGAAGGGTCTTAGAGCTTTATTGTGATTCATGAATTCCTCCACATTGCGGAGGCAACACACGCTATCGGTATAAGAGTGTCTTGACGGTTTGTGGAAGGGCTGGCACAGTTGGCGATTTTTAGCCATTTTGAAGTTTCAAACGCTGATTTTAAAGTGTACAGAAAATAAATATGGGCTGCGAATAGAGGAAAGTATTCATTGAGGCATTCGCACTGCATAAACATTCAAATAGAGTAGATAAAATGAATTTCATACTTCAAAAATAATAAGAATGTGTGCAAAATGATATTACAAAGCGTATATGTAAGCATGTTAAGGCTCTTAATGCATAATAGCCTTTATTTTGAAGAAGTTATTACAGATGGCCTTTTACTTCAAGATATATCTATTAAGTTGTTATCAAAGCACACGCACAATTGCAGAATTCTTATGTACAATCTGAATTTTTCTTGTAACATTTCGCAATCGATTCTTTTATATAGGTAATTCCAGTATACATTATATAATAATGTATATATTCAAATTTTTATTGCTTTAGAATTATTCCTCATTTATGTTTTAATTGCCATTGAACTGATTATAAAATATATTCTTTCAAAGCCAATAATATTTCAGCAGAAACTTTTACATCAAAATATTTTATAGTTAAAAGATTTAAAAAAATTAAATTAAAGATAGTATTGAACAGTATTACATCTCACTTTTTACTGAGATGCATGAGTAATGTAAATCGAATTCAGGATCTGAGGAAATTTTAAAACTTTTATCCAGGAATCTATGAATTCCTCCGGTCTTTGAAGACATATTAGCAGACTCGCGAGCTTAGTTCATCATCTTTATTTTTACGGCAGCTAGTTAGAACTTGAATAATTTCTTCTTTCATGATGCTTGTTTTATATATATTATATTAGTCTTAGATGTGTGTGTCTTGTCAAAAATATTGTATTGTAACTTAATGAACTTCTTCAAAAAAAACAGGGACAATTTTCACATTGAAATATATTTAAGTAATAAAATTTAAACTACTTACATGTCAAATATATACAAATGAATCAACTGGGCTTCTCATATCGATAGAATGTATGAGAAAAATATGACAACGAACATTTTTGTTGCAAAACCCTTTACTAGTTGGAAAAAAGGAAGACCCCAGAACTACGGTGATTTGATTTTGTTGAATCGGATTTTAAGGTGATTGGGGAGAGAAATTGGCAAACTAAGGCAAAAGCCAGGTTATCTTGGAGGAATCTTCAAAAAAAGGTCTTGACCCACCCTGGACTGTTCAGTCAAATATGATGATGACATGTAAAATATACAATATCATTTTATAAGGAAATTCATGCTTTTATCCACTATTATGTAACGTATTTACGATGATACATATGTATTGTTGTATCATATTTTTAATATGTTAACTATTTTCAATGTATTAACAAAAGGACAGTATTTTTCACATATAAATTTTATGCGTATTTTACGATCATACAAGACGAGGACCCCATGAGAGAATGAGTCGATTTGACTAGGTACTCATCGCATCACCTTTTCTCTTTCCTTTCTTCTTTCTTCTCTTCTTCTCTTTTCTTCCATTTAAGTGAAAAGGGAAAAAATGATTAATCAGTACACCTCTGAGCTGAAATGAGTCTAAAAATATAAGGCCCTGCGTAAAAAGAAAAAATAAATATACAATTATTGAATTGAATAACTCAATAACTCTAGCACGTACATTTTTTGGGGGAGGGAGGGGGATCTTGAGCATTTGAATAATGTTTTGAATTGAGGCAAGGCTATTTTAAAATGACGAAATTCATTAACTCCCATTTGAAAAAAAAAAGCAAGGAAAGAACATTAGAAGCCACTTAAGTATGATCTTTACTATAAAAGAATATTTTTCTCCTTAAAATCATTTCTTTGAATTACTTTGTACGTATGTTAGATAAATTTTATTTCCTAAAAATGAAAATAATATAATAATACAGTTTGTATCTTTTTTAATGTTATAAGTGTAAAAATTAAGAGAAAAAAAAACATTATGTATGAAATTATTTAAATTAAAAAAAATCGCAGAAAGGTAGAGAGGAAGCAGATAGAATGGTTTAGTAACTCTTTTTCGTGGCTTTATATATTTCCTTCGGCAGTTTTTTGCAGTATGCTTTTCACACATCCTAAAGTTATTCTAAAGAAAACAGAATTTTCAAAAATTCTTAACTAAATCAGAAAGGTTTAAACATTTAGTTAAAACAATTTAGGGAACATATACATTGTATAATAATTATTAAAAATTTTTTGTAATTACTCAATAACTGGAAGGTATATTTATGCTTTACTAACATGAATGGAAAAAATAGTTACAAGGGGAAGTTTCGATATAAAAACTGTTTAGAAAGCAAGGTATTTAGACGAATTAATTTATATTTTTATATCATTGTGGACGATAAATATAAAAAAGCAATTAAATGGATTAATACTTTATATTTAATATGAAGTGAGTAGAGTTATCTTATATTTATTGTAAAATATTTTAAAAGGCGCTATTTATTTTATATAATAGAGATGTAAGATGCATCACCAATTCAATTATTTTGGAATAAATTTTGATTTAATAATAAAGTTTATACACGGGTAAGTCATTTTATCCACTAAAGGAAGAATAATGGTAATCAAATGTAGAATGGTGTTTTGACGAAACAGAGAGAAAGGCTAGTATACTGAATTAGTGTCCCTTTAGAGGACTTTTTATAATTTAATTTTATGCATTTTTATTTGATTATTTTTGAAAACGGATGTGGAAAAAACTTTTTTTTTAGCTTTCCTAGACTTGATCACCGCAGTCTACATCATTACCAATCAATTTATCCATAATTTTTATTCATAGCCTTTCAATATATTTCATAATCCCATGTTTTTGCAGAACACCAAACGATAACAATGTTCCAAAAAAGTAACACTTTTAACAGTTAAAACGTGATCACTTAAACTCGATCAATAACACCTCTGAAACACCTGCTCTTCTCCATTTTCGGGTATCGAAAATATATCAGTCACGTCTGCCTGGTAGAACCAAACGAGAGATACCGGGTAATCGGATTAAAGAAATATGTCTAAGGAAAAATAGCGGCGTGTAGGGATTGGGCTTAAATGTCCTGCTTTAATTAGAACAACTCACGTGAGATCTGAAACCTCATAAATATCCCGAAATCGACGCAGTAACGAAATTTAACACCTGTTTGGAAGTAACTGCATTAAATGACCCTTGGAAGGGCGTCGAAACCTGTTAAAGCACTTGATGGGAGAATATTTTATAAAGTACATCCTATCAGCGTGGACTGATTTATTCGTTGGCTGATATTTAAGATGCACAAAGATGCCAATGATGTTTCGAAGCTTTGTAATGAATGAAGGACTTGGTTTAAATATGAGCCCCATATTTTAGTAGCGCTTAGAAACATGGTTGGGGTGAAGAATGCTGAATATATTGCCTTCGAAGTATGATAAATTTGTAAGTATGTTTGGAAGAAAGTTATTGAACTTTTCCAGCTGCTGTCGTCCTTAACGTAATTGGTGGGATTAAATAATGATGAGCCGTTGTCTGAAAATTTATTGGAAGGAATAATCATCACCGAATTAAAAATGAGTCTAAATTAGATTTAAAAAGCTTCACTTTATTAGGTATAAGTTAATATTTCCAATCCAAGAGATAAGCAATACAAATTATAAATTTTTCAAAAAATATTCGAATTTTATTTTAAATGTCAAAATGTGTTAGAAAGCACATTACTTTTTTTAGCATAATTTACTCTTTATTTTATTTTTTTTAAATTATAATAAACATTGAGAATTTTTTGGTTCATAAATAATTTTCCCCATTTCTCTAAATATGATAGTATGGTTTTCTTATACCTTTTTTTTTATACCTATCTTGTCTCATAAGTTGCGTTTGAATCTTCTGTTGGAATGAAGCATTATTTTTTATTTATTTTGAGTTGTTCGTTTGGTATTTTACAAACAAAAATTTTCACTGTATTTTTTCTTTTTTTATGTTAATGTAAAATACCCAAAACTACAGCATCTTTACTACCGCATTTATTATTATGTTAAAAAAAAACTTATTTAGATAATGTATGTGAGTTAAATTATGATTTGCTTTCTCTAAGTTGAAAATTAAGAAAGTAAAATCATATTAAAACTTTTACAGAATATGATAGTAATCAGAATAGGAAATATTGATCTACTTTTCAAAATATTTTTAAAACAACAGAAAAAAAAGGTATTTTCGATAGACTTTCGAGGAGGGAAGTCATCAAAAAATTTTTAGTATGATTCTACGTAATCAAAATTCTATTATAAGATTTAAATTATAATTTGAAATTGTAAATTGTGGCGTACAATAAAAGTGTTTGTTCGAGAAAGGAAATTGCTAAACATCTTCAGTTATTCTCAAAATTTAAAATGCGTTTCTATTGCATAACTTATTTTGGATGCAGATATATTCGTTTCTCAAAACGTAGATTCAGACGTATGAAAGGATATCCCTTTTTGAGGCTGGTTGATTGCCTTATGTTAACATTATTTCCTTTTAGTCATCATGACTTTATTATATTGAACTTAGGTAAGAAACTTACGTTTTACGACATTTGAGATAAAATTCGTCAGTTTCAGGCTCAAAATAATTTTTAAAATCTGAAGTTTTTAATATGTTTAAAAAAAAAAATCTTGGATTCGTGAAGTGTGATAATTTAGTAATTTTTAATTATCTATAAATTATTTGTAAAGTTTATGGATAACTGCACACATTCGTTTCTTTAAGGTGTTAAGGGTTTGGGCTGTTTCATGACTCGAAAACGAGTCTAGGTTTAGCTCTCAAGTCCATTGTTAGGCAATTTAATCTTAACATTTCGGTTATTAGTTTCCAGTAATTCATTTTGCAATATTTCATATTACAACATGTAATAACATTTTCAATTGTTACGAATTAATATACCGTTGAACTTTAACTTTACTTATGAATGCAATTCTTAAATAATTTGGTGCAGGAAATTTGTTCTGATCTTTTTCAATTGAAATTAGCCTTCCTAGTAAATATGTTATGAAAAAGCTTAGCTATGTAAATAGTTTCTGGAAATGCTTAGGTATAACACTCATTTGTCATATTGTGCGTGCATTACAAACTATTGCATCTCCTTAATCTTATATGAGTTTTTCTTCCCAAAATTGTTTTGAAATAAAGGGCATTTAAGAAAATTATTTTTTCGTTAAAAAGAGATATGTTTCTTTCTTTCTTAAAAACTTTCAGCTCTTGTTCAATCATCACAACAGATGACTCTCTTCTAACTATATATATATATATATATATATATATATATATATATAATTTTTTTTGTATGTAACGGCAAACATTATTTTTGTGACTTATTGATCTTATTCCTACTTTTTCAATTCTTGTTACTGATCATTTTTATTTTTTACTTTTAATTATTGTGCTCTTTTGTACTTTGGATATTTCCAATTCCGTCTAGCAAATGTTTTGAATGTTTTTTTAGGTTGGTACTATCAAACTAGTTTAACCCAGCATATTCGGCCCTAAGCCGAAAATTGCTTTTTTGTTTACTTGGCTCCATATTTTTCGTTTACTTTTCTGCTTTGATTCCCCATTTCTTTTTGTTTTGATTTGAATGTTTTATAAACTTATGTTTCATATTTTTCCCGTTCTCCTCTCTTTCTATGTTAGTGTGTGATACAAGAGTGAATAGTAAAAGAGAGAAAAAGAATAGAGATATCTAGATAAAATAACGCTTATGATGTGGGACAGGTTTAAATCCTTTTTCAAAACAGAAAACAGAGTAAATTAAAACCATGTCCAATCCCAGTTGCCCGAATTATTCCTCTGTGTTTAATCGAGAAGTTATTCGATTATTGAAACTCTCTCATTAAAGAATACGGAGCAGTATCTTCATTTAATTATACACACATACTCAACATAATTTACTCAAACGATATTTTTGTGGGTTTTTAAGTATTTTTAAAATCAAATTATTGCGAAAAATTTGAAAGAAAAAAATTCTTCTGCGACTTATTAGAAAGTCTTGCATAAGAATATGTTTTTTCCTGGATAGTTTGTTATTCCAATCGTTTACTATCAGTGGTTTGTGGCGAGGTCACAAAACAAAGCTTCTGTTATTAGTATTCATTTTGAAATCTGTTAATTATTTCCAATTTAAATTGATACCATTAACCAATTTACATAAATGAATTCTGACTGAAAGAACAGCACATGCGTATCGTCTTCATCGGAAATAAAAGAAAGAAAATTTAGATTAAAGATCACAGCGGAAATCATAAACATTTTTCAGTATCACAGAGAACTTCCATTACCGAAAACGAGGAAATAGATGACATTACCAATCCCAATTTCCCATTCAATCGTCGAGCAAATAATATTGAAAAGAGATAATTCTGGTGAGATAACGTGACGGAAGAGGAATCCATCAAATCACAGTTGATTTACTAGAGTACATGCAATGTTTCAATTCACAGTCAATTATTAACAGTCTCCTTTAATCACCTACCACATCATCTTTCAGCATATGATGTAAACAAGACGTTTCAACGCGATTAGCCAAAGTGAAGATATCGTGGACGCCTCGGGTTTTTGTAGTTGGTGAAGATATACGAATTGTACCCTGTTGACTTAAGAAATTAGTTTTTAGACAGAAAAAAACAAATTGTTATGTACTATTTTTTTTAAAAAAAACCCTTCAAAACAGTAAACAGATGTGTATCGTTTTTTTTTTTTTCAAGTATATGAACAATTTTGGATTTTCATAATGTCCATCCCAAACTGATTTTATTTTATTTTTATCATACAAGATTATGAGGATTTTCTTGCTAATAAGTGAAGACATGGAATGCATAATAAAAGGAAATTCTAAAAATGAAAGAAGGGAATGAACATTTCCTTGGAACATTCTGAGAAATTAGTCCTTGTATTTTATTCTTTTTTCTTATCAGGTATACTCAATTCAAAAACTTTACGAACAATTATTTATGCGATTCTTATAAATTTAATATTATATATATATATATATTTTGGTTTTAAATTCGGAATTATATATATAAAGTTAACGGTGAAAATTACTCAAACATTATAGAAATTAAGTTAAAAATTGTAAACATCTGATTGCAAATAGATAGACATATTCTTGTCGGAGATTCAAAGGAAATATAATTATTTCTAACTCGCGAGAACACATGTATTTAAACGAGATTTTTTTTGTTATTTACAAGCCTGCAATCGTGATGCTATTTTGTTCTTATTATTAGTATAAATAAGACACAATCTATTTTTTATAATGTTTATTTATTTATTAGGGTTTCATTTGTGCTATTGAAAATTGTTCGATCTTTTACAAAGCAAAATAATTCCAGAAAAATATCAATTTGTATTTTAAAATATTTTTAGTGCTGTTCAAGAAATGGGGACGTTTTTCTATATGAATGAAACTTCGATAAGTATTGTAATTGTATCTGCAGTTGTCAAACAGGTGGTCTTTATTAATTTTTCTGAATCTCTCCCCTGAGGAAAACAATCTAAGAATTACAGAAGTCTGAGTTGAAATTGCAGCATTCTGTTTGAATAAAGTGGAAGAGAAAAAGTGTTTATTTAAATTAAAATACTACTTAAGAATAAATGTTAGCTAAAATTGTGTTTGTATTCAAAGAAATATTGTTTGAAATTATATTGCAAGGTAGTTTTTTTTACAGGTTTGATTTGATACAGCTAAGTTTCGAGCTACAACTACATAATGGATTCCTCTGGCAATGTAAAATACAATTTAAAATCATTAAAAAATGAATGATTAATATTATATTTAAATGCGGACACACGTTAAAGGCTTATTAATAGTAACCAAAAATTGAGTCTTCTAATGAACATATAAATATGTCGTATTTGAATAAACGACAGGAGATGAATATTAATAAAGTTCTTAGATACATGGAACGTAAGGAGTAATCCATGAGAGTACATCCAGCCGCAACACAACTACCGATGTCACAATCCGTGTGGATGGTTAGACCAAAGCTCTTTTTGGCGACCACCTATTACAAAGATCCCCGTAGCAACCCTGCAAAGAAATTTTCTCCGCGAAAAGGTAGGCGAACACGAAGATGCTGCTTCGTGGATCCCCTTTAATACCCCATCATTCTCCCCCCTCGTATCAGCTTGACGCAGTTTACTTCCAATTTGCTCTCGGGACTGCAAAATTTCTCGCCCCCGTCTCGCACCTTTAAACGTTCGCTTCCGTGCGCTAAAAGTTTTTGAATTTGAAATGACGGCAATTTATTCCGTTTGGGGGACTTGGCCCTCGGTGGGGGGAAGGGACCGCCCCTTAATGGTGGCTGAGTTTGCGCGGATTCTTCCAAATTGAATGAAAGAATAACACGGGGTGTAAAGAAACACACAGAGAGAGTTTTATTTCCGCGGAAATGAATTGGATTTGTTTTTGGTTTGGTTTTGGGGATTGTTGTTTTTGTCTGTTTTACTCTCGCGTAGCGTAGCTTTATCGTGAGTGGTTCCATGCGCGCTTCAGTCTGGTTGTGACAATGAGGTGTGTAAGTTATGCTTGGAAAAGTGGGAGACGTATGAATTTCAAATGAATAATTTTGAATATTGTGAAGAGAAAAAAAAAAAATCTAAAAAATTTTCTTTTATTTTTTGAAATTATTGTTAAATTTGGGGCTTGATTCTTCAAGATGACAACTTTTCATATATTTAAATTCTTTTTGAATGCCGTTCCTTTTTTTTCTTGGTGGTCGGGGTTACTTGTGGTCATGGTCGCGAATTAATTGGCAGCAGTTGTTTTCGGTCTAGTTTTAGGTTCGGCCCTGGTGTAGACTGATTCGACCTGATGTGTAGCGGGACTGATGCACGTTAAATCTGATCGAGGTTCTAAGTCCTCCCATGGCGTGTTGTGGAAGTTTGGAGAGAGAAGAGCCAGCTCAGATGTCGTCCTAGTAGCTTTTGATCAAGGTTCAAAATTACTCGGTCCGTCGCCAATCACCCTCATGTTGCTTCTCTGTATGACGTTAATTAACAATCAATCTCTTTTACTTGACCGCTGCTAAAAAATTGTTTGGTTTTCCGCTAACAATCCTCGTGTTGCTGTAGGCAGTTGAAACTGAAATGTTAATTGATTGTAATTGAAACCAAAATTAATATAGGGTAAACCAAAGTTAATAAAATAATAAACGAATTTTTTTAAATTGAATCAGAGTTTTCGGAGCATTTTAAGAATATAAAAAGGAAATGTTCAAATTGCGTATTCAATCTCTTCAAGAAAAAAAAATCTGACTATAGTGCTTCTAGGTAATGCAGAGCATATTCTCAATATTTGTGAAATCGTAGCCTGACAATTTCTTCTATAAGATAAGATGATAAAATTCTCATAAGACTTGATACAGTACCTGAACCGTCAAATCATTGTTAAAATTCAGAAAATCTGTTATATATAATATAAGTATGATTAAGGTTGTAATGATGAAATTCTGCTTAAAACACTTGACAGGGAAACTTTGGAATATTTGGGCATCAATGATTAAAACATATTATACCAGGCTTGGCCAACCTGTGGCCCACGGAGTGTATCAACTGAACGAAAATTTATTATTATACATTATAAAAGTTTTCTTTTATTGTACATAAAAATACCAAAGAATATTCCTCCATGAATTGTTCGCATGATATTCCGATATTATGGGAATATTTCAGGAGATTCATTCAACCATCATCTAAATTTTTCTTCTCATTTTAAAATGCGCGAGGGCCGTCTTCCTTGAAGGGGCGATACACAATGTACACCTAACCATCAAGCCCACTGAAGAGCGCGGGTGCACATTTACTACACGTGGTGAGGGAATGCGACGCGCGGATCATGCAAAATGGCAGCAACCTATCCATCTGCAGCAAGCATAATACATTTGAACCAGAATCGTTTGGTTCCAGACCGACTAACTGCTTGACTCTTTTTTATGGTTAATAATTTAGCACCCGTATTGTGTTGTAACTGCAGGACAATTTTTTTAAAAAAATTATATTTCGTATAAATACATTATTCATATATATATATATATATATATATAGTTTTTATCAATGATTTATTTCTACGTTTTGTATTTCTTTTATAGCTTTATTACAATAGAGTAATGAATAATCTTTAGTTTTAATTTTAAAAAAGTATTTTTTAACAGGTAATTGAAAAGACTTCGAAGTCAGCGAGTTTTGTACTGAAATAAGTTTTTATTTCTTCTGTCAGAAGTATTTGTAAAAAAAAAAAAAAAAAAAAAAAAAAAAAAAAAAAAACAGCAACGAGTCATTCAGACTGCTAGAGAAATATAAATTTCACGAGGAATGGAAATTTATGGTACCTATAAACATAATAGAAATTGAGACAATATTTGTGGTTCTGTGAACAGATTGACAGTCATTTACTAGTTTTCATTAAATGCTTTCATTAGATTTTTATCCGAAATTATAATTAAACACTTGTGGAGCTACAAACATAAAGAATCTTCCCTCAGAGGGGTTAAAGGATGAAATAGATAAAATTAATGCAAAGCAATCCCCTCTTATAAAAAAAAAGAAAAACTTCAAGAATTTTTAATGATGATGTAGTTTTTCAGAATTTCTATCTGTTTTGAGATTAAAAAAAAAAAAAAAAACGGTAAAAAACCTCTTTTAAAATCTTTTTTATAGGAATAATAATAGACAGGATATGTATGTAAAAGGGATCCTTAATTATTTATAATGAAACTGTCATTTTTTTAACCTCCATCTTTTTAAGCTCAAAGCTTCGTAATTTACTAATGAAATTCATGAAAAAAAATCACGTAGAATGCTAATTAAAATTGCATGAAAAGTTTTGAAATTTTTTTTCAGTTCGTTAAACGAGTAAAATTCGTTAATGATACATTTCAAAAGTATTTAATAAATTAAGTAAAAGTTTTATTTCAAAAATTATGCTGACTCGATTTGCATTAAATATGAGCTGCAAGCCCTGATATGCTTCAATGCATTGAAAAATGTTGCATAAAAAACAGCTGATGCTTTGTTAACATGTGTTTGATATATAAATTTTATAATTATGGCTTAAAAATAGGGAAAAAAATGATTTCTTTTTTTCCCTTTATAATAGACATTTTAAGAAACATTTCTCTCTTTGAGACTTATCACATTTATAATTATGTAGCTATTTATATTTAATTAATATTTAGGAGTTGATTTTTCAATTTCTAACATTGAGTTAAACATAAATGCAGTTTCATTTTTCATTAATATTTTTTAAAAGCAAAGATACTTTTTTCTGTTATCTATCTCTCTTTCTGTGATACTTATCATATCATTCGTGTCAGACAGATCAAAATCAATTCAACTGCATAGAAAAAAAACCTCCATTCTTTTATTGTTTCAAATATTTATTTGCAATACTAATGATATAATGTTTTTAACATGTTTTTTTTATTTCTGTAAGAAGGGAAAAACACATTAATTTTGTTTTCTTATTTATTTACGTTTTTTTTTTTTATCTTAAACATTTTGAAGCATTAAAAAATTCATATTGCTCCTTTTCATTAATCTAATTGACGTAAAAATATTATTTCATTTATTTCATAACACAAATTATATATTAAACATTATTTGTTTGCTTTTTTATCTCTTAATATATGAGCGTTATTATTTTTTCATTTTATTATATCAACTTATTCATACATAAGTATAAACATTATTTGTTAAATATAGCCTAATACAGTCCATTAAGAAATTATAAGAACATTTAAATTTTGACAATTATTAAATAAACAAAGATTCCAAAAATATACTTTAAACAAATTAAATCTAATAATGCAACATATTTTTTATAATTGGGTTTCTCAATAATTTTTAATGATGTAAAATACATTAAAGTGTGTTAACAAAAAATATTAGAATAAAATGAAAAAATCGCTGTTAACAAATTATAAGATCCCTTGCCTAATATAAAAAAAAACGGGAAAATGGATATGATTTGTATTGGTCCACTCTATTTCCTGATAATCTCAAACACTCTGTTTTTCACTGAAATGACCTTGTGATTTAAATTCAATTTCAGAAATATTGTGGCAGTGGATTACTATGACTTCTTCTGTTTCATAGACCAATGAAAACTGTTTATTATTAGCAAAATCTTTTCGACATAATATACACCAAAGGTTTTTTACGGGACTTCGATTTGGCCATGACAGAACATTAACCGTTTTTTTAAACCTTTCCTGGGTGGATTTAGGTGTATAGTAAGAAGCATTTTCTTGATGAAATAGCCAATTAGCACCACTTAACAAATACCCAAACGACATCACATGATCATATAGCATAGCTTGATATTGTGCTGAGTCCATTCATCCCGAAATTCGTTGTAAATCACGCATCATGACTAAAAGTTTCTCAAACCTTTACCGATCTTTCTGACATTTATGGACTGAAACATTCTTTCGGTTCCTTCCTCAAATCATACCAATAATGTTTATAGCCCTCTAGACCGCCAAGCTTAAATTTCTTTTTATCAGAAAATATAGTTCGTTTCCACTCATCATTCCCTGACATGAAATTTTTATCCTATTTCAGTCTTCTTTCTCGATGATGTTTCAATAACTTAATAAATTTTGTATTAGTATTTGATTTAAGACTCTTCCCAACTGTGACGTGAGAAACTTTTTTGCTCAAACCTTCCGAAATCTTATGAATCGAAAGACCTTTTAAGTTGACAGTAGAAAAATTTGTCGATCGTCTCATGGTGGTAAAATCCTTTTTCTAATTATGGCATTGTGACTGGCAGTTTTAGAAGTCTTCGTTAACCTAGCTATTTCTCTGTAAGATTTACCAGTTTCAATATAAAATGAAATTTTTTATAAAGGTACTTATCAGATAACTCTTTACCTCGCGGCATCTTCAAATAAATCGTAGATAACACAATCAAAACTTGCATCTTTACTTCTCAGGTAATGCGGTTATAAAATACTTACAAGTGCTTTTTTTAATGTTGTTACGCATAATATGTTGATTTTCTCAGGTTGTCGTATAATTTGTTAACATACACTTTATTCAATTTTTAGAAAAATGAATAGATCTTAATAAAATTTAGATTAATTTTTAAAGTTGCAATTTGTACAAAAAGAGTTTCCGAAACCATTTTAAATACACACGCTTAAAATTTAAGTAATATCTCTTCAGTATATATCAGTAAGTATATCAGAAATGCACACATTCGTTGGTGATTTTATAATTTCTTAATGCACTGTAATATAATTGTATGAAAATCGGATAGCATACCTTTGCAGGAAATTGGTTTCATGTTTTTAATTCAGATTTTTATTAAATTAATGTTTTTAACTCGCTATTTTAGTGATAAACAATTTAAATATTTGTTAAAATACCGTAAGCTTTTAACCAAGATTTTAAATAAGTCTATTTCCTACCTATAGTAGAATGATTTTAAAAATGCCTTTCATTTTGAATAATGCATTTTAAAGCATTAAACGTTTGAGATTTCTTCTCTTCAAGTGAAAAAAAAAAAATCTGTTATATATTTCTTATTTTGAATAAAAAAATTTGCATTGATTTACTTAATGCTTTATAAATGCATTTTCTGTTTCTTTTTATTTTCGTAAAAAAATAAGAACTGTTATTACCTTTAAGACAAAACATGAACTAAAATGATTTTTCAGTTTTGACATTATTTCAAGTCTCTGAAATTTGCGATTTGATATTTGAATATGTTTATATAATAAATGAGGGCATTCTATTAGTTTAAAATTCAAATATTATTCTGATGAATAAAAGTGTATGCGAATTCGGTGATTATACATACTACAATACACTTTTCAGAATTTGATGGATCACTTCGTTGGGCACATAGAAAAATACGCAAGTCAAAGGGTGAATATTATAATGATGTAATATTTTTTTTCTTATTAGAAATATTCATCGTGAATATAAATTTAAAATTTTACCATTATCATAAAATGATTGATACTGCTTGATTGTTACACTTGTCTCAATATTTATATTTATATAATTTAAAAGTTGATTTGAGATTTCTGTGATGTAACTACTATTAATATTACCAAATGTGTTGCTGTGGTAACACAGGAGAAATCATAGTAATTATTATTAGAAAAATTTAATTATCTTACAATTAACTCTGAAAATTCATATAGGTCTAGTTTATAATGATATCTATTTTTTAATATACCCTTTGTAACAAGATTGATGCGGGGTCTATAGTTGCCAGGGCTAGGGGCGTAGCAAGAAATTTTCTATGAGTGGGATTCTCCCACTTCAATTTATAACTGAAAATTAATTTCGAATTTCATTGTTTATTTTCAAAGTAAAAAAAAATCATTTGCTTAGGAAAAAAAATTCAGTTTTAAAATTTCAGTGCACAGCAGTCCTTTGGGGGAGGGGGAAGTTACAACCCTCCTATCCCCCATCGCTTCGCCACCGGTAAATGGTTACATTTTGTGGCTTACCAGCTTCGTGGGTGGCGTAGTTCAAGTTCAGTTAAAGGTTAGAGTCCTTATTTCTACTGAAAGGACATAATAGCCTGTTTAAGGGGATCTCAGGACTGATCTATATAAGCCAAAATAAATAAATAAATAAATAAATAAATAAAAATTTAAACCACTATAATTTACCTATGAAATAAAGCAGGCATTTGACACTATTTCCATATAAATTCATATATATTTACGTTTTAATTATCATATTTCCTAGTTATTTAAAGAAATCCTAAGAAATTATAAAAATATATAACTAGGATATTTTTTTCTCTTCAAAATTACGAAAATCAATATTTTACTGCGAGCAAGGATTCTGAAATACAGTATAGATCAAAATTTTCAAAAGTTTTTTCATTTCGTTCAAAAATGTTCAGTTTTGAAGTTATACATACTTCTTTAAAAAAAATTTAAGCAGTTATTTAGAAAATTTTTAAATTTTAAGAAAAAAAATTCCTTAAAAATTTGTTCCCTTAATAATTTGTCTTCAAATCGATGTACAAAAATTATAAAGAAACTTATTTAAACATGTAAATGAAATTTCAAACTAATATAGATAATTGTTTCTGCAGAAATACTGCGCGTAAGCTAATATTTTTTGTTTTGAGAAAAATGAAGGGAAAAAAACTAAACAAAAACGAGGTTTAGTTTTTTTCTCGATAACTCTGGAAATTTTGAGTGTCGTTAAACTTTTAACTTCCGAATGTGTAGAAAAGACGAGGCTAACTTATATTGCTATAAAAAAAATTTTTTGAAGTTAAAACATCCTGAAAAACCTTAATAGAATTAACCTTAATAGACTTTTAACTAATGGGTAGCGGTCTTGGAAGTCGAACCCGTGATTTTCGAATCGATTACTTTCAAACATAGTCGGGCCCTCATTAAATGTGTCGGAGCTCCAGATCATGATGTTCCGGAAATGTGAAGAATGGGGTGCCATACTGTAGTATAAAATTACGAGACGTAAAGTTTGTGTTAAGAACTAATGTCGAGCAGAAATATTCAGTCTTGAAAGAACTTTAAGAATCTATTGTTTATGCATCTTAAATGGAAGTAAGCATTCTATGTCCCTTTGAGAGGTGGTGTGAAATGTTAGAAGATACCATCCTAGGTGGCGTCCTCATCACTTGACATGCGTTCAAGATTACGAGGTGCGTCGGGAGTACTCACATAACTTTTAGAGAATGCGATGTCAATTCAACCAAACCAAAGTAACGAGATTTGTAGTTTGATTGTTTTTATTAACGTCGCACTGAGAAGCAACAAAGGGCTATTGGCAATGGATCTCGAAATTTTAAACTTTTGTCAAGTCATGAAGACGACACCAGAGCCAACTTCCCTCTCCAAACTGCCACACCACGCCACCGGGAAGACTCTGAGCCTCGACAGATTTAGCGTGCAACAGCCCCGGTTAGACGGCATGTCTTTTTTTTGGTGAAAATGGCTCGAAACCCACGAATTGACGAAAACCGTCAGCCACGAGTCCGCGACTGTGGCAATTAGACTTCCTCGGCCACAACGAGATTTGTGGAGATTATATTATTACATTATCTGTGTGATTGACAATTTACCTATATCATGTGCAATTTGAAAACCAGCACGGGTAAAAGTACCAGGCGTTTTGAAAAACTATCAGTATTATGTTGCGAGAGAGCTTTGCACTTAAGTATAGAAAACCCTAATTAAAAATCTTTCTTTCACGGTAGTGGCTGAGGTTGTTCAGTTTTCTAGATCACAGTATCGTTTTCGTCGAGTCGAGAATTTTAGTTCTGATGCCACTTCAGGCACGTCGTGTATCTGGGTTGATGCACGTTAAATTTGTCGAGGTCCCAAGTCTTCTCGTTAGTATGGTGTGGAAGTTTGGAGAGGATGGTGCCAGTTAATGTGTCGTCCTCGTCACTATACAGAAGTTCAAATTTACGAGGTCCGTCGTCAATAGCCCCCGTGTTATCTTTCAATGTTAAAAAAAAACAATCATATTTTTTCTCGGAATAAAACTTTGGCCAAACCAAATTAGTCCACTTAAGCTGTTACCAAAGTCTTAAGTCAGGAAAATCTTAATTCACTTTCATCATATTCCTTATCATAAAACCAAAACAATTTTTCTTAAAATACATATAAAATATAATGCAACTTCAAAACTTAAGTATTCAAGATTAATTCGGAATGATTTTTTTGTCAGTATAAATAATGTTATCAGTTTAATTAATGCTTTCTGCTTTTGAACAAAATTCTTGACCCAATATCATGTTTCTTGGAATATGTAGTAACTTAACTGACAAAATTGTTAACTAACATATTTATTATATATTCCAGCAGTAAGTGAAAGACTAATATAACAAAAATTATTTGTTTTTATCATTACTATAATTTTCATATAAATTTCTGCCGTTAAAGATAGTATAATTCTGGACCATATTTATCTTGTTTTGTTTGATGTATACCTTAACAAAAAATTTCTCACATCTTTCCTTATTATTTCCATAATCACACATCTTTCTTTCATCATAATTTCTGTGACAACGGCTCGTAAATTTACTCTAAACATAAATAATGAAGTAAATTAAAAGAGTTATTCAAAAATTATTTATTTTGAAATTAAAACGCGTCTTCAAATAAAACGTAAATAGTAGTTATCAAGACGATATTTGTTTATTTGGCGTTCAGTATTTCCTGTTACCATAACAGTCCACAGAATTCACGAGAAACAAGCGCTTCAACAAAAATAAACGAAGAATTAGAACCTATTTAGCTGAAAAATGAAGTGTGTTTAGTCTCTTAAAGCGCGCTCAAACTGTTTATAAACAACACTAAATTAAATCGATACCGCGATGACTCACTTCACAAAATTCGTCTACCGGAATCCCACCTGGCAGATGGAGCGCGCCATCTATCGGATTTTATCAGTAAATTCCCTTCCTAAACTTCATTTAGGAATGAATTCATTTCGACAGGGCCCCCTCTCTCTCTTATAGACAAAAAGGGATATATTATTTACAGTTTCCTCAGATTATTCTCTTATCGAAATAATATTATCATAGTACTTCGTGACAGAGTTACATTAGGTCGCTGGTGTTACAAACATATCTGACAAACTATTGATGGACAATTGGATGCGTGATCTTTTTCGTTAGCTATTTCAATAGCAAAGTAAATATTTTAAGAGTGTCGTGTTAAGCTGTTTGTATCATGTCATGATGAATATTACTAGCACATGATATCAGTGATGGAATGAGTCGTAGATTTTCAAGTTTACTTCTGTTTTCTCTTCACGGGTAATCGATTCGTGCAAATGTAATGACTGATACTGTATTTGGAAGGCTTTTAACGCGTTTTTTCTCTTTTGGAATTTGAATACAATTATTGAGTTGCAGGGTATTCAACAATAAATGGAAGACGATTTTCTGTTTTCAGAAATATCAAAAATTATCTTGTGTGCATGGAATTTACTATATTTTGGCTCATAAACAAGCGTGCAACGAAGTGCTGTCGTGAAATACTTTGAACTGAAAAACACTGGGTTTTTTGTGTGTTAGTGATGAGAGGTCTGGCAATGATTTTTAGACGATTAAAAATAGCTTTTAGACTATTATATGTATTATTATTGCTGAATTCTTCATAAATGGAATTTAAACTATAGTCGTTTTAACAAAAATATAAGCTAAAAAGATTTTAGTGTAAAGTTTTTACCTTATAAATTAAACATTTTCTAGAGTTGGTTAATGACGAAATAAGCAATTTTTTTTAAACTTTTTACCTGTACAAAGTAAAAAAGGGAAAACTTCTGATAAATCTTATATGTAACTATATCTAATGAGGAATTTTTTATAACAGAATATAGAAAAACGAATCTTATAAAATATCACCCTAACCTCTCAGATGTTACTCATAAACTACATTAGTTGACAGTCATATTTTTTCCTTACAAAATATCACGCATACTTATGTTATAATTGTTTGAATAAAATACCCCAAACATTAGGGGGGGGGATGAAGAGAAACATAGATTGATGATATAGGTTGAATACTTTGAATAACTTAAGTTTGATTTTTTTTTATAGATAAAACGCGCATTGGCCTCCAAAAATTAAGTCAACCACGACATTGAAACGGTCATAATTTTGAGCTCACAACCGTGTTGTTTCTGTCCAGACGAAGAATCGATGAGTATGTGTGTGTGAACCAGCTCAGGTGTCGAATTCTTCATTTGACCATGGTTAAAAATTACGATGTCTGTGACAACAATGACCCTCGTATTGTTGGGAACAGTGCGACGTTAATAAACAATCAATCAACTAAATACTCATGGACAAAAAAATTAGCTCACCAAGAAATAATTGCGTGATCGTAACGAAACTTGGCATGAAGATACATGTTGGGGAGATATGCAAATTATTAGAAATGCAGCGGGATTGCGCATTATGTATAGCCGGTAGAGAGCGTATTCTGTCTGGGTAGTCAAACTGACCTGTATGGACTCTGTAGTGATCCTGTCTCGGCCTCAAAGAAGAATCAGCTTGCATTGGATTATGAAAACATGGAGTATGCGCTAAATTTGCTAGAATACTTCGACAGGGTTCAATAGTCCTCGTGTTGCTTCTAGTGCGATGTTAATAAAACCAAACCAAAGAACCAAATCGCCAGGACTCAATTATTTAAGCTGTGTTTGAGCACGATAATTCAAAATTTCCAATTTCCCTTCTCCCTCCTACTCTCAAGTTGTGTGGAGTTGAAATAGTTTGTCTTTTAAATCAATTAACATGCAGTCTTAACCTATGTTTTTTTAGATAATTTAATCAATTTTAACATTTATCGACTGTAATCCAACAATTTCGCTTAAGAAAAACTAAACGCTCCTTGAAAGGAACTGTGACTGCTATAAAATATCGGAACGAGATCTTTGCTTTCTATATCGCACCATATGCTAATGCTATCAGTAATTAATTCATCCTAACGGATAATAATACCCAACTTCTGCCTACTAGAAGTGATAATGAATATCTTAAGAGTCAAGGTTTTGTGCGTATAGAATGGCCAGCTTGATCTCCGGATCTAAACGAAAGTAAATACTTTTGCATCCTTATTTCTTCTCCGAATTTTCTATACCTTTTTTATTTACTGCAGTTTATAGATACTATATATTCATTTCAATATTCGATGACAAAGATATTTTATGAATATTTAAAAAAAATAGGAAACATTGCTGATTTTGAATCTTAAGACATAAAAGTTTTTACCATCTCGGAAGAAAATATATACAATAAATACTAGAGATTGTTTTTAGAACATTAAATTTTATTTTTTATATAAATTTCGCCAATAATTTAAAATAACTTCTTTAGTAGCTCCTTATGTTTGATGTTTTAATATAAGATTCAACGAATCAACACGATATCAAATTCAAGGTTATGTAGACTGGCTTCTAAAAGTTAAGCACGTGAAAGTAAAATCAGCAAAAATGAAAATATAAAGTTTTGATTAACACAAAACTGCATAGGATGGTAGCAAATGTGTTCATGCATTAAACAAATCAATAATTATGTACAAAAATGAAAAAAAAAAAAAATCGTTACTTTTCGTAAATTATATCACAACTTTACATCTGAGTCATTAACAAAATGATGTTTAAAGCCAAAAAATAACAACTAAACTTATAATAACAAGGTACCAGACCGCTTTGGACCTTCACACAAACTTTGCGGCTATTGTTCATGCTTTCAGTGAAAGGATCAATTATCGTAGTTATATGCTCTTCATGACTATTCCTCTCTAGTGCGGCAGTTTTAAAATCTCTCAGACTAGTCGAAGAAGGTAAAGACACCCGAAAATAGTCCAAAGATTTCAAAAGGGATTAAGATCAAGGGAATACTTCGTCATTCAATAACAGAAATTTCCTCACTCTCCAAGTACTTGTCAACGACAGGGGCTCTATATAGACGGACGTTTTCATCCCTAAGAAGAAAATCAGGACCAACCCCTGCAGCGTAGTCTTACTATAGAATCTAGGATTTCATGCCGATTCCGAACAACTGTCACAAAACTACTTTTAAAGATGCACATCTCTCTAAAATTTTTGACGGTGGAATTCCAGCCCACGTCTTGATACTGCCATCTCTGAATGCGTAATATTCGATGATGTTCTTGGTCTGATTGCATGTGGCGTGTTCTCTTCATATCCTTACAAGATTATCATTTGATTTCATGCCGAATCTGGACTGATTTACGAATACCTTTTTTTTCCTGCGTTTCTAATATGTTGAACCAATCTGAGCTAATCCAGCTGATATGCTCACGTCACTCAAATCTAGCCCATCTCTATTGGACGATTAGGAAATCACAACACGTACTGGGCTCACAGGAGAAACTTTCGGAACATAGAACTGTCAAATATTCTAAAACCAAAAGACGCTGCAATCGTACATGAAACAGTTGAGGAGTCCTCTTTTCGATTCCTCTTGGCTATTACAGTAATTTGCCAATCACCAGATAAAGTAGTAACTCTTGGTCGACTGAACGCAAGTCTCCGAACACCTATATAATCTATCTGGAACTGTTTCCACCGTATCAACAAATTACCGAATGATCAACGTCAAAGAAAATGAACGACATCTCAGATTGACTGCCTTGCTTCAATGATTCAAACAGTGTGCCAAAGATCACAATCTTCCATTCGTCTTCTTTCAGTCATAAAAACACGAAAATCATCAAAAATAAATCTACGAAAAGCATTTCGTATCAGCAATTAAGTGCACCTTAAGCCTTTCAGAATGCCGACGTTTTCAACGACTACTTAGTTCGCATATGGCCAGACAATCAATCGTGAATGGCTGTATTATACAATATTTACATACTATGACCCTCATTCTCAGCAATTTTAAACCATTCAAACGCAAATACGCTATCGAAAATTGAAGATTTACATATTGTACTTAAGTTTTTAGAATTAGTGATTGTTTATAAACGTCTTACTGAGAAGCAATATGAGGGCTATTGGCGACGGACCTCGTAATTTTGAACTTAGATCAAATGATGAGGGCGACACCAGAGATGGCACCTTTCTGTTCGAGCTTCTACATCACGCCAAAGGCAGAATTTGGAACCTTGACAGATTTAGCATGCTTCAGCCCCGCTACACGGCGGATCTTTTAAGGCATCAAAGCTCGAACCCATGATTCGACGAAACACCGGCCGCAAGTCCACGACCATCACCACGACACCACGAAGCTATCGCGACCAACTTTTTAGAGGACAGCGAATTAAGGCGTGCGACAAATAATATTTTCCTGGAATAAATATAAATAAGTTAAAAACACCCACACTTATAATAAATTGGAAAAACACACACACATATATATATATATAGTGTTCATTTATACACACACATAT
>BMAW01059014.1:490491-533634 GCA_019974015.1 Nephila pilipes | reverse complement strand
ACACACACATATATATATATATAGTGTTCATTTATACACACACATATATATATATATAGTGTTTATTTATTTTTTGCTCAAAGTTTTTTTCCTTTTCATAAGCCTATCTTGTATTTTCAAATTCAAATACTAGTTTATGACATATTTATTTGAATTATAAAGTGAATGAATGGTGTGAAAAATGGTAACGAATTACAGATTTATATCGTATAGAATACGTAATTTTTATTCGAAATTCCATAGCCAATAAATCTGAAACATTTAATACATAATTTGAAAATTGTATGAATAATCAATAATGTACTTTGAGTGTAATAAACCTAAAATTAATGCGATTTTGTAATGATTTCAGGACATACGAAAAGCTGTGGTGCCACTATTGAAAAGTTTTCAAGCCGAAGTGGATAGCTTGTCCAAGAGAAGCAAAGCAGCCGAAGCGGCCTTCCTTACCATCTACAGAACCTTCATCGAACTTCCAGGTGAGTGAATCTCGTTTGTTATTATTTTTTAAATCTCATGTCCTACGCCCATGTTATTTTGGATTTACAATGGTTGCTACGTCGTATGATCCTTAGAATTTTTGTTAGGAAATGTTCTTAAAAGGCGTGACGCGAAAAGCAGCTTTTTACAATCTTAAGATGCTCATTAAAATTAAATGTATATTCTTAAGACTTTTGAATGAAACTTGTTTTATTAATTACTACTGGTTTTCTAAAATTTCCTTCCTTCTTAGTTTTCACAAAAAAAAAAAAAAAAAAAAAAAAAAGAGTAAAAAAAAAAAAAAAAAAAAAAAAACCGATGCGTTACTAAATAAGTCTAATAAAATGCATTTATTCATAGCGATTCATATCTTCATCACTCGCTTTGCAAAAAGGTCTTGGAACAATTTTAAGAATAACTTTATTAGTGAAACTGATTTATAAATCTTTCACGTAAATGATTTCTTGAAAATTTTTTGTTTCGGGTTCTGGTCCTTTGACTTATCCGAAAGTGGATTAAGTCTCAGCACAACATTTATAACTCGCTAATGTGATATAAAACTAAAAATGATTATCATTAAGAAACAATATTAAAATCTCTTGATCTTCTGCTTCATTATAATAATATTTTTAATTGCTTATATATAGGTCATGAGATCAAAAGTAAAATACAGATTTAACAGAAATTTTAAAATAATTATATCTTGCTCAGTAACATTTTAATTCTTAATATATGTGGCCCTTTTAAAGACATACTTAACATCACAAAAATAAATATCCGTATCACTTTTTTAAAGAAATGAATTTCACAAGTGTTATACTTGTGTTATTTTTGTTTGATATAGTGATCATTGATTTTGTAAGTAAGTTGCTAATATTTCATTTTTTGTGTGTGTGATTAGATGTTTAGATTATGATTTCGAAATGAATGTGATATTTTCTCTTAAGATATTTTATTCGTCAGGCAAAATCGTAAAACTGAAACAATCATAATCGTAAGTTTAAGCAATTATCGATTTATGATTTTATAAATTCTAAAAAAACATTTCGCGTATTCTGTCACACGCAGCATATTTTTCATCAATTTTATAGGGAAAAATATTGATTCCCAAACTGTTTAAGCAAGGAAAAATGAAAGGTTTCTATCATACAGTATAGTTACGTAACAGTATTTATATTTGCATTTAAAGCAGCGTAAATAATAAAAAAAAAAGAACGGATTGTATGCTAATTTATCCGGAACTATTGCATTTTATGGTACATAACAATTGTCAACAGTTTCTTGAGAAACGAAATCGATACAATCAATAAGAGAACTTATTTATTGCTGAAAGTTGTTCCACTTTTCCACCTCTCGGTTGCCATTTTTTTTAAAGGTAATCCGTTTTATTTTTTTCTGTGTAGATAATAGTGGAAAAAAATTGATTGAAAACAGAATTGGTAAGTCGCCGTAAATGTTAATAGTTCACTACTTTTAAACGATTATTGTTAAGTTGAAAATATTGATCCGAAGTTTTTCTTTATATTGCACTGTAATTCCTAGAAGATAAGAATATCATTTACTTCGACTGAATTCGTTATCCCTTACACGCAGAATAAGACAAAATTCAACGTTAACTCTGTGATACCTAAAAACAAATTACAACGCATTTTTCTCCTATGAAATCAATAAAACTTTATCTGATGATTTTCTTTTTTTCTAATTGATTTTTTTACCTTAAAATGGTTATTGTTAAACAAGGAATGAAACTCAGGTGACATAGAATTCCAAAATTTGTATGAATGATGATAGAATGTGCATTTCATACTTATACATGAAAATTTAGTTAATTAAGGAGTCATGCTATTCCTAAAAGAAAATGTTATTGGCTTGAAAATGGTGGCGTTTTTATGTATGAGGGTGGTTCACAAATTACTTAAATTACTCGTGTTTGGAATTAGGGTGTTAGGAAAGGGAAAGTGGAATGGTGAAACTTTCTGTAGTAATTGATCATTTTTCCTTTTTCTAAGTCTTAGTATACGCCTTTCCAATAAAAAAATTCATGACCGTAATTTTCTGGTTGATGAGACCGTCTTTGCCTTCTTTGGAGCAGATTCATTGAAAGTAACCCTTTGTTTTAATTATTGCTTGGTTTCCAGTATAATGGTTAATCTTGTTCTCATCCACAGGGACAACTCGGTACGACAGCAATCAAAATTATCCCATAAATTAGTATTAAATTTGTTTTGGCGCCGTTTAATAGATGACAGTAACGATAACACCAACTTGTCTTTGTTACACCATTTGTTGTCAGAAGCAGGTACGTTTCGAACTGCATTAGCAACATATTACAAAATATAATACTAACGAGCATCTCAGTAATTTTTTAAGACTGTAGGAGATATGTGAGCCATTTTCCTCGAAAGTTCACAGTCGGGCTTTCTTGTGAATTATTCCCAGCATTCTGTTTCAAGATTTACTTTTAATTGAGAACAGTAGCTTTTATTATGTAATTAGCGAGAAGGAAGTCTAAAATCAATTCGAATTAACAGTAAAAACTCCTGAAAATACGCTCCGTTATGCAAGAGACTTTTTAACTAAGATAGGCTGTTTACCATTTTATCAATGATTAGTTATAAAATGAAACAGGATTGTTCCATACACAAATCGATAAGAACTAATATATATATATATTTTTTTTTGGTAAATACTACTTTTCTTAGTGAAATTACTATTTTTTTAGTTATATAAAATTGATATAATGTTATTCTAAAAATAGAAATTCTTTTGATAAACTATATAAAAAGAGGAATTAAAAGTCAGATAAATGATGCAAAAATATTCCAAGAAATTCCTTTGTAATCTGAACCAACTGTTTGAATATCTCCTATACATTAGAAAGTATTTTTAAAACAATTTTAAAAAAATATGAAACAAAAAGAGAATAAATTAAATACTCTTTTTTCTTTAATATTAATAATTATTTGATTCGAACTGTAACATTCGCTTCATTCATAGATTTGTCATTTCTGGAGCAATCTCCAGAAAGCAATTTAAATGTTTAACATTACAAAACAATTTTCCATCGATGAAATAAGATATTACTATATTAGAACTGATTAATAGTGCATAACTTTGACGAAGTGATCTCAAGAAAGATGTCAAAATATAACTGATGAGATTTAAGTATCCTCTACAGAAAATCATCGAATGCATTTCGTTTTCGAACCTATCATTCTTATCCTCATTTCACAAAACACTTTAACCGTATAATATCAGTAAAACAATTGTCCATTAATGAAATAAGGTATATTCCCGTATTAATAGGCTAGGAAGAGTATGTGGACGTGTTCAATTTAAGTTAGATATCAAACTATAATTGATGAGATGCAAATGTCCCAGGTAAAAAACTACCCATCCAATAGACCATTATTTCCCCATCAAATCTAAATACCTCCAGTATGAATCGGCAGCTTCTTGGTACAAATCTATTTTCTTCGCTGAGCCATGAACGAGACAGACAACAAGGTGCACACAATCAGTGAAGTGATAATCAGCCAAATCGCCCCAGCGTCCAGTTACCATAGCAGCCTGGTCAGGGCGTGGTGGGGCATCAGATCGGTATCAATAAATCAATAAGAAAGCAGACCCCGCGATGCATGACAATATGGGGAAGGGGTGGAGTTGATATCCAGATGACGTGACGGCCAATACGAAGAACACATACAAATCAGCGGTCTTAAAAGAGGCTCGCTTCCGTTCGTTTTTCTATCGATGGAGTGGAACGGAGTTTATCGGGACGGAAACCGGGAAATTACCGTATGCGTGATTAGGTTAAGTCTCCCTGTATGTATTTTTATGACGGTGTTTGTGACGGAAGGGGGCTCCGTGATATTTGAGAAATTTCGATCGAGTCAAGTAAGGAAAGCCATTAAGAAAAACAATCCCCGGACACGCTCAAGCAGATTGCGGCTGATAAGTTGTGCAATGCGTCTTGTTCGTGTGAGGGAATGGATCGGTGGCTGGCAAAAGGGGTGAATTGGGGTGCAGTCTTTTTAAGAGTCTCTATAGGGCAATAAATAGTTCAATTTTTTTTTCAATCTAAAAGAATTTTTTTTTTCATTAAATATATCCATCATTGTGGCATGAATTATATTTCAAAACTGTACTTCATCTATTAAAATTGGATAAATTCAAGTGCATTTCGAGTTTCTTGTTGATGAGTTAAATATGTGCATTAAATCAGTGAAAGATATACCATATTTGATTTGCGACGGATTCGTAATTTTGAACCTCAGTCAAGTGATGAGGACGATACTTGAGCTGGAAACTCTCTTTCCAAACTTCTACACCATTCTAATGGGAGGACTTGGGATCTCGGCCAGATTTAACGTACATCAGTCCCGCTACACGGCTGGGGTTCGAACCTTCGACTCAACGAGGACAACGCCGGTTGCGAGTCCGCAACCATCATCACTAGACTGCTGCAACTACAAGATATGACATATACACTTGTAACTAGGTTTATTCTGGATTCGAAAAAAGAGTGTAGTATTTTGTTTCTTTAAAGTTCATACTTGTTATTCTTCTGCCACAAAGCGAGGATAACTTGTATATTAAAATACATAAGTTATTATAAAAAGTATATAATATATATATATATATATATATATATATATATATATATTAAAGAAGGCAAGCAGATTCAAAATTATTCGAAAGAGGCAAGCAGGGTTGGCTTAGTGCAAAACCTTTTTATTATACTTTTTCTTGGTTGTAATCCATTCCAAAATTGACCTCGTGGTAACTTGGTAAAAATGTGACTTTGTAGATGGAATGCTAACTCAAGAGTGGATTCCTTTCTAAAAAACTGTCGACGAAATAATGATGGAGAATATTGCAAATTAAGTGTGATAGGATTTTCTTGGGATAGTGTTAACTGAGAATAAGATGCCAGCTGAGTTATTGTCCTTATCATTTGAATATTGGCTGGCTCAAGATTACGAGGTTCGGCATCAATACATTTGGCGTATTTTTAGTGGGTTGCTGGTTTTATTGAAGGAAATAAAATCTTTTTTTTTTTTTAAATAGTTTATACATTTTGGTTTTAAAAAAAACAAATTCATCCTTCTCAAACTCTATCGAATTATTTCTAGACACCCAAAATTCTAACGTAATGTTCTGAAAAGTCAAAGAGAAATAAAATATTAGAGTTGAATTTAGAGTGGAAATTGCAAGATTCTATTTTTCTAGTCTTTTTTTAAAAATTAACGTTAATATTCAGATTAAAATAAAGCATCGGCATCAATACCTTTTTCTTTCTTTATTTTGATTTTACTTTATTCGTGGGTTTTTTTTTTTTTTTGATATTTTTACCTTTTAATCCATTTTGTTTGATATTTATTTCATAAAACTCTTATTATTCTGTGGGTGTTAGTTGTTACTTAACTTCTATTTGTCATGGGGCAGATTTTTTTTTTTTTTATATTTGCGAAATTTGAGATTGTGTTGTTGTAGAATCGTTATTAGGTTCTTATAAATTTTACTATTGTATACCTTAAATAAGTTACAAAAGCTGCTTATCAATACATAGATTATGACAAGGTTTACCAATCTTCTTCTAGCCTTAATAAATGGGAAATATAATTCTAAAAATGTTCTCTATCCACTTTTCTGTTCTATTCAATTACTTTCTCTCCCCTTGCAAATAACGCCCGAGCTACCACCAATTGTTCCATTAATACTATCTTTCAAAATAAATTCAGTATGACTTTGCGAATTCATAAACAGACGTCTAAAAGCTTTTGATAAGGAAGTATTCGTAGAAATAAGAGTTGCATTGTACGTTTGGGTTTAAATGATGAGAACTAATTTAAGACTAAGTAAGAGCGTATTTATTGTTAAATTACTATTATCACAATACGCTTCATAAATTTTTTTATCGAAGAAATTAATTTGTAGAATTAAAAGACAGGTCCTCAAGAAGTAATATATAACCATCGTTATATTATACTATGAATATCTTATCTTTAGTTAATTGTTCAGAATTTTAAATTTTTTTTTTAAATAGAAAGAAATAAAATTCTTTTACATTTATAAAAATTTTCAAACTTATTTTTATACCTTTAATTTTAAATTTATTCTTTTATTAGAAAATCGAAGATTTATCGTGATTCGAAATTACATAATATTAATCCAAAAGCATAATTAATTTAATATTAACGGTTTTCTTCCATTAAAAGCGAGTCATTTCTTGTTTACCAACATATTTTTTAAACGAATTTTTTTCTGTTATTAATATGCGCTATTAAGAAAATAATGGTGTTCTTATTTTTGTAAAATGTAATCTTATATAATCTCCAAAGAATTCAGCTAAAAAAGTGAAAATTCATATTTTTTTCGTGGTTTTGATTTTCTTAAATTACTGAATTTCTTTTTATTCGCAATGAATGTTTTTAAGAAATAAACGATACGCTTGCATTATTAGGTAATATGACGATATACTTATCTTGTTAAACTGTAATTTTATGCATGCTTTAAAAAGCTTCATTATCAAACAAAAAAAATCTTTCATCATTCCTTGTCAAACCAAATAACTAAAAAAAAAAAAATACTTCAAAAAACATATTCCTTTAAACCATTCAGAAAATGCCAGCCACCCAAATTAACAGAATAACCTATATTTCCTCCCTGAAACCACGAATATAAAAAAAATACCACCAACAAACCGAAGCAAAAGCCATCAATAAGGTGGTGACGCAATTCTAAAAAGATGTTAGGGCGAGTGATTCTTTTATTATTGACCAGGCCACTGCGAAAGCACGCCGATTGCTGCATCTTGAAAAGCATAAGAAGAGGCACTTAGCGCATCGACAATGGACATTCTTCGATGACACATTAATGACTCAGGGGATTTACCTTGGGCTCAAAAGGCAACGTGTGTCAGGTGGGTCAACCCCGGGACAAAGACAACCCGGAGGGTGGGATTTTGAAAAGTGGAATAACAATCCCTTCTCTTAACAGCAATTGATGATGCGGGTAGATTGCGGGAGGCAGTGCTTCTCCAGGACAATCTTCAAGGATGTAGGCATTTTCGATCGGATCAAATTTCGGCAGTCTACATGAAAGCGGTTTCGTGGAGGGTACATAAATGGATTTGGAAATAGTTGGAGATGTTTATTTGTTAGGGGCTCTTAAGTATTAAACTAAAAGGAATTTAAAACAAATTGAATTGGCAGATACAGGGTCAGATACAGGTGTCAGATACATGGTCTTGTATAGCTTCTACAGCACCCTTATTACTTCTTCTTTTTACCATTTTCTAATTTATCAATAAGTTTATGCTCTCCCATTACATTATTTGTATATTACGGACAAAAAACTAATATATATTTGACTCGACGGACTCGCGTTTTATGCTAATATCAAAAGATGTGTGTGAAAGCATTTTCTTTTATTATCTGCATTCGACAGAAAGTATATAAAACTGTTTAAACATGTGTAATTTTTTTGAGAATTTTTCTTACGCGCTTAAGCTGGTAAAAGATGTTACTCAATACAGTAGTTCCCTGGTTAACGACGATTATACCGTCGTTAACCAGAACTGTTGTAATCCAAGGTACAATTTTCTTCTAATATAATAATGGTCCCTTAAATATATAACCAGTTGACGAGACATCGAGAACCAAAGCCTATGTTGTTACCCAAGCCATTTTTTTGCGTATTGCTACTCGTCGTTAATTAAGGCCGTCGTTTACCAAGGTAATGCTGTATTAGTTGTCATTGACTTTGTTCTCGCAGATTAATCTGAATAGTATCTAATTCGTAAATTTTGCCCTCCACTCATGTAGATTAATTCATTATTTGTAAAGTAGATTAACAAAGTTAATTTTTTTTAAATATATATATCCTTTACATGGATAAAACATAAGATAGGAAAACTCAAGTTTCAAAAAACAGTTAATGAAGATATTAGATTATTGGAAAGGGAAAATTTTATTTCTATCTTTTTAGTTTTTGAGGTGTTGTCTGTAAAGTATATTACATGTAAAACACATAAAATAAACGGTTTGTTTTATTTTCAATTATGCTATGATCACTAAGCAAAGAAAGATTGACGATTTATATTCCATTCTTATAAATTACTTTACTTTTAACCAATCATAAAATTTTTCATACGTTCCATTACCATTTGCTTATTGAGATCTTCAACATTGATTGACAACATAAATGGAATGAAATGGAATCTTCATTACTGAACCGAAATACACGATCGTTGGCAGATATGAGGGTGGCTCAAAAAGTACTTGTATTTGAAGATAGATGGCATCATTAAGGTAAATTGTTGTTATCATCGGGTGCTGCTATCTATTAAATGGAGTCGAAATAAATTGACATTCATTCAAAAGTTAGGTTAGTAGTTATTTGATTGCTCCCGCGTCGAGTTGTTGACGTCATTTTGCTCCTAGTTGTCCCCGTCGATGTTGAATGGATTAATCGTTAAAAATCGAAAACCAAGCTACAATCGAAACAATGGGATGCTTTTGGTAAATCTGCTACAAAGAAGGCGAGGAGGATCTCATAGGCAAGAAAAGTTATGATGAAGAATTTGTGAAGTGTAAAGGCATTATGAATACGAATACGAGTTAACCGAGACTTAGACAGCTGTCTAGTGAATCATGATGCTTACTAAAAACAAACCATTTTTGAAGCAACCATACCCATCTTTTGGATTTTCTAAAGACTTATTGAACGATTCCTTTGTTTCGATTGGTTGGCTTAATTAATGTCGCACTAGAAGCAACACGAGGGATATTGGCGACAGTCCTCGTAACTTTGAACCTCGGTCAAGTGACAAGGGCAGCACCTGAGCTGGCATCTCCATCTTCTAATTTCTACACCAAAAGGAGGACTTTGATAGATTTATCGTGCATCAATTCCGACTGCACGGTGGGTCTTTAGTGATATCAAGGCTTGAACTATGACTCGACAAAAACCACAGGCCGCGAGTCCGTGACTATGACCATTAGGCTACCGCAGCCTCTCCTCGTAATCCGGATTTCAACCTCTTTACAAGATATGTAATTTAAGAAGTCGATTATCAGATAATGTCAAAGAAAAAACAAAGCAAGATCTACGAAAAAATAATTCAAAATTTTGACATTCTAACGAACTTTTTAAACAAATAAATAAATTTTCTATTAAATAAAAAAAATTGTCAAAATTGGCTATCATTATTTTTTTTCTCTTTCAGATAAACAAGGGATAACAAAGCAACTTTGACGACACGGTCGTTTTTAAAACATACGCTTACATTCACACAAACAAAGTTATAGCATTCCCGTTCAGCTCTAAAACATTCCACAGACCGGTTATTTATCAATTCAATGCAGAGTTTACCAAACAGTATTGTCGCACACCGCAATGTATTTTCAATATCCTTCGAACTCTATTCTTTCCTCGAAGCGTTCTACGTGCAACCATTCTGAAAGAGATAAATTCGCCCACAGATTCTTCAGAATTCTGATGTCACTGCGGACGGATACCTTCCCTAACATGATGCGAACGCAGTGATTTGTGATGACTCGGTTGGGGGTCTACTGATAAGCTCGATTCAGAACGATGAGAAGTCGTTGCTAGAGGCCCCGGGCTAGCCTAGGTCGTGACATGAGCCTCTAATATGCCCTACAAATAGTAAACTGTTTCGACAGGATTATGGCCATTAGCATTAAGAAGGCTACCGAAATATTTTAAGCTTTCATTTGGGTCGTATGTTGATTGTGTTTTGTAAGCTGGTACTTTTCAGGTATTGTTAGGCCATGATAGCATGTCATTTGTTGAACTCGGTACGTGCTGATTTTTTCAAGAGCGGCTTTCCCAATCTAGTGATGACTATTGGTAGTCAGCCTCAATGATGAGAGTCAACGTTTTGAGAACCAGGGTTTCATTTGAATTTGGGATTTCATTCACTGAATAGGAGTGCTTTTTTTTTATAAAAAAAAAATTATTAAGGGATAATACTTGGTAAGAGATCGCAGCAAATGCTCATCTTTCACAACATACAGTTGGCCCGTCAAATGCAAAGATAGACATATACATTCTTATTAAACTACTCTAAGTTTGAATAGCAGAGAAAAATTAATTAACACTTCCGTTAGTAATTTAACGAGGCATCTGTTTGCTTGCATTCATATCGAAAGTTCTCCAGGAAAACCAATTTTGATTGATTGGTTTTATTGACGTCGCACTAGGACTACTGCCAACAGGCCTCGTAATTTTGAACCGAGATCAAGTGACGAGGACGAGATCTGAGCTTGCAATCCCTTTTCTAATTTCCATACCAATCCAATGGGAGGACTTTGGGCCCCGACATAATTAACATGCATGAACTTTGACCATACGACGAGTCTTTAGTGGCATCAAGGCTTGAGCTCACGACTCGACGAAAACCGCCGGTCAAAGTGAACAAGGTCGCGAACTCAAGAGCGAAGTTGCTTCCGTCGAGTTGTAGATTCAAGCCTGATATCCCTGAAAACCAAGCTCCAAGTCCTCCGTTGGTTTTGCGTGGAAATTTGGAGAGAGAGGTACCAGCACAGGTGTCGTCCTCGTCACTTAACCGAGGTTCAAAATTACGAGATCGTCGTCAATAGCCCATGTGTAGCTTTTAAGTTCGATGTAAATTAACAATCAATCGGTCAATCGGATAAATCAAAATCTGTTTACAGAAAGAAGCCCAATACTTTTAAGACGACGAAAATTGAAATTTAACCGCATACATTTAAATTTGCAATTAACGTTAAACGAATTAAAAAAAATTTGAGTTTACAATATAATTACATTAATGTTACAATTAACATTTTTCTTTTTAGATTTTACAGTTCAATAAAGTTTCTTAATAATTTTAATTTTATGGAAATTTTACCAAAGATTATCAATTAAGCTATTCGTGAAAATTTAATTATGCTCTCTGAAATGTATAATTAAGAATATATTATTCCTTTGAAATAAAGGAACATTACTGATCGAAAAGATACGAAAATACAATTAGGTCCTTATATATTATAATAAATAGCCTCGTTATATTTCTCTCTCTTCCTTTTAAATAATATTTCTTTACATGCATTTTTTCATTAAGAACAATTTGAATAGATGATATTCATAATTTCTGTAAATAAAATATATATCTGGGATCAACCCTATAATGAACCAAAGCACACATTTATTGAATTAGTTTAAATTTGTATATAGTTTATCTCTTCTGCATACACTACCCCTCATTTCTTGAAAAGTAAAAAGTATATTTTTGAAAAAATTAGATAAAAAAAATGTGCTTTGTTGACTGAATTGTTAGTCTTATAAAAATATATCGCAAAAAAATTCAATTACTCGACATCTCTTTTTGCACCAAAATTCTTTCTTCACTTCCTAGACGACCCCTTCGAACCAGAAGTGTTTGCTTTAATCGTTGCGTCAGTTGCCGCGGCGTACCTTATAAAACCCCGGAAGCGACATAAGTGGGTAAAACTGGCCTGGGAAGCCCAAAAAGCAACAGTTACACGAAATACATTAAAAATACCTTGCTTTCTGCTTCTCCCAGTGATGTAGCAAGGAGGAAAATAAACCTCCCTCCCAGAACCGAATCAAGTTAAGTAGAGAGCAAAATTCAATCGAATCTGGAGCACTCGGACTATAATGCCCTTGCCGAATGGCATCCCTGGTAGGACCGTATCAGGGGTCGTAAATCGCCACAGGAGCCTCACAGGGTCGGAACCCGCCATTGGCCTCCACTGAATTTACGAGCCGGGGCGCACGCAGGGCGTAGCTTTTATATGTGGCCCCGGCTAAGTGGATAGAGTCATTTCGGAATCGTGCAAATTTTTCGGAGTCCCTCTTCATTGGCCCCGATGGGAATTGGAATGGAGTTTGAATTCTGGGAGCAGAAAAAGGGACGTTGCCTGTCTGTATCGGAAAGTTGGTAAAGATTTTTTTTTTCCTTGTCTCTTTTTTTTTCCACATGGGATGTTTCGATGCCAACAAGTCATTAAAAGTTACCGGGTAGCAACGTTTTTACGACTTGGTACTGTATCGGAGATGCATTTTCCGGAGATGTTTCTTCGGTTTTGGATTGTGTTGTTTTTCTTATGGAAGAAAAGGAAAGAGAATGAGAGAGGAGTCATGGCATCAAAATACCACGGGGGAAAAAAAATCTGCGACGGGATTTTAATGATCGCGCGGATATAAGTAGAAGAGAATTCGAAATAAGACATTTCTTAAGTATGGATTAGAATCCGAGGGAAATTATTTCTTTTCGAATAGTTTTATTTAAGCAACAAAAAAAAAAAAAAAAAAAAATAGATGTAAAATTTCAGTAATTTAATATGAAAGATTTTTATCGCATGGAACGTGTATGCAACTCAGTAATTAGATTACTGCTGTCGATCAACATGTGGTACTCTGTACTCTTTTTTTTAATTTTATAATCAATTAGGTATGTATGTATATATATATATATATTACATGTACGAGGTGTGGTTATTAAATAACGAGACTGACACTGCGAAACATTTTATTTTGATATCTTACATATTTACTTATTTTCTCCTTCAATATACACCCCTCCTCATCCCTACAACGCTCCACGCGATTCTACCATTGTTCGAAACAATGTTGGGAGTCTAATTCTGACAGCTCCATCAGAACGCGTACCACTTTCTTTTTCACAGCTTCAACGGACTCAAATCTTGTTCCTTTTGATTCAGATTTCACCTTGGAAAACATATAAAAGTCGCATGGCGCAAGATCCGGCAAATAAGGTTGATGATCTAACACTGAGATGCTGTATTTGTCTAGAAACCTCTTGACAGTCAATGCGGAATGACTTGTCCTTCCACAAATCAGGTCATTTCCCCCTTTTCCTTTCACAGAGATCAAGCAAGATGTTGATTAATAGAAATGTTGATTAATAGTTAGAACTTCAGGAACCCATTGGAGGTATACAATCCCGTAGATATCAGGAAAAAAAACAATGCTTTGAAATTTGATTTCCTCATTCGATCTTTTTTGACTCTCGGTGAAGGTGGGTTCTTCCAATGCATGAATTGGGATTTCGTAAGTACATAAAAATCTATAAATATTCGCATAATTCAATAAATATAATATTAAAAAGAATTTTGTGTGAAAAAAATTATAAATTTTTATCTTTACACTTTATTACCTGGATAGAATTTTCTTAAAATTTCAGTTACATTAAGATTGAAGTGGGAATTTGCATAAACTTGTCCTCTTTATCTGAATAGTTAGTGCAATTAATAACTAAAGTAATAAAATTAAATAAAAAATAATTAGGTAATATTCCTTTTCAATATATGCATTCAAAGAATATTAAGTAAACACAGAATTTAGGTTGATCTTTCTCGTAGTTTTCTCAAGTCTACAAAATCTAATTTAATTTATCAATAACATCAATAGAAATAGAGTTAATTCTGAAAACATCAATACATCATCTTAATGCACCAAATCAATCAATCAACATGTCTGATATTTTTTTTATCTACCCATATTTCAGTGGGGTGTTTTCATATATATATATATATATATATATATATATATATATAATATATATATATATGTGTGTGTGTGTGTATGAATGTATTAATACAATGGACAGATTGTTTATAATTCTTAATATTATTAAACTGGACGCCAAACATTTATTTCTCCCTCTTAAAATGCATTTTTCATGTTTAATTCTTTTAAAATCAACTTATTTAGTACATACAAAACAGTAGGTAAATTATTGTGGAACGAAATTAAATTAAGGGTATAAAAACAATAAGATCCAATTACAAGAAGGAGAATCCAACACCGTAACTGTTTATTCAAGCTCATTTAAATAAGAAAAACATTTTCATTATTTTTAATAAACTGCCTAGCAAGCAAAGGCTAAACATCCACTTAACTTTATTGAAATGCATTTTCTTATGCCTGATAACGAAAGCCAACAACAACAACAAAAAAAAATCTTTTCTTTTTTTCCCGCCTTCTCTTTTTGGTGGCGGTGGGGCAAAAGAAAAAAGTTGAGTAGAAAAAACCGAGACAATTTCGTCCCTCATGCTAAAACAAATAACCTTACTTAAGCATATCTTTTCAGTAATAATAATAACAAAAAAAAAAGGCCTTCTCCGTTTTGGGTCTTTTATTTAACAAGGCATTAACCTCTTCGAATGTGATTGACCCTCCCGATATAAAAGTCGAACTTCAGTAAAAAAGATGGAAGACGACGTTTAAAGTAATCCTTCGGAGGCAAGGAAAAAAAATGACCAACTAACAAAAAGGTTCATGCCCCTGCTCCAGATAAGGACTTTTTAAAACTTGCCGGCTTCTATAATCTTGCTCGAGCATACTGGCACGTCCAAGGCCTGGTACGGTTCATTATTATACTCCTCGTCTTTTTTTAATATTCCTCTTGCTACAAGTTAACCTTCCACACTTTTTGTTTGCTGCTGGCTTGTCCTCCGTTGTGGTATTAAGTCGGACCCGTTCGCTGTTGAAGTTTTGACATTTGTATGCGGTGACACTTCCCTGCTGTCGTACAGGATTTAGGGATGCTTATCTATCAATCCTTGCTCACAGATCTTTCCTCCCTGAGTTATGTACATAAAGAATAAAACGTTGGGGTAAAGATTGGAATAAACTACCAGGCACTCCCTGAGGGTTCCCATAGAATGGATAAGAATGAGATGGGGAGTGCGTAATTTGAAGATTGGCTACTCTTTCCTGCTTTGGGTTTATTAGATTTTTCCGCGTCCTGCTCATGTGTAACAGATGGGATGTGTCATTTGTTTGTTTTTGTTCCGCGACCATGTCGTAAAGGTTGACTTTTTATTACTATTTTTTTCTTCTTCTGAGATCTTTTAGTAAGCTTTGAGTTATCAGTGTTTTTTATGAGATATGCAGTCTGACGTGAGATTGATAAGTTTACAGCAGCAAATTTTTACATCAAACTGTGAATTTTCGCGTCATGATATTAAGTTTAAAATTTGTTGCGTTTTACTATAAATTCAATTTAATGATTTTTATCTTAATTTTGATTTTTTTAACATTACAAACATTTCCATATTTTCTCAATGAAATTTTATGAAAATTGTAAGGCAGTTTGAAATAATAGAATAATAATTTGTATATAATAACAGAATAATAATTTGAATTTTTCTTAAGATATCATTTAAAATTTACAACGTCGTACTTTTGTGGGAAGAGGGTTGTTTAAGAAGAACACTGATTTTTTAATGTAATCCTCCATTTTTTTTTTTTTTTACTAGAGAACTCCCTCTGTAAATCATTTAAATTTTTTAGAAAGAATTTCTAAACTTAACTCTAACTTCCAACCCAAAAATTCGTCTTTTTGAGAAGAATTTTGGAGTTATTACTCTTCAGAATTATGACAAAATCTTTGGATGACTACATTAGAAAACAAAACTACATCACGTTTACTGTCTTTAGAAAGAAGATATTCAGAGCAGAAATATAAAATTTTAAGTTAATGATTTAAATTTACTCTAAAGCAATTTCTTAATTCTTTTTTTAATTCTTAATTCCACTTCACATGAATAATTTATGCAAAAAATATTACTATAAGATGAAGTTTTCCAAAAATTGTTTAAAGTTAAATCAATAAAAATAGTTAAAATTAATCATCTTACTTCAATTTTGATGAAAAAGACAGCTATGAATGAATGAAATAAAAATAGTACTTTATATTACAGTTTCATAAAAATATTATTCCTATCTCTTCAAACGTATTTTTACATTTTAATGAAAACGACAGTTATAAGAGAGTGAAATGAAAAAAATACACTATTATAGAACCAAGAAAAATGTTTACCACATTTTCCCGATAAATAAATGTAGAGAATATTTTTCTGGATTGATTTGATGTTATTAAATAACATAAATTATTACGGGAACATATTTTCATCAAATAATATTACCAGTATAATATGTTACCAGTCAGGAAATTACCAAAAAATTATATGTGGGATTTAATTTCAGTCTTTAAAATTAATAATATACAATAACGCCTAATTTTAAAATGCATATTTAATTATTAATTAGTGTATTTTATTGATTTTACGTTATGTTATGATATAATTTAATTAATTATAGGGTAAGTAAGATTTATTGTATATTATGTTAATTTATAACAATATTATTATATACGCATGCGCAATGATATTATTACATGTTCTGTTAATAGTATAATTACATGAAATATTTATTACGTTACATAATTAATTTAATACGAAATTAATAAATCATTATTTAGTTTACTAGAAAGGAGAGATTCATTTAAAAAAACCACAAATACTTGATATGGAATTTGCAATTTCTTTAGAGAAAATACTAAAAATAGTGTAGCTCTCATGCAATTTTGTAAATTGTTTTGTTCGTAACACTATATATTATTACACAAAAAGAAAGCTACAAAATCAGCTTTGTAATATATATATATATATATATATATATATATATATATATATATATATATGCAATTAATTATTAATCTTAATTATATTAATTTGTAATTGCATAAAATCATATTAAAATACAAATTAAAATCACTTAGAACAAAATGAAAAATTTGTTAAAATCCACGAATATTACAGAATTAAATGAAAAATGCGATAAATTATTAAAATAACCTTACAAAAATGAAAAATTTATTCTAAATTAAAAATACACAAAATGTTATAATGAAAAAAAGATAAAGTTCACTGAAATGCAAATAACACTTAATATAATTTTAATAAAAACATATATAAACCATTAATTAAAGATTGCAACTAAGTTAAATACAAAACTACCCAAAATATAGCATATTTCAAAACAAAAAAATAATGGGGAAAAAAGAGTGAATGATATATAAATACTGTCCTATACTTTGGAATGGAAAATGAGTAATCTAAATCAGTTTTACAGTTCCAACCATCTCAATAAATACAATTTATTCTCTTAGATACGTAGCTGTTTATAAATTTCATATAAAATTAGTTGACGCGAAGACAAAAAAAATAGTAGCCATGTTTATTTACTTGAATTTAAGATAAGCGGATGCAAAGTTTTTGTTACGAGTATTTAAAATACCCATATCACTCCTAAGAAAAACAGTGAGTCTGTGACCATTACACATAAAGTACAACCAAAGGTTACAGAAGGTTTAAATACTATTAGTCTAATGTATCTGACCATAACATTGTTTTTCGCGGGTCAGTCACTTGAAGGCTTCTTCCATTTAAGAGCAATACCAGATCCCATCTTAATTCGTGCGTTTTGTAGAGGATTTCCACCAAAAGTTCACAACCCAGTCGATTTATTAGGATCCCTGAAGTGCGATAATATCTCTTTAAAACTCAATTTTTGCCGGTGGATTCCTTATCGGTGTAGGTGGAGTTTAAATATTTACATAGCCACCCACGCATTCCCAGCAACAGGTGAACGCTTCGCACGTTCTGAATTATTTAAGAGATAGGTCCACTTAATGACCGGTCTTGGGCTGGGTGGTGAACTTAATTGAAGGGCAAGCCGGGAGCGGTTATTCCCGAATGCTTGGATTCAATTACGGTCCACTTCGAACACACACTTTCGAAAATAATAAGCTGGTTCTGATTAGAGCAGTAAATTGATAGATATACCCTGGATTTCAATTTGGGTGGCTGACGTAGTTCTCAGGAGTGATGAGTGGAATGTTTTGTGCGGGTGAATATACTTTGTTATCGTAATATCCATTCTTATTAAGAACTTCCTGTGGATATGTAAACAATTCAGGTGGCAACAGAAATGCAAACTGTTCAGGTGTCATTATTTTCATCTGACTATGGGTTTAAAAATACTTAGTACGTCACCAATAGCCAGTTGTGTAGACGTAGTGTAATGTAGAAACATTAATATCATAGATATTAAAAAAGAACGTGTTTTTGGTTTCCATCTATTTTGCGATACATTTAAGCTCTAGAGTGAAAGTTTAATGATTTTAGTCTAGTGAGTCCACAAACATCCGTCTTTCGTCATGTTCTTTTCTTAAAAGGGTTCAAAAATTAATCTTAGACTGTCACCAACAATCCTGTTAATTCAGTTATTGCAATAAAAATATCCCAAGAGGCCGAAAATAATTAAATTATTATTCCATGATAATTTTTACGAGTATATTACTATTATCTAAGAAGTTTTATTTCCTAAAAATCTGAATAATGTATTAGAAAAATATAACTTGATTTCTTCTTTTTTCATATCTGTTTAATGAATCGTTGATTAAAATTTGAAGTTCATGCAGAAAGAAAAATACCTGATAAATATATACAAAAGATTTTTTTTTTAAAAAAATCAAGTTATATTGGCTTTGATTAATTTATTGATTGACATTTTATATCGCGCTAGAAATAGTCCGAAGGCTGTTGGCGATAATTTTAAACTACGATCAAATGATGAGGGCTACACCTAAGAGGACTCTTTATTTTCGTACACGCGCAACGAGACTACATACAGCGTCGAGACTTACAGCTCCGACAGATTTAACGAACATCAGCCCCGCTACAGGACGGTCTTTGGATGTATGCAACCCTCACCAGCTACCCATCGATAACGATTTCATCACTCTATCAACCAAGCTACAGGGGGCCTTCAGAATATAAATTAAAATAGGTCTGTCTCTTTCAGATTATGAGCTAACTGTCTACAGCAAATGCTAAAAATTATCGAATTACGGACTTGGCATGGACATAAGAAACTGCTTTAAGAACTTCAATTTTATTTTATTGATTTTGATTGATTGTTTATTAACGACGCACTTGGAAACAACTTGTCATATATATATATCTGTGTGTGTGTGTACAGAAAATCTCTCTCTCTTAAAGTTTTTTTACTATTATATTGTTTATGATGAATTTCCGATTCTAAGTATCCCCCCACTGGCGTTGTGCGGAAGTTAGGAAAGGGAATGCCAGCTCAGGTGTCGTCTCATCACTAGACCGAGGTTCAAAATTACGAGGTCCGTCGCCAATATCCCTCGTGTTGCTTCTAGTGCGACGTTACTAAAATCAAACCAAACTGAACCGATTCTAAGTAATGGAACTGATTGATTCTTTCAATTCAGTTTAATTTAAGTTGCGTCATACATGCTCGCACTGTAATTATATAATGTATGTGAACTGTTGTTAAAAATGTTTGTATAATTTTGTATTAAAATAAAGCGAAGAGGAGGGCCAAGGAATTTATTAATTTTTCTCCAAATTTCCACCTCACATTAGAACAATGCTCAATTATTTTTGAAGTATAATAATTTTGTTATTCTAGACGTTGATCTTTGCTAGAATCATGATTCAAATTTAGCATTCAACCGCGACTGATTAGTTAAATGATTATCCGGATTTCTCGGATATTTTTAAAAAGAAAATATACAAGGAATCCAGCTTTCATTTAATCAATCAATCAAAACTGTGAATTTTATTTAATATTCCTTAAATATTTGGGTACCATAACGTTTCTAAATGAAAATATACACATAATTTTAATAATGCATTAGTATTAGAGATATTAAGTTTTATATGAGGAAAAACACTGGTTTTAACAATCGCGGAAATAGTGATTCTGATTCGAAAACCAACTTGAAATCCCTTTTTTCTCGTTAATTGTGAATTATTTCATATCCCTGAATGGTTCGTTGGATATTTATTTTCGTAAATCTATCAGTATCTAAAACAATAAATAATGGTTCAAATGATTAATTATAACCCTAGATATTTCTTTTGTTATATATTCAGATGCCTATCAATTTTGTATAATAAATAAAAAAAAATACTCTTTGGAATGATCTTTTATTCAACTATCTAATTAATCGGCTGTAAATCAATATTTCATATTAATTAGTTCTTGTCTTTTTTATTCGTATAAATTTCAGAATATTTAGAGGTAAAACAAAAAAAAAATCACTTACTAATCCTTATTTTTAAATTAAAATAATAGACATGCATCATAATGTACCATCATCGTTATTATCATTAGTCATGAAGTATCTCAATTTATATGTATAAATTAATCTTCTGAATCCCGTGTAATATTAAGAAATTTAAATACCCAGTTCAATGTATTATTTATTAAAAGGTAGATCTATCTTCAAAAGTAATTAATATCAGATTTATGAGCTATTTTCCCTCATATTAACCAAATAAGGATTTATTGTTTTTCTTTCGAAAAGAATAGCCATGTACGTTTATGAAATATTACAAATATGTGGCTCTATATTATTATAAAAAGAAATATGCATGACATCAAAATGTAGCTACATCAGTAAAGTACTTAAATTCTCAGAAATTATAAATCAATAGATTATTTTGGGAAAAATCATCAAATTCATTTTCAATTCAACGTCCAGAGTATGTTCATTAGTATCCTTACTACTTTGACCTCAGAGTAAGCTAAAACGATTGTGAAGGTTTCAAAGTAGACGCATTGATTTAATTGAAGTATATTTATTGGTTTCCCCCCCTCCCTTTTTTTTTTATTATCTAGCATTTAAAATATTACGGTTTGTAATTTTTGGGGAATAATATTGAATAATAATAACATAAAAAAAGAGAATCATTGAGATGTATGAAAATAAATTATTTAAAATGCTTGTACATATATCATGCGATCTGATCAAATTAATTTGATGGCTCAAAATTTGGGGATGTATGTGGGGAATTATTTTCTTGCACAAGATATATTACTTGAACAAATCACAATTCAGTAATTGATGGGCTACGACTTATTTTTGCTTTTTAAAAAAAATTGCGAATTTTAAGTTAATGTTGCATTAGAACATTGCAAAGACTATTTGGCTATAGACTGCGTCATTTTGAACCACGATAAAGCAACAAGGACGACACCAGAGTTGGTACTTCACTCTCCTAACTTATGTATTACTCCACGGAAGGACTTTAAAGCACAGTTCATTAACTATGCAGAATAACCCTTATTATTTTCACTCGATGGATCTTTCATGAAATCATGACTCTTGTCATTTGTGAAACAATAGGAATCGTAATTAAATCAGACTTTAAGATCAAATGATATGAAAATTTGAGGGGTAGAATTTCTACATCTTAACAATGGATATTGAGGTATGATTAATGAGATAGTAAATTTTTTCCGCAAAGCGAAACACTTGCTAATTTTCCGGTGATAGTTATTCATTTGATTGTTTGTTTCCCCCTCAAAATAGGGGGAAACATCAATAATAATATTGATGTCGTGCATTGAAACTTTAATGGGGTATTTATTTCCTGCATAGAAAGTCTGAATAGGAAACTTTGGTTTATCTTACAGAAAAAAATTCAGAGCCCATATCAGCATAATTCTCTCACCCCCTCTCCCCACTTCTTTTAAATTTTTCGAATGAAGATATATGCAATTAAGGTGTCATACAATTCTTTACTGAGAATTCACTAGCCCATCTTTCGGAATATTGTACGAAATTTTCTAATTAAACTGTGTAATAGCACATCTTTATCAAAAAATATTTTTTATTGTATTTTTTGAATTTTTTTTAATTTCCTAACCTATTCCTGAAGTTCATCAAACATGTTTAAAATAAAAATGATATGATTATGTTCGTTTTTGTTGTGTACTGAACCATTTTTAGCTGTCTATTTCAGCTCAATTCAAAGTTTCGCTAAACACAGCCAATGTACATGGTTATTTTGATCTAGGGTCCGTCCGATGACGACGTCGATACCAGAGCTGGCACCCCATAACCCCGCCAAACCAACATGAGATCGTTGAGCTTCAACAGATTCAACACACATTAGCTTTGTTGTACAAAGAGAATGCTTATGACGTTCATATAAAATACAATTTATCGTAAACATAAATATTTGTTGAATCGGATTATATTTCAATGTTGAACAGAAATATAATCCGAACATTAATTTTGCAAGAGCAATATTAATGTTCATTATTGTTGCAATGCAACTTTAATTTTGTAAACAGAAGGAAATAATATTTTGGTAAGAATGTCTATCAAAGCAAAATTCTGATTATTATAAATTAATTCATTAAACATTTTGTTTATCTTATTCAGTTAGATTTTCATTTTAATATTAATTTCACACTTTTAACTATTTAAAAATGTTTTTAATTTTTCAAATAATTAAAAATTAAGAAATTATTACATTAATCGTATTTTCATTCCAAATTAAAAACTAATTTGAATATTTTTCATCAAATAAGGGGACAAATATTTTATTTTTGTCGACTATTATCTCAACAATATTTTTTGTTCCAATAAAATGTTTTTTCTTCATTAAGAAATTATTTCGATTTATGTTTTTAAAAACATACAGTAAAATCTATCTTAACTTTATTCTACATATTTAACTATATTAAAATAAAATCAGAATTGTATTTCGATGAATTGTAAAAGTAGGTAAAAGTCCATCATTAATACTTTAGCAAATACTTCACTAGGACAGGAATGAATTTAAAAAGATTAGAAACGGAATTCTCAGTTAAAAGCAATCGTTCTCCACTGATTAAGACGATCAAAATGTTACACAGTTTAAACGAAAAGTATTAGAAGAATGAACTTCACCTTTTAAAAGTGGCATCACATTTGCGAAAATCGATTTCGAATTCCATTGCCAAAGACGTTTTATATCATTGCAAGAATTCAATTTCACCTTCAATCGGCATATCTTTGTTAATTCCGTTAGCTAAATGGCTCGTATTAATGAGGTAAATTTGGTGAAAGAATTTCCGCTTCTCGCGCTGAATGCCTCCAGAATTAAGAATTCCATTTTTTTTTATTTCCCGCCATTTTCCCAAAGATCGAGAAGCCATTTTAATTTACTCCGCTAGACTTGGGTTAATCGTCTGCAGATTGAAAAGAATTCCAATTGATAAAGAGACATCTGGCAATTAGATCCGAATGCCTTCCAGCCAAAACGCATTTTAAAGTGCGAAAAGTAGAAGGGGGGAAATAAAGGCAAAAAAGTGCATTTCCGAATTATGTACGATATTTATTAGCTCGTTTAAAAACCGAAAGAAGCCAGAGGGGTAATTAATTTGTTCAAAATTCTTCACAAATGTAAGTGACGTAGTTGAAATTTTTTTTGCATTGAGAAGCGTGTTTTGTGTGCAAGCAAATTAAAGAAGAAATAGAATCTTAGTTAATAGAATTTTAATTAATGGCATCGTTGTCACATTGATTAGTGAATACTTATTAAAAGTAAGGAATTGTTTTCGTGATAAGCCTTGTACTTGAAAGTGGAAAAATTAAAATGATATAATTGACTTTGATTGTTGAGAATTTTCGTCATAATATATATAGTGCGATTAAGTTAGTTGTATACGGTGAGGAAGAATTTAATATTTCTGAGTTAGTTTTAATTCTGCTTCTAATTTCTTATCATTATCAAATATATTTTCTAAACTATTATGATTTAATATCACTTATGAGATGTATATATGTCAAAGATGTCGGACCTCCGAAGTAATAGGTTTGAAATGTTTAGATAATTTTAAAGATTATCTAAAATAAAATAAGTTAAAGAGGAAATTCCAGTTTTAAAATCAGAATTAATTTGAAAAATGAGGCTTTCTGCTGAAATCTCTACATTTAAAGGGCATAGTTAGAAAATTAAGAAATCTAAGGATACAACAAATTTTTTCATATTAAAATCAAGAAAAAATTTATTTCGTAAACTTACTTTTAAATTAATCTGATTTTTTTTTTGCAAAAATAAATGTCTGGTATTTATAACGATAAAATACTGTGAATAATTTTTGCTTTGCAATATTTGTGAAACGTTTTTTGACAAACAAATTCAGAACATTTTTAAGTGCTAGGTTAAAGATAGGCTAAATAAAATGATTATCTATATTTTTTGTTCTTATAAATATTATACAGAGGAAACCTGAAAATATTCGAAATAGTAAGAATTCTGTGCCTTTTGCTAATTAATTAGATTATAGTTATATTTTCAGAGAAAATGATTACTACGAATGTACTGTAATGGTAACTAATAAATTCTGGGATTTTATTGCAGGGCATTGTTAGGTGATTCTGCATATTACTGTAACTACGAATATAAAACACACACGCAAAATTTCCTGATAAGTTTAAAAGGTTAGGAGAGTGGGGTATCAACTCGTTTTCGTCTCTTGACCGTGGTACATAATTACGAGATTCATCACCAATAGGTTTCATTGTTTATTAATTTCTTAATTAAAAGCAATAGCTTTTAATTAAGAAATTAATAAACAATGAATCAATCAAGCTTAAAAGCTTATTGTTTCTTGTCCAAAACATGAAATTTTAGAAAATGAGTTTCAATTCAAGTACTCTCATTGTCTGTAATGGGCTTTAAATTATAAATTCCATTGTCAACAACCTACTGTACTTCTCTAATGTAGCAATAATTTGGAAAAAAAACAACAACAATTTAAACTAAACACTTGTCAAAAAAGCTGATGTATTCATAAATATTTCCGAAGAATTCCTTCCATATTATCTCCTTCAGACCATAGTTTTATTCTTATAAAATAAAAATGATAATACTTAGTAAGTATTGGGGGGCACAATGTAATTTTAATGCCTTTAATATTAATATATAACGAATACATATAAATGAAACAATAAAGCATATTGCACTTTGATTAATGCAAATTAATTGCAAATTTGTATGTTATTATAATGCTTTAAAATAAATCACACAAAAATAAAAACCTGCATTTAAAAAAGCATTCAAACGTTGCCCATTTCATTCGGAAATATATATATGAGTGTGTGTTAATACCTTGATTCTCTACTTTATGAAATTTCACAGTCACTAGGGCTATGAGTTTACCCATTTTGTGTAAGAGGACGGGTCCATTTTGGACCATTTTTCAACTAAACGTTTTTTTAAATGTTATTTTGCTAGATATCTGATACTCATTGATTCGGTTTTTGGAATAATCTTAAACGTATTAAATAGGATTAAGGTCTGAGCTCTGAACAGAAATCCTAGTTACCTCGTTGTAGTAATAGAAGAAACCCAAAGCATGCTGCAAAGTCTACAGTTGTTATCCTAATACAATTTAAAACGTCTTTGAAATTCAAAGTTACTTGCATTTAGCTTCGAATTTCGCTTAAGGTTGTCAAAGTAGATATTTTTTCCCTTTTTTTGTTCCATCAATAAGATATTTATTCCTCACACAAGAACTCTGGTCCTTCAAGGTCGCCAGGTGTCGCGCTATCTCGCCTCATAGGTACAATTCCTTTTCGAATTACAGAGAAAAAATTTCCTATGGAAACATTTCAACTGTCCTGATGGTCATTATCTCAAATATTTAAAAAAAAAAAAAAAAAAAAAAACGTGTTCCCGAGGGGAGTTAAGTATCTCTATGAATGTCTTATAACTTCTTAATCTGGAACTTAAATTTCGCAATATTGCTCTAGAGCTATATTGATTCTTAGCCTATTAACTTCACCATATATCGGGATGACTTTGAAAAATTCAGTTCTATGTAACATTTTTTGAGCAGCACACCTCATTTTTCCTGTATGGTGTCTTTAGGATTCGTATTTGTGACTCGACATGAGGTTCGCCGGCTACCAAAATTTGCGACTTTGACGTCTTGCCTATTCCAGCCTTTTTATTTTGAGCAGAATAGCAATATATAGGTAGCAACTCACCTAAAACGGTTTTGAATAATAAATCTATTTGTGGCCGCTGTAGACTAGTAGTCATAGTCGGGGACTCACGGCCAACGTTGTTTCCCCTGAGTCGTGGATTCGAGCCATGATGCTTCCAAAGAAGTGCTGTGAAAAGGAATGATACAGGTTAAACCTGGTCGAAGTCCTCAAGTTGGTATGGTGAGGAAGTTTGGAGGGGGGTGGCAAATCAGGTATTATCCTCGTCATTTGATTGAAGTTCAAAGTTATGAGGTGCGTCGTTAATAGATGATACTCAATGTGACGTTATTAAACAACTATCAATAATGCTGATTATTACATGTTGAATATGTTACGGGTTTCAGCCTTCATGCTGCGTGATGTGGAAGTTTCAGGAGTATACTGCGACCTCAAAATCTGATAATTAGCTGACTACAATATAAAATTACTCATTCTACAAATTTGTAAGCTAGCCAGTTAAAAGCAGTAATAAAATGTTACAAACCAACAAGGAAACTCCAAACTATTTTAAGAACAATAAATCACGGAACGTTTTACGTTAAGGTTCTGCTAAATTAATGCAATACCGCAAACTTTACATATTTTCCCATCTCAAAGTTCTCTTTCTGAAACTCTATGGTTTATTCTCTTTTAAACGTGAGCAAATTTTAAAACCACCCGAAGCTTAACTAATAAAAATATATAACAAACGATGTTTACATTGTGCCCAATACAAGAACATTCATCACAAATTTTCAGGCCAACGATTAGTCAAACGAGCTTCTGCGGTAACCGATAAATCTTTTTTTCTCTTGAAATCAATTCCATTAAAAATACTGAAAGGTCAGTTTTTATTCATATTAGAGGCAGAGACGGGAAAAGTGCCTATTATTCTAGGCGAACCATTTCTGATATAATACTCGCACGCCATCGACGTTATAAGAACCGCTACTAAATTCCAATAAAGCACGGTAACTAGAAAAATGCGAAACGCCGATATGATTTCGGAAAATTCGCGTGACATGTTTTGGAAAGACGCCGAATAACCAATGGACTTTTGCTTTACATCTATTACAAACGCATATTAATAATGTGATTTTTCATTCCGCGTTTCCAAATCTAAGCACGCTCGATTCTTTTTGAGACGCTATTGTTATTATTTCTTGCAACATTTCCCTTTTCAGTCGCCATGATTGATCAGATTGGCGTTCCTTCTTTCTATTTCGCTTCTTTTTACATATGCAAAAGGCGTCTTTTTACCTGCATTTCTTTACCTTCGATCATTTTTGTTTTTTGTTGCCATCAAATGTATGGGTAATACACTCAAGGCCGATAGATTGGAGAAGTTACGCCTCATTGTATAATAACAATCATTGTTAGAACTCATTCGTTTTCCACCTACAACTCTTGTTTTTTTTTATTGGGCTTTTGTTCGTCCTTTTTTTTATTTCCTATAAAAGAAATAAGAAAAGTTCAAATTCAATTCGAGGATAAATTAAAATCGAATTGAGGAGGCTAGCTTTATTCAAACTGTTCGATTGATACGTTGAGAATTTTATTCTAATGAGATGACCTGATTATGTAGTATATTATTAAATTACGATTCGAGTTCCAAAATTTTCAGAAAAGTGATTTTCACGATTATCGTTTTTCAATGTGATTTATTATTATTATTATTATTGCTTATTATTATTATTATTATTGCTAAAACACTTCAGCAATGCTGATAAAATTGCAGAGTGTTGGAGTATACCTTCACGAAAAATGTAAATGAAGCATACCTTATTACTGCATTTATTAGCAACAAATATTAGTGTTAAAAAAATCAACTTAAGATGATGAAAAAAAAAAGTGAATTAGTGAAAAGTTCTCAACTTCATGGCTAGAAATGTTGGGTGTTTGAGCTTCTATTCCATCAAAAGTCTTAGTGAGAAATATTTGGAGATGTTTCCGTTTAATCCGATTATTAAATTACTAAGCCTTAACATTTTTCCAAATAGAGTCACAGATGTTTAAAGAAGTGGTGTATAATAGCATTCATTTCGTCTTCGTCACTTTATAGAGATTTATAAATATGAAACATATCACACCAGTAATCTGAGGTGTAAAGCTGGTTCAAAATTAATTCAGCGGAATCAAATTAAATCATATTAATGAACTAATATGGAACTAATACGTCGTCGGCTGATTATATTTGATCTTTATCAAGTTTAAAATGATGGTGTATCAAGTTTCGTTCTCATAATTTGATAGAAGCTCAAATTTAAGGGGTTTGAACCAGTTGTCTGCATAGTACCACGTCATCTAAACAAAACTAGTATCATTGAGAACGTTAAGTAAGTTTGGAATATTTCGACTCTGCGAGATATGTGAAATCTACATCGGGTATCGTTGGTTTCATTGGAACTTTTGTAAGTAATTCAGAACTTATTAATCACCAACTGCGCAAATGGTTTATTTAATAAATAAATAAAATTAAGACCGTTTGTTACGGGATTATTAATACCATGATCTTTGGTATTTAGCATCACTCTGATGTGGTTTATTTTAATAATTTTAAAAGGAAGTTGAAAGAAATTGAATGAATGCTTCTAATTCCGGTGTTAAATACGAAATTATAAATTAGCTGAACCTTATTCGTATTCACTTGTTCATTCAAGAAAAGTTAAATTAACAGAGGATTAATTACCGTAGCTCACAAGAAATGACACGTTACTTACTGAAGCTGTGTCTCGTATCTCACCATAGGTCAAAGCACATAAGCACATGCACTTTAAGCTAAAATAAGCACATAAATATACCTTCGTCAAACTCAGTACACTACGGCTGTTAATAATCCAACTTATTTTAAATACAAGGAAGATAATTAAATTTTCAACCAAACCCTTGGTTTGGTTAATTAAAAACACTCTATTTGACCTTTTCGGGATACCCTAGCCATCTCGTCTAGGAAGTGAGCATCGAATGGCAACCTTCTCATTCTTTTTTCTTTCTTTTTGTTTCTTTATCCAATCGGCGAGGCAACTAAATAAAGAAAAGGTATATAGTGTGGCGAAGGGAAAGCAAGACGGTGTGCCGTAAAGAGATTCCATTTCAATAGCATTGTCCACTCCACCCCTTTGAACGTACACACTTTGGGGGAAGCGGATAAAAAATGAAGAGGAAACTTAAATGATTTTCTCCTAGCGAGGAGTGGTCGGCTTTTTACGTGATGTTTCTTTTAAGGGCTCGAAGCTGACCCGGATATGACATGTCGGGCGATCGGCTCGGCACCTGTCAATATGCCGCGCAGGCCACGTGCAAGCGGTCCCATCTTTCCCCACCTCAGATGAGGCGCTGTTGTGAAAGGTGTCTCTCAAAAGAGGATTTGTTGATTGGTAACACTGGATGGGTGTTTTTTAAATGACGTATATCTATTTATGGGTATTGTTTTTCTTTATATTGCAAAATGTTTTGACCATAGTGACAGCATGTGTTTGATTTGTTGTCTTACGTAATGATGCTGATACATTGAAAAAGATGTCCTTCAGAGAAATTTGATATTGTTGATTTGTGAAAGATGGAACGCAATAGAAACGTTTGCTTGTTAAATAAACATTTATAAATAAAGATAGAATTGTGTGTGCTTTAGAATGTTACATCAGAGTTTTAAATTTAATTAAAGTTCCTTCCTTAATTAATTTTTTTTTTACATATATTTAATCTGAGAAATTGTATGAGAAGCTATCATTTTTAAAAAAAATTTCTGGAGCTCTTTCCAGGATTATTGGTCCATTTTTACGACATAAATTTAAAAAAATGCGCATATTTATTTACTAACATCGACTAATTATTCTCAATGAACTAATATGTATATTCCAAATGAAATAATAGTTTCTATCTTAATATTTCGAATGTATTATAGTTCAAATTAATTGAAAACACCTGATTCATAGAGTTATTCTGAAACTTATGGCCGTGGTAGTAGTTTAGGTGGATTTACCATGAAATAAATTCCATCAATATGCACGAACGCCTTTTCTGTGAAATTATTTTTTAACCTCTTGCATATATGACCAAGAAACCCCTTACCTCAACCAGTACACTAGGGTTGCTCAGTCTGTTGTGGATTGATTGATCGCTTATTAACAAAGCACATAGAAGTAACACGATGACAATTGGTGATGAATCTCGTAATTTGAGCATCGGTCAAGTTACGATAACGAAACCTCCCTTTCTAAATGTCCACGCTATTTTAAGGGAGGACTTGGGACCTCAACAGATTTAATGTGCATCAGCCCCTCTGCATGGCGGATTTTTAGTTGCATCCGGGCTCATATAGAAGGGATGATGCACGTTGATTCTACCGAGACAAAGTCCTCATGTTGGTGTGGATGTGAAAAGTGGGATGTCATCTAACATGTCGTTCCCATTATCTCTCAATTGATCCCAAGGTTCAAAATTACGAAGCATATTTTCAGATCGTTTGTAGAGCAAAAATAAGCAGCCGAAAAATGCTTGATAAACTTTAAGAAATTTCTGCAACATAAATTGCTTAATCTGCCTGAAAAAGTCTAAACTATTTAACAAATTTTCAGTGTAATCAGTAGATAAATTCGTGAGGCTAATTCATTCTTTTATATATGTACATATTATATATACATATGAACATGTAACAAAATAATCATTTATCTTTAACTGACACAACAGCTATTTTTTTGTAAATAAAAAAAAAGAGAAGTACATTTTCTGTATCTTTTACATACATTTTATTTTTCTTCAATACATTATAAATTTTGCTAGTTTGAAAATAATCAAAATTTACATGGGAAAAAAATGCTATCCTTTTTTTGTAAGACCTTTTCAAATTTCGAGTCACATTACGGATATAAAGTACATTACTTTACTGTTATATAATCTTCAAATGTAAACGGTATTTTATACCCTATAATCAATTTCATTATTCTAATGCAGATTTTATGTATGAAATAAAAGTAACAATCAAATCAATTATTTGTGTATTTGAAAAGCTTGGCCACTTAAAAAATATACCACATCTTATATTGTCATTGATTTTTTATCGCAAAAATATCTGTAAATATTAGTAAGAAAACTTTTAAATCAATTCTTTGAAAATCAAATATTTCTCATTTTATATTTAACTATATTTCTTAATAAAATTCTCAAACGTTACGGCACAAATCTAATGGTTCTAAAATTGAGTTTTGGTTTGAATCACTAACATCACTTCAGAGCTATAAGAGCTATGGGCGGAATACATCCTAATTTTGAATCAAGAACAAACAGCATGGTCCTGACAACAATTAAATTTGAGCACTTACTTCATTTCATGTATAGGATAAAAAAAATAGAATGCAAGAGTAATACAAGTTAACAGATTTGTTTTTGGAATACAGGAGCGCGAATATTGCCAACTTATACATCAACTAAGGCGCTGCCTTCTCTTCTTATTTCGTGTTGACGAGTAATTTGACGAATAATCTAGTTCTTACTCCTCTAAAATTTCAATTTATATCAACGAAATAAATAATCACGAAACATAATCATAATTTTTATATCCAGGCGTCTAAGAAGAATCATGCGAATCATTTTCGTTTCATCTGTATCAATTGTGTAACTCAATACACTCGGCGGGAATATCTTATAAAACACGAACATTCAAAACTTATAAAACAAGAACAATTCAAATCAATACATCATGTCAAAGAAGCCATCATCAATTTTGAATAAATTTTGATTCTCTTCTACGATAAGTCGAAAAATCAATTTTAATTATTCGTGTAAGGAGTTTATGTTACTTGACCACTAATCATCCAACACACTCATCATCCAAATCATTTACACAACGTCTTCCTCATCCCTTTCTTCAAATTATGGAAATTGATATGAATCACTCATTCGAATGCCAGATCATTATCTCATTTCCCCAAAAACTTGAAAAATTACCTCCAACTATTCGCCATACACTATCAGTACCATCCACACTTTCCCCTTCCACGAAAACTCGTGACATTATTTAAATAAACGGAAACGTAAGAAATGATCGGAAAATTGCGTAAGAGATCTCCCCAATTGATGTGGGTTGATTTTACAAAGCGGAGAGCGAGTCCGAAACCCTTATTAACCGGGTCCGAGGGAGTGGTCCTCGTACTTGTGGGCGTCGTGCCTTATGGATGGACTCTCTTGGAAATGGGGTCCTGACCCGACAACGACCGGTTTCGATTCACTCATTCATGGATTTCGAGAGAACTTCAATTTATAATGCTCGTCTTCGAATCCCATTAAAATCTGCTGACGAGGATTCATTGCCTTTTCCTCTTTTATTTTTTGCATCGATTCCAGACGGACTTCATTGGCTTATTGGAAACTTGAAGTGGTCTTTGAAGCTTGCATTCATTGGAAACGGATTTTTGTAGAGTATTAATTACAGTCATGAATAATTCTAATGGAAATTAATTTACTTTCTTGTAATTAATTCCTACCTTGATGACCGAGTGGTTAGGGTGCTGTCTTGAGAGATTGCGAAGGTGGGTTCGGAATTCAATTAAGCGTGGTTGAGATGTTCGTTTTGATTCAACAAAACTGTTCTGTATAAGAAATTGGTAATGTATTACTCAATTTAAATTATTCAGTGAGTACATTTATTTATATTCATTTTCTCTTAAAATCTCTTTGGCATTTATTACATGTCGAGGTTTGGTCTGGAGGTCTGCTTTTATTTAAAAAACGTGAGCCTTTTCTATTAAGTACATCTTACCATTATGTTTTTTTACAAAGTGAGAGTTTCTGAAACCTATTACGGAATATTTATTTATATCACATGTTTCAATTAATAATAATAAAAATTTTATATAAACTAATAGATATTTTTCTATCACATTTCTCTACGTATTAACGTTTCATTTGTAATCTGCAAATTTGATCTAAAATTACATAAAAAATTAGTTTTTTTGTAATCCTCAAATACTTCACTGCTGTACTTAATTTCTTATCGATATCACATATTCGTCACTGCTTTATATTTCTTAATTAATAAAACCATTTTAATAAGTTCTTTTATAGTTAGAATATGTGTACTGAATGATTTCTTCAATCCCATTTAAATTTATTCTGTGATTAGTTTCTTCATAAAGTGTATATTTATCTATCTGTGTAATCATTAATTCATATTTTTGAAGCTATTCTTGGTTTATTAAATGACTCCTAGAAAACAACAGCTTTATCACATTTTGAATTAAATCGAAGCATAACCTATCTCCTAATGCGAGGAAATGGGAACATGTTTCAAAAGGATTATTCCTACCCTTATTAATGTAGATTTGATTAATTAAGATACGAGGTTAAGGGCACATCTTATTTAATGCTCCTTATAGGGAGTGTAAACGGACATTATATAAAAGAAAATTAAAATGGTTTTGCGAGATAGATCGAGAACATCCAGCACGCTTTCGCTTATTTTTATAATGATTGAAAACTTTAATTGACTTTAATTTTTAAAGCATGGAATATTTTATAATAGCTTTCCTTTCTTAAGCTAGTAGATATTTTTAAAATTAAAAATCGTCGCTTAATGTAATTATTCATTCGCATTGGTGGATTAGATTTTGGCAAGGGATGAGTTGTTATGAATGGGTTTTACGGAATAAAGATGTTTGTTACACATAAAATTTTATTTGTGAATTTTCTTTTTTTTATACTGTCTCATGTGATATGTATCTAGTTCTTTTTTAATTGTAATATGTAATGCAAAACTATACAATTTGAGTATTTATAGGAGAATGTTTAAAATGATTGAAAAATAAAATAGTTCACTACTTTTCGAGGAAAATTAGCTGAAGTATTTAAACATATTCAGAAATGAAAGATATGTTTTTACAAAAAGAGCACTAACTTTTGCAGGTATTTATTTAAACGTTATGTATAGCAGGGTAGACTATACAGGGTGTTTCGAAACTCATGAGTAAAAATGTAAGGGGTGATAGAAAGCATTTAAACAAGCAATTTTCAATATACAGTACATTGGCAGAGAGCAAGCAGTGAACCGCTAGATTATGCTGTAATGAAAAGCATAAAGCGCGAGTTTTTTTACACATCGTGATTTCTACCGTGGATTTCTGGAGGCAATGTCTTTTCCTGATTACTGTGTATGGTGAAAATTGCTAGCTTAAAGGTTTTCTATAACCCCTTAAATTTTCGCCCATGACTTTCGAAACACCCTGTATTTCCTATTCAACAATGACTTCACCTGAGCGAAGCAACTCCGATTTTTATCATTTTTCACCTCGAGTTCTTACCTCTAAATTTTTTCTAGATTTTCCTCCGCGTTTCATCCAAAAAAGCCTACTTATCTTGAAAAATCTTCTAGAGAGACTTTTATTTCTCTCTTTCTTTCTTTCTTTTTCTTTTTTTTCAGAAATGTTTTCTAGTTGTAATCATCAATTCAAGTAAGCAAGCTTGATTTCTTATCTACAAGTATTTACATATCTATAATTAATCATCATCTGTTTATGTATAGTAACACACAAAATGAAGAAACTACAAAAAATACCTGAGTTTAAAAATACAATGTTATACAAAAATGCATGTTATTTGAACATCTCTCATAAATAATTTCCAAATTATTATTATTGAAATAGTAAATTATAACGCCTTAAAGTTGTGAATCCACCTTTTATCATGGTGATTTTTTTCTCCAATGCTTAAATACGTCAATAAACTTATTATTCGTTGTTGCTTTTTTATTTGAATTCATTATAAAAATTACTATCCATACTTATTTTTCATTGATATTTCTCAAAACTCACACATTTAAATCTACAGAATTTTTACTCAAAAAAATAAAAAAATTGTTTAAATTACGAGAATGAAAAAAATATATATTTAAATCTTATTATTCTAATTTCCTGAAACAATGACGCTTTTAATAAAAATTTCTTTCTAAATTTAAATATTTATAAAAAATACGAGAATATTACCTTTTCTTAACCTTTAAGTAAGTCAGTCGATGTTAAAATAATGACCTTTGTATGTATACCTTCATACGACTGACGGAAAAAACTTTTAAAATACCATATGATTATAATAATATATTCGCTTCGTCTGTTTAATTAAGATATTTAAATACAACTAGCTCCTTGTAATGTCGCTTGACATAGACGAACGAGCATTATTTAGTAAGAAACATGTTGCTATTGATTTATTTAAATATTTCTGTTTAATTAAAAGCTCAATATGTTAACTATTCAATCTACCAATGTCGTAATATCATGTTTATAAAGGAAGTGAATTCAATAATCACTTTCTTAAAAATAAATTATATTTAAAGGTAATTGGATAATACAGATAAATGAAAGTGTAATCGAAACTCGATAATCGATCTTGCAGATATATCTATTTTAATTTAAACATCCAACAACTCTACTTCCTTAATACCTTCTACGTGATCGATTTTTAACTCTTACATTCTGTCAAATATTGTTCGCAAAAATTAGTATGCTATTATAATAGTTCTTAAATTCCATACTATTAGCAAACATAATTGTGAAGATAATATATATATATATATATATATATATATATATATATATATTAGAAAATAAACTGTGTGTATGTGTAATAAGTAGTCGTTACTTTGAATCTTTATTCACAACACACACACATATATATATGTGTGTGTGTGTGTGTGTTGTGTCTGTAAAGATTCAAAGTAACGACTACTTATTACGCATACACACAGTTTATTTTCTAACGTAGTACTGAACATTAAAACATAAAACCAATCAATTATACTCGCGTAATCATAGATATAACGTTCAGCACAATTTCCCTGAATCGTGTTGTTCAGCGTCTCGATCCCTCTCTCTACCTTTCGAATCTCTCTCGAATCGCTAGGCGGCGCTCTGGGAACGTCATATGACTGTCGTCTGAGATGGTAGATCTGCAGATCTTAGATGTCATATATATATATATATATATGGGGGGTGAGGGGTGTATCAAATTAGCACCAATTTATACCTAAAATAGATGTTTGAAAAAATGCTTAATTTTCATGGATGACCTTATGAAGAAATGAATTTTATAGAACACTGATAGATTTAAAATTTTCCTGCGTGTCATAGACTTCTAGAATAATGTAATAGATCTGCATAGGATTAATACTGTGAATTTTCTTTTAATTTATAGATATATAAATTAATTTAATTATTCTACAATTATAAATAAATTATATTACAGCCCAAATAAACTTTTAGAAATTGAAAAACATTGAAAAAAGAAGGTCAAAAGCATAGCGAACTTTGAAAACAAAATGATATATCACTTTGAAGCTATGGACTGTATTTTGAGAATTTTTCAAACAGTAGTAATATAGAAAGAATTTTGCTGACACTTGGGTTTTGCAAAGGACTCTAGTTATATATCATCCGAACCTATAACAAAAGGTTGAAATCTCATTGTAATCGGAGATAATCTTTCATTTCTTAAACGATACAAATCATTCCAACTGATGTACACTGCGGATAAGCATCTCGACATTCAACTTTTAGAAGGAAAAAAATGTTCGATTCAAATCACTGGCGATTTTTAAAAGTGAACGAAGGTCCTGTTTCCTATTGTCTTTCGAATCATTTTAAATGTCTCATGACATTCTATTGCAAAAGACCTTGAGTTCTTTTTAAAAATACGCAGAGACAGACACTAATCTATCACCATATGACGCCAAGGGTGGATGAAAGGGGTGGTTGAAGTGGTGTCGTTTGGTGCAGGGGGTGGAACACCAAGCGTGCACCCAACTGGCAATCGCACGCTCTCCATTGTTGCTCCCTCCCTTTCGCAGACAGTACCTGTTCATTGGAAAGGAAGTAATTATGATTGACATTCCACCTTAATTAAGTAATTAGCGGTCGCCATTTTCGCTTAATTGCCCCTCACGCGGGCGATGCCGCTTCAACCGCAAACAGCCGTCCAGAAGGGCTGACTTCTGTGACAACGTCGCCGACCGTGTTTCAGCAACCACCCCCAACAATCATCTCGCCCTCCCCCCTTTTATCATTGAGAATATGGAATCTGGCATCCCACCCTCCGATTTCGGTTTTCCAGTGTTTAATCGGCGCGCCCTAATTTGGAGCTCGTACCGGTTTAGGCCGCTGTGGATTGTGTGGTGCAATCTTCGTTCTTTAGGATTGGTACACGATTTCGGATTCTATTTACGTGCTTTTGCGGTTTGAACAATCTGTTTCGTTTTTGATGAGGATGAGAGAGTCGAGTGTTAAGTCGTGATTGCGGTTTTAGCTAATGTGGAAATAGCCGAGTGTTTTTCCAAAACATTAAAAGACTTTTTAAAATAGCTGGTTAAGTAAAATATTAAAGATTTAAAAATTACAACAAAAAAACACACACTCATGCTTTAAATAAATTTTCTTTACACATAAATAATGCACACTTGTTTTAGTTTACTAGAACTAAGAGACTCTTGATTATTTAAAAAAAATTCAAGTTAAAAAATTAAAATGTTCTGCTTCCAATCAGTTGTAATTAGTTATTTTATGAATTAATAGCATTTTATGCACACAGCATAACAAATTCAATTTAAAAGTATTATTTATAAAAAGTTTAATGCGGAGGAAGTTAAAAATTGCAAATTTATTTATGGTCTCTGAATTTGTAATTTTTTTTCCTTATCTTGTTTTTATAATGAAAATTAACATGTTTTAGTTTTTCTAAGATTACTTTAAATTTTTAACGAATAAAATATTAAAAAGTTGTGTGTGTTTTCAAGGTAACAGTTTACTTCCTTTATATTTGTATGTTTCATTGTTTCAAATATTTTTTTAAAAAAATTGAATTTAATACGTATTTAATAACTAAATAACCATTACTTAATAATTATGAGATAATTTTTATTGAAAGGCTTAGTAGATAAACCAGTTTTTGGTTGTTGAACCATCCTTAAAATACAATAGACATATTTAATTTTCTTAGATCTTTCTTTATTTTACAACCCTGCTTATTTCATTGAAAAATAAAGTTAAGAATTTTTCCAGGTTACATCAAGATGTACTCCTGTTCTCTTTGTATTCGAATAAAGAAATTTCAAGGAAAAGATTAGAGCAGATTGAATGAAAAAATTTCACTAAATATGGTGAAAAGTCTTTTTAGAATATTTCTGAAAGGGATGAATTTTCTAACAAATATAACAAATTTAAATAAATTGCCGAAGCGCATCTGTAATAAAGTCTTTTAAAATACAGTAATAATTATCACACAGCCCCAATCAAGAAACAATATTATTAGATACATTGAATAACTTTGGCGAAATCGTAACAATATCATTAATTAAATTCTGTTTCATACAATTAATTAATCTCTCTGTTCAAAAGTCTTTCTGTTGTAAAAATTTATTTCTCAATTTTCTAAAGAAAAATCTAAGTAAGGAATTCGCAGTTTTTTTCGTTCTTGAACACTTTTGACCGATTCAAGGAATTTCAAGTCATATTTTATCTGTTAGAGGTCGGTATAAAAATTGTTCTATATTCCAGTTTTTAAAATATATTAAATTGCGATGTAGTGTTCTTGATGGCGGATACAATAAAAAAAATAATGCAATTGAATGGTATTTGTGATGCAATAAAAAGGAAGTTTTATTCGATACTTTTAAAATAAAATTGATAGTTTAACTTCCATTACCAAGTTCATAAACCCCTGGAATCTTTATTTGAATCTTAGTAACGAACTTAGTGAAATCTTATGCCTAGGTTCAAAACTCGATATCATGGAAGATCTTATTGAATAATATCACCATATTGCTATACGATTAATTTAACGAAACTTCTTCCGCAGAATGGTGTGGATGTATAGATCACGAGATAACATATCAAATATGAATCGTATCTTCTCTTTGTGATTTAGAAGCATAAAATTCGTCCCATTATTCCGTTGTTTAGTTCTATTTCAGCTTTAATCGAATTAAAGCAAATTAAATCTAAGCTCGCAAGTGTAGTAAATTTATGACTCTTAAGCGTTTTGCAACTAAATCCTAATTAAAAATACGTACGAACTGTATAGCATCATTGCATTAATATACCTATACGGATATCTAATTAATTATCATTTCCTCCAAGATATTTATTTATATATTCCTATAATTTTCACCTTGCATGTTTCTATCTCCTCTCATTGCCACCTTTCGTGAGCAACGGACATCCATTAGAAAATGCAAACGCTTCTGAAATAATCTGGTTAATACTAATAATAAAAACTAAAATAAAAAATAAATAAAAAAGTGGAATGGAAAAGTTCTCTATTATCCTAATGAGACTAATGGATCGTGAACCGAGTGCACGTTTTTGTCGTTTCCCGGACAATGCTGCGGCTGTGTGTACACATTGAGGTTTTTATTACATCCGATTGTACATTGTGCATCTTCCCACTGATACTCGGCAGATGTTCAGCGGGATGAATACGATTGAAATATGTACTTAAAACGAGTTATCAGAAATCAAGAGGGACCGATGCCAGCAATTAAGCGATGACATTAGCAGAGGTTTTATAAAGCGAGCATTGTAATACTTTTCCTCAATGAAAAGTACCGATTTCGATAATGTATTAGGTATTGTTGATTCTTTATGACGATGATTCTTTTTAGATTCAGGGAATAGTCCCTATTGTCTGCGGAATAGAAAATGTTTGATTTAGCATGTTCTTTTTGGATTGGTAAGCTTTTTTGTTCTTGACGTTTAGCCTTGTGTGGTGGCAGGTGGATGGGTCCTTTTGGGTGTCATTCCCTGGTCACGTGGCAGCAATTACTGGTGGTGTAGTAATCGCATGACGGCTTTGTGGATTGAAACGTCCTTCTGACAAGAAGAATCAATTGACTGTATTGCTTATTGATTGTCTGGGACTTAATTGTTTTCGATGCTCTTGTGTGTTTGATTATTCACCTTGAAACACGCAAGATCAATAATCATTTTGCAATTGGTTACTGTCTTAAAGGATTTGAGTATTTTGATGATTGAATATTCTTTTTTTGAAAGAATCGGTAATGATTTGTTTGCTTTTGTTTGTTTCTGTGACGTTAGCAAAATTGAATTTTTGTCATTGATTGTCATTACAACCTATGTTATACATCCTTAAGTTGATTTGGCTCTTCTGAACACATTTTTGAAATGTGTTAAATTAGTAGATATTCAGACAATGAATAATACTTTGAAACATTCAAATTAGTGATTAAGGCTGCCTTTATATAATAATGAGGTATAGGAATAAAAATCAAATTTATTTATTTTTTTTAAATTAAAGAATGCTCCCGTTTCAATATCGTATTCTGATTCATTAACATATCCAGTACTATTTACTGACGTATATAGCACGGGGGGAGGGGGGTATAACGTGGCTTGCGAACCGCGTGCGGTTCTTACGCTAATAAAATATACGTGTGAAATATGGTGAGCTAAAACCCCTCAGTGACCCAAAATAAGTAATTTCTTTCTTTCTTTTTACAAAGTTATTTGTACAAAAGGTGCAGCTTATTTCGTTTATCAAATAATGTAACTGAACAAAATTCCAAAAATAAAGATAATATACAGTATACTTTAATACTTTAAGTTATATTAAAAGATATCAGAGTTAAAGTTACCGCTGTTTGAATTGAATAATTATTTTTTAATGAAATTATAAGAATCGAAATAAATTTTTAGCATAATTTTGCTTTGTAAAGTTTGTGAAGGAACATTATTGTTAAAACGATTTGTTTCTTATAAGAAATTTGATGATGTTTTAAAAAAATATCATTTGGTGTAAATTCATATGAAATTGTTTATATTCTCGGTTGTCAGTTTACTAGAAATTTAGGTTTTGATTTCAAGTGCTGTAAATAAGTTCGTAATACTATTACTCAGTAAGTAAATAATAAGCGTGATAATAAGTAAATAATACTGCCCAATAAACTAAAAATTGTTTTGACCAAAATATACGTTTAACTTAATAGATACTTTTCACTTTATTTTAATGCGGATCAAATAAAGGAACATATAGCTCTTACGAGTCTTAACGTTCTGAAATAATTTTAATATTTTGATTATATGAAATCTCTATTAACCTAGGAGTAAAAAGAAATTTAAGTATAAAAATAAGAGGATCTTAAACATTATTACATGTTTCAGAAAAGTGAGCTATTTCGTTTTATGTGTAACAAAAATAAAGCGAGCAATTTAAAATATTATCATTTATGATTCTCAATAATGCGCATGCGTTCGTTTGTAACTATGGATACCAGTTATATACAAAGTCTTTGTCCTGTAGTCATAAAAATTAGAATAAAATAAATACCTGTGAAACTTATAAGCTTTTATTTTTCGTCGATAGTTGGCAACATTATACATTTTTGTTTAAATTCCGTTCTGTGAAAACGGATTACTTCCACTAAAAATTTTGTTCAAAAATATGCACTAATAAATATGTTTTTTTATTAGATCGATTCGTTGTAACACAATAAATACGATTTTAAGGGGAGTCGGAACCTCCTATACCGATAATGTTAAATTGGCTGTTTTCGATGTACCTTTTCTCAAAATCTATTATAGATACAAGTTTGAAATTTTTTACACAAGTAAAATATATCTGTCTTATAATACTGAAATGAGCTTTTAGCTAATTTTTAATTTTTTATCAATTTACAAAATATTATATCAAACATTGTCAAATTTCACTCTTTTTTCATATAAAAAAATTTGCAAAAAATACATTTTTCAATTTTTTACAAAAAGCTCATTTCAGTATATATTAGCAAGCATTATGAACATGTCCTACAAAAATTACACATATATGAACAGTAGTTTCTTAGAAAAGGTACATCGAACATGAAAAATTCACATTTTGAGATAAATGAGTTTTAACGTAAAAGTACTTACCTATCAAAACATTCCTGCCCCATACTCTAAATTATCCACATTTTTTTTTATTTTATCATCCTCTCTTTTCCTTTTGAGCCTTTTTTCCTTTCTAACATCTTTTGTTTTTTGTAAACAAGAATATCGAGCTTTTAACAGCCTCTCTTTGTCGAGACGTTTCATTGCCTGTATCGTATAGTCACCAGGCTCAATGTTCAATTTTCTCAAAATTTGTAGTTTTGATACATTACCTATATTGAACGAAGATACAGCATCATACGTACCTAAAGAGAGGGCTTCTATATGTACAAAAGTTTTCTTTGGTACACGAGACCATATAACATTATTTACACTTTCATTTGGGTTTTGGGTACAGCCATGCAAACACTTTTTCAATAGTTCTGGATTGGATAAATCCCTAAAAATGGGTCGTATAGCCTCCACAACAGCAACAGGTAAACTGTTTTTATGATGATAGGTTTGATGTGCTGTAGTTAAAGAAATAACTAAAAATTAAACTAAAAATTCAAATAAAAATACTTAAAATCAACCAAAATTTGCTTAAATAATCAAAATTTAAAATTCAAAACCCCAAACCTTAAATAATCCTATAATATTTAAAAATTAAACCAATTTAAAACAAAGCAAAGTGAGTGAAAAGCAGAAATTTGGAAAAATGGATTAATGTAATTATAATACTGTTCCATATTTTTGGAATCGAGCAATATATGTTTATACCGGCATTACAAATCTAACCATCACACTTTGAAATTATATTATAAAAGATGTTAATAAATCAGAAATTCTGTAATTCACCCACACGAAAAAGAAAAGAAGGTAAACATAGGAAACAATTCAATTACACATAAAAATACAAAAGTACACTAAATAATCATATAAAATAATTTAACACCAAATGATAATTTTCACAAGAGAGGAGTTATATTAATTTACTAATAATTATAACACTGAGATAGAAACTCAAACATAATGAAATAATACACAACTTGATATATATATATGATGTGTGTGTGTGTGTGTGTGTGTGATAGTGTGTGTGTGTGTGTGTGTGTGTGTGTGTGTGTGTGTGTGTGTGTGTGTGTGTGTGTG